>JAVJGH010000054.1:5164948-5180855 GCA_035590175.1 Aviceda leuphotes
TGGCAATCATAAAGGGGTGCCACAAGAGAGGACGACATAATCTTCCTTCCTTTTAATTTAAACTTTTTTAATTTTCTCATCAAGATGTTTATGGTAAATATTAACTTATGAACAAGTCAAGAAAATCAATAGCTGGAACTCTGTCAATCTTGAAAGACTGTGCACATTTCAAAATGAACTCCACAGCCTAAAGCTCCAGAGGAGAAAGAGCTCTCTATTGCCTTTACTGATGGAAAGGGAAAAGTATCTCATAAAAAACTCCGTTTCTGTAAACTGTGTACGCATGACTCCTCTAGCAGCACTTGAACAACATCTAAATCATGGGGCCCCACAGCGCTCGCTGGCTTCTGGATTCGGATGCACCTTCTGGCCACATCCTGGCCCTGTGCAGGGATGGGACCTGTGTCTAAAATGGATCCTCCTTCTCCTGTCCCGTACCGTGGTTTCCACGGAAAAAACCACCCATGTCTGGACAGGGAGGGGACAGTCGGCACTGTGAAACGTGGTGGAGGCAGGGAACATCTCTCCGGTGTTTGTTAGAAACCAGAGCAGGGGCAGAGCTAAGGAGGGATCAGGATTTGGCAAACAATCACTTGTTTGCTGGGTCCCCCGGGAAAGTTTAGCTGCCAGCCTGGAGTCACGGGCTGTGGGACTGGGGAGCAGCTCTGCTGGGGCCAGGAGGCACATCTGGAAGCAGACGTTTGCCTTGTGGCTGCATCCCATGCCTCAGGTTTGGTGTGTGTCTGGAAAAGTGTGCTGCAAGGACTATCACCCCCGGGACTGGGGTGGGGAGAGTGGGAAGAGCCAGAAGACTGAAAAAAACTTGCTAAGGGAAAGTACTTTTCTCTTTATGTGCTTGCATATCCTTTTACCTGGCCTCCCACAGCTGCATTTGCTTTCCCCTCATAAAGGTTTCCTTCTTTTTTTGTTGTTATTCCCAGAATACGATGGAGAAATTTCTGTTTGTTAAAGGCATTCGGCAAGGCTGTGGTAAGCCTCCCTGGTTTGCTGGTTGGGATCACAAAGTGGTTTAGTTATTTGTCAGAATGCACTTGTTGAAACCTGGGACCTTTTGTGTTTCCCCATCTTTCAGAAGGATTTTAGGAAGGGTCTGATTCTGCCCACCCTCCTTCATAGCAAATAGCAGTTTTTTCCTAGCAGCAGTGGGATTGCCTATGCACAGCCTGCATAAATAGAGGTAGCAGAATCTGGCCTCAGGAAATTTTCAATATTCTGGAACTATATAATAAATTATTTCATAAATCTAAACGACACTGAAATGAAAAATTGCCCCGTTGAACCAAAGAGAAATTTGGCTGGGGAACCCCCACATTTAGTATTTGATATTTTGAAAAATATCAATATTCTCTTCAGTTTCTAGTTGAGGAACTGAGACCACATTGTAATTCCTACAAGATGGATTTCCTGCTCTCACTCAAGGGGTTTCCCCCATAAAGTTTGGTAGGAAGTGTGTTGAGCCTCATTAACTCTCATCTTGTTTCTGAAACAGTGCTGGAAACTGTTGGAGCTGTGTATTAGGCAAAGCTACCTTGGCTGTGTGGACAGCAGTGAGGAGCTGCTGCGAGGCGAGGTGAACCATGGTGTGGTGAAAAGCAAAAGCAAATCAAATCCGATTGCAGAAGGAAGTTTGTCTCCGGCAACACATACTGTATCCCGTCGTTCCTATGTGTCAGTACCTAAAGTCAGGTTTCCTTTCCAAAATTAGACAGGACTGAGTTGGGAACTAAGGAGGCCATTTCAGAGCGCTATCCTTTGAGATAGCTCCACCTTTATTCCTGTTATATTTAATTGACTGTCCACAAAATCTCCATAATGTCTCTATGGATCTCAGAAAAGAAATTTTGCTTTTGCTCTCTCCATCATCCATTTTACCCTGGCACTGTTCTGTTGGCTTCTGTAGAGCTGCTTCTCATTTGCAGAGGGGTGCAAGAGAGGAGAGCTAGAGACTCTGCATCTGATTTTTTACACACTGTACGTAGTCTTCCTTTATCCCTACCCCAGTCTAGATCTCAGTGAAACAATTAGAAAGTCGTCTTGAGGATCTGGCTCTGAAAACACTTCAGCACCTCCTAAAGAGAAGACAACAGGAGCCAGCAGTGCTGAGGATACTGCGTCTCACAGGACTAGGCTGCGATCTTGCACACATTCTGTCTATTTTATTCCCTGCCTCAGGGTTGGGATAGCCCACATACGTGACTCCAGATGCTAGCAATATAGAGTAAACTGAAAGCAGAGTTGGGCCAAAATGTTCTCTTTGGACTTCTTTGGGAGTATGGGAAAGTACAGATTGAGATTCAGGGTGTAAACTTTCCCAATGGAAAGAGTGATACAGTCAGTGCGATTTCTAGGCGGAGGGAGAAGGCTGGGGAAAACCTGTTCCCCTCCAGCGAATCTGTGCCATGATGCAGGCAGCGACACTTTCTAACCCGGCATCAGAAATTCTGCCTAGGATGCCGTGTACGTTACATCGCTGAAAGGAGAATAACATGGTATTGATGTCCAACTATGTGGGCCTTAACCTTTTAGCCCCGAGGGACCGCTGGGAGTTTTGTCTGAAAAGCGCCAGTAGGGTCAGGGCACAAATTTGCAGGTGCAAAATAGCATTTGCAACTACAGATCACAAAGGTGCAAATGTCACGTTCTGGTCTTTTGCTCTGCCATCCGCCAGGCTGCAGGCAGAAAGCCGGGTGCTGGGCAGAGCTCTGGGAAAACCTGTGATCCTAATTGTTTAATAACGTTCCAGTCAAAGGATGTATGTCCTCCTGCTTCTGTGGTGTGCATTTTCATTTTCTGGCTGGGCTCGGACACCGCCTCTTTCTGACAGTTTCTCAAGTCACGACCTTCAGAGTCTGCGTGTGGCTTCTCTTTCTTTCTGCATCCAGCCTAGAGATTTTACAAACCTCCCACCGAGAGGGATGGATTATTTTAGATTGCACTGACACCTGCGTTCTTTTACCTTTCTGTGTTCCCAAAGAGCTGTAATATTTACCAACAAGAATCTCTTCTCAATCTAATCCAGTTCACATGAATATCACATGAGGCTACCTCCTACAAGAGGCAGCCGTAAGATGTAATGCATGTTTTTGTGCTTACCATCTTCCTTCCCTTGTCCTTATTTTGCCTTCAAGGGGGCTGCCTGCGTGAGAAGGACGAAAAGACATGGGCCTTGGAGTGCAGACCTGTCTGAATTAACTTAACAGCAAGTACAGCTGAATATTTGCTATCCAGAGAGCATGCAGTACAGTGATTGCATTTATTAAACACGTCAGGGTAATTTCCAAACACCGGCACTGCCACAGCGCTGTGAGAGAAGACTTGTATTGCTGTACGCGCCCAGCTTGTCTGCCAACATGTCTACCCATTCTGCAGGTGTATGAGTTACAGCCCAAGGCAAAAATATCCATGCCTTCCCCAAAGATCTCATGGTGCTTCTGCAGGCCAGATGGTTCCAATTTGAGGCCTACGCTCGGTGATGTAGCTGTATTGAGTTTCTTCCCTGAAACCAACAAAACCTGCTTTAGCATTTTGCTTGGATTAAAATATTTGTCCCTTTTTTCACAGGGCAGAAGAGGGACTCCTGAAGCCACTGAAGGAAGGAAATCATTACAGGGCTCTACAGAAGTAGGTCATGTGCTACAGCTGCTCATAGTTTAAGAGGAAGAAACATGGGACCTCAAACATGGAACATGACTCCTTCAAAATGCTTGAGAGCAACCCAAGAAAAACATCCTCAGAGGCTTATTTAATAAACATTATCTATAATAGTCTCAATGTGTGCTCGTGTTTCCTTAGGAGTTTGCACCTACTTCCCAGAGCTAACAAGATTCCAAAATAGAGCACAGAATAATTTAATGAAAGGGATTTAATAGTTTGTGTTAAAGCTAATATGGTCCATTAGGAGCTGTCATTTTATAAACAATGAAGATACGTTACCCCCGCTATTGCCGTAAAGCCATTCCAAGCAGGGTTTGTAAACAGTCAGTAATGATCTATAGAACATGCACGAAAGACAATTAGAGCCATATTTGAAAAATGTGCTTTCCCTCCTATTTGATTTCTTTTTAAGTAAACCTAAGAGGAGCATATATGTGTGTAGATGGATAAATGCATAGCATAAAGACCGCATATATATATATATATATATATGTGTGTGTGTGTGTATATGTATGCATATGTGGATTTCATTAGCAATCATACAATGTTCATTATCTTAAAAGCACTGCTTTTCCACAGCTCAAAAAATGCCTAAAGTGAACTGTTAAATCAACTGAAAAGTTTTTAATTATAATCAAAGTGTCACTTCACTGTGCCTTTTTTTTCCCAGCAAACTAACATTTTTGTGAAGACTCAACCTGCTTTCTTTAACAACTGTGAACACAAAAGATTATAGACTAAACTAGTGCCAATTTCAATGTGCAGAGTTTTTTTTCTTCACGATGAGACTTAATATAACAGTAAAACATGTACATAAGTGAAAAAAGGGACTCGCCAAGGCTTGGGGCTCCTTATGCTTGGTGCCATTTTCCATCAGTGTGATCCCAAAGGATGGCAACACTGTTGTAAGCCACAGCTTCAAGCAGCCTGAGAAGGAGAGGGACGGAAGAGCTGCCCAGCCCAGGTCCCCCCCTCCCCATGCCCCCATTTTTTGGAAGCCAGGCAAGAATGAAGTATGAGAGAAATCAGACCTAACGACTACAGGGGAGTTGCTTCTGGTGTACAGTGAGGTAAGTGTTTGGAAAATCAGGTCCATAAAGTGCCTTTATTCCTTATTACTACATGATCTAGAAGCAGATGAAATAGTCAAAAGATGACTAACTTGGTAAAAGAAAATGGATACAACCTTTTATTTATAAAGTGCACTCCTCATTAAAAAGGGGCAGCTTTTTCAAACAGCATTTAGGTTCTTACTCAAGAAAACAGGCAAGAAGGAAACTTCAGACTGAGGTCATTCTGTTACACATTTACCTTGTAAAGATTTATCTGGGCTTCTTCTGTGAGGTTTGTGCAGTGCCTTAGGACTGCCAGGTGCTTGAAAGTCAGGTATATGGAAATCCTACTAAAAAGCTGAGCAGACATGTATAAAGAAATAGAATCAAACCTGGGTAAGCAATTGCAGCAAGTGTTAAACAATCTTTTGGGGAGGTTTGATTATTCAGTATATTTTGCTCCTTCTTTTTATAAATTGTCCATTGTTATGTGAAGATAGGGTTGGGCTGAGATCAAACATGGAACAAGACAAGAGTTCCTACTTGAAATCCCCTATAAATTGTAAGCAGAATGAGGCAATATTATCTTTTTCTTCACATGACAGGAGCACCAAAGAATTACAGGGAAAAAAAAAACCAACAATGTGCTGTTTGGTTATTCCCTTCTTTCCTATAGCATGTTTAATTTCTCAGGTGAATAAGAAAGGAAACAACTTTACATCTATATTCTCAACTACTGTCAATGGGTTTTGTTGAAATTAGTATTACTGATTTACAGCGCTGCCTTGGCTGGCTTCATGACAGCACACTTAAGAGACTCAATCCAGTTTCCTTGTTGGTCAATGGACATTTTTTAGATATTTTTAAAGGGAACTGCACTGAGTCTGATCTAGCATTAAATCCATGTCTGAGATTATTCAAATCTGCTGCTCAAGTGCTAGGGAAAACTGAAAAGAATTCACAAACCACCCTAAACAGGAGAGACATTCGTAGCATGAAATTACTTTGTCACTTTATACTATAATTGTCACAGGGATAAAAGCACAAGTCAGTTGTTTTCTAATAGAAGACAACCAAACACAACTAATGCCGATGGACAAAGGCAGAGCCCAGTTGAAGAAGCTGAGCGGACACGTGAAGTCCGAGGATGCATCTGAGCACCCAGCATTCTGGGATTCATCTAACTAAACACAGATGCTTCCAGCTGAGATGTTTACATCGCTTAAGGCTCCTTTTGAAGTCAATACAGAGAAATAGGCATTTCTGGGAGGTACCTATTCATCATCTCCTAGGGCTGACATCTACATCTGACCAGATGAATTGAGTCTTCAAAACACCCATTTTCCTCTGTTGACGTTGCAGGGATCCAGGGAATCCACCTCGGGTGTCAAGGTATACAGGACAAATGTCTGAAGTTAAGGACTGGAGGAGCCCACCCCAAAGTCTACAGAACTACCGTTGCAATTCAAACAAAGGATACAGAAGCATATTGCACCGCTTCACATCCTTTGAGGTGGGGAACATCGAGATTTTACCGGTCCTGGGTTTCTGTTGTACCATCATTACTGGTCTTGACCCAGACAGATAACGGGTATGATGGACTTGTTTTAAGATTGCTGATATTTGCAGTATATTTGTGGTATATTGCAGTATTTATGTCTTTGACTTGGTGAGCACAGAGCCAGTCTCATAGTTTCAAACGTAACTTAAAAAATTCCTGCTACCTGATGGTTTTTAAATGAAAACTATTAAGAAAGAGATAATTTTAGGGTTTTACCCAAATGGATATGTTTCTAATGTTTACTTACTTTCGAAAATTTCCTTATGGCTGAAGAGGATTGAAAGAGGGGATGCAGGATGGGAAAAGAGATTTCTGTGTTCACATTTGCTTTGATTTCAAGGAAAATTTCAGTGCTTAGATTCCTTCCTTCCCACGTAAAAGAAGAGAAAACAAAATATTGGTACCAGGGACAGGTGCCTCTAATGTATTCTTGTCAGACATGCTGGGAACAGGAGAGCTTTATTTTTGAAATACTACTGTTAGCTACATTACGTGGAGGTCTTGTTAGCGGTAAGCAGCAAATTGGTGTTTAGCGATGCAGGTGACAGCACTTATTAATTTGGGGGAAAAGGAAAGAAATCTCCAAATTCTCAGGGAGACAGGCATAGTCTTGTGTGTCAATATGAGGAATTTATGCAAGCATTCTCTCATTCTAATGAGGTAGAGAAAGCAGTACTGCAGAGACAGTAGTAAAATAACAGCTTATGCCCTGATTCAGGAAACATGTACTTAAGCCATCTTTAAGCAGGACAGCAGTTAATCCTCTGCTTAACTTTGATTTACATGGGTGCTTATGTGGTATCTCGGGTAGGGATGACTAAAGACTGGGATGAGCAGTGCCTCCATTAATAACAAACTCAGCTCTGCATTCATCTAGTAATAATAATAACAATAATAGTAATGACAATAAATTCCGGTTAGGTAGCTACTTTCATTTCAATACATCAAGTATTAAGCTGTACAAACACTAACGGTTTAAGGCTCCCCGCATTCCCAAGCTGGGAGGAGGTTTGGTCATTCTTCTATGGTGGCAGAGCACCTAAGGATGGCCGGTGTGAGCATCACACCACTACGGTGTCTAAGATGAAGAGAGCAATGAGCCGGTCAGCCTGCTTGGTCTCCAGCAGCTGATTCCCAGTAAGCTCACTAGGCAGTCCAAACAAACTGCAAAAAGTGAAATCTCCTGTCCCCAAAGACAGTCTGTGGCAGAATGCAGAAATATTGGAGTGTCCTGAGCTGCCCAGGCTGTCGTGCAGTCACAAGAACATCCTTTCCATTGTCATCATCTAATAACACACAAAGGGGGATTTAATTTAATTTACAGACTCCATCTGAAACAAAAGCAATGAAATTTGTATCACCAGTGCAAATTTTTTCTTTTAAAGCAAACCGATTTGGAAAGAATAGAAGCATGAGATATGTCTGGTTTCTTGTCTGGGTTACACTCCAAAGTTTGATGATCACACCCAGATGACTAAAATAATGAAGGTGATAGATTAGTGTATTGATGCATAATCACTGTCTAGCCTGCAAAACTTATGAGCTGCGTGATTTTGAGAACAATTACTTGTAATTAAAGCAACGCTGCTCCCCCCCTCAAAGAAATATTTTGTGGATAACACCAATTAATTACATTTTTCAATGAGAATAGCTCTTAAATGCCTGTGCTGCTATTTATTTCTGACCACATTCAGAATTCTGAAGAGATATGAATTATGTATTGTTTAGCCGTATTATTTGGGGTTTGGGATTGTAAAAAATACCTCCCTCTTGTTTGATAGCATCTCTTGAATGAATTAAAAGCTAACCACTTCCACAGGGTGAGGATATGAACTGACTCTCATAATGATGAAAGAGAGTTTTTAGCCAGCCAAACATTGTCTGATGAAGTCAATATATCTATCCAGCTTAACTATCTGCTTATTTGTTTCTTTTTGATTTTCCACACCCTTCAGAGATAGATTTGGTGAAACTAAAAGGCAACTTCATGCCCTCAGAGAAGAAATCTACCATTGTGCTAATTAAATGTTACTACATTTTCTTTTAGAAAGCCAGAACATGACTTTTTTTTCAGACTAAAACACGTAGGTTTTCCTTGCACTGAAGCTGCAGTACAGGGTTATAGCTGATCTCAATATTAGAATATTGCTGTGAGAAAAGGTTCTTGCAGTAGTGTAGCTCTACATGTTTGAGCGATTAATTTAAACATGAATTAAAAACTGAGCTTGGCATCCGAATCCTGGCTTAGTATTTGAGACCTCACATAGACTTGGAAGAGTTGTATGAAACAAAAGAGGATAGGAACCATCCACGGTTTGGTTTTTCTAAAACTGCAGCTTTACCTCACTGATTCTGCAAAAATAAACTCTACGGTCCATCTCTAAGTGAAATAAAATACAAAGCCTGAGCTTTATTCTAAGAGATGTTGTGCGTATGCAATTCCCATCAAATCTTTTCCGCCCCTTCTCCCCTTCCCTAGTTACCACCGAAGCCTCTAAAAAGTTGGGTTTGGTAACGACATCTATCTGACACCTTTCCTTCTGGCAGCTGTGGTTCCCTGAAGAGATAGATAGGTCTCACTCTCTTTTCTGCTTCGAAACAGTGAGTTCTCACTTCCTAAAAATGGCCAGGCTTCTCCTGATAAATCTCTTCCCAGGTTGGTATCACTGGCAGCCGCATGAAGTGGTGTTTTTTCCCCAGAACCTATCGCCTGTGGGAATTGCCATCCCCATCTTGGTAAGTGCTCTGCAGAACGCAGCCACGGTGGCTGCCAAGAAAGGAGCCAGGACTGGACTCCTCCTGCCTTCCCAGCTTGCTCCTGCCACCCCGAAATTCTGGCTCCATCGACACGTGGAAAAGAGAAGCACCCTCTGAAAATGCCCGTGTACCCAACAGGCATATAAGCAGCTGTACCCAGAGAAAAGTGTGTTTAATACATCATTTATGCCACTCATGCCCCGGGAACAAAAGCAAGACAAAGTTCCCTTTAAAATCAGTCAGCACTCTCAGCGGAGAAACTTGTCCACGTAACCACGCGCTCACTTGTGAGTGGTAAAGACTGAAATCACGGCCTTGAGTCGTTTGTGTTTTTGTGATCTGTCACACCGAGGTCTCTGCAGCAGCTCACCACCCAAGGAACGGCATGCCTTGGCGCTCAGACTTTTTCGTGACCCACAGAAACATTCTCCATGTCTGTTTTGGCAGCTGGGCGTAACTCAATCTGCTATGGTATCCACGCTTAGACAATTCTACGAGTAAGCAAAACAGCTACTGTTTTCATCTTACTATGTTTTTCATAGTATCTGGATGTTGAAATAACACTGCCAAAAAATTGACATCTTCTGCTTTGACGATGGTTGCTCCTGATCGTACACAGTAATACATGATCTCAGGCACAGCGAGGGGCCCAAGCCTCGGCTCTCCGACGTGTCAATCAATCCTCAGCACCTATCAGGCACGCACACACGCTGCCGCTAGCCAGCAAGTTCAAGCACCTCCGCTTGAAAATAGCTGCAGCGACGCTGGAAAAGGAGGCATGTTTTCCAGAATGCTGCGAACTTGTGAAAACAATTCTGCAACTGAAACTGAGAATAGCCTTCGCAATCGCTACCCCTCTCAGGCAGCCAGCTCACTCTTGGGTGCTATAAATACACAGTAATAAACCGTACCGAGAAACCATGATACAGTAATGTTACAGTAAATTCTGGTGGAATTGCTTCTGAGGTGCACCAGCCTGTGAAAGAGGAAGAGAAATGGGAGACACTCGCGTGTTCGAGGGAATGAAGAGGAAATACCTCCGCAACCTCATTTCCCTACCTCTGAACACAGCTCTCCTGTACTTTGTCTGTAGCCTATGGTGCCCTGGCAGCCCATTCATGCATAGAAAGACTTGGCAGAACACATGGTTACCCTTACACTGAATTCTTTCGCCATGTGTGTTTAATATATCTCTGCGATCTGATTCAAGTAGAGCAGATTTGAATACCTCATTATATGGAGACCAATATGTCTTCGTACACACAGTAATTATATTGTTCATTCTGATGTTAGAACACTGGATCTCTTGCTGGAAGTCAGAGGACTCACATACATTTTTCAGTCACTTAGACATAAGTGACTATGGTGACATTCCAATTCTAAACAAACTGCTAATGAGCTTCCCCACTTCTTTTTTTTTTTCTCCCCAAAAGCAGATTTCTCCACCTCTGAGAGAAACAGAATGGAAGAGCTTAAATGAGAAGACGCACGCACATGACTGCAGTCTAAGGAAGAGAAGCCCATTTCTCAGCCAGTGTGAACTGCCAGAGCTGTGTTGGCTCCTTGGGGAGGGGGGAAAAGGCAGGAGAAGCAAAGGGATGGAAACACTTTAACCACACTTCAGATGTCTACCTTTGTACTTAGATTTTGTAACGAAGATTTATCTAAATCTTAGCAAGTGAGTGTTTTCCGCTGATGGAAACACAGGCTGCAGTCAGTCGTTTCTTTCCTTTCCGTGCTCCACTACTTTCTTGTTTTGTAGTAGCCTTTTTGTTTTGATAATACAAACTGTACTTGTCATGCTAGTTAATGTGTACTCGTCAGGGTTCCCAGACAATGTCTGGGGGTGCTCCAGAACTGCAGGAACACTCTAGACATACATAGGATAGACTGGCAAGACAGACTCCACCTTATGTGACCAGAAGTGAGTTTTGCAGTTTAAAGAACATGCCTGTGACCGTCATGGTGAGTAGCACGGGAGCACCCTTTGAGCAATGTCCCTTGGATGTGACCTGTGGTGCGCCCACAGGTGATGCCTCGGGCAGGCTGCAGGCATTCAGAGCGCTCAGCGCCCAGGCTCCGCTCCCTCCGTCACCACTGACGGATTTAACTCCCTGGTTTAGCATTACCCTATAAAGATCTGTAGCCTTTGGGTCGTAATTGCTTGGCAGTCATCTTTTCTTCCCTTCCAGTACCTTGATACTTGAGGTCAGGTGTTGAAATGCCACTTGGGTGTCTGGGACCTCAGTGTTAGCAGCTGGCTTTCACTTCAGTTCCCAAACCATTTACTGTGGGGGTCTGTATTCACTCAGAGTTCACTGTGACATTCATACCCTTATTATTATCCTGTGTTAATTAAATTTCATATTGTTCTTAATTGTGTGCGTGGCCCCTGGGACAATGTGAAGGATTCATTATTGAAAAGATAGAGTTTTATTTAGTGCAGAATTCAGCGCTAAGAAAGACCTCACGTCACCTACCCGGGGAAAAAGCAGCAATAGAAGGGAAATAGCTGCTGGCATATTAGTCAAGAGCAAAACCAGCGGGCAAGGCTGAAAGAGGCAAGACCAGAAGGGTAAGAATAAGAGAAATTAAGAATTTAAGGACATGTGTTCAAATTTAACCTTAGACTAAAATGCACCAATAGTATTATGTGGCATCCCACTTGTTTTTCGCTAATGTTGTATCTTAAGAGAAAGTTTCTAGTGTGGAATCTACTCCATTTTCGGTCACAAAATGATTCAGCTGCGGGAAAGAAAGGCGTGCAACAGGGTGACTGACTGTACCTGTGTGGCTCGGAGCATGTGTACGGAGCCAGGCAGCGATAACGTGCCCCCTCTCCCTCTCCCACCTCGGGGGCTGCAGAGGCCATCCGTGGGCATAACTCTGGGCCTCTTGCTTGCTGATCTGCTCCTCCACTATACTGAATTTCTTTCCACTTTCTGTGGGGGGAAAAAAAAAAAAAAATACCGCTGTGCAGCAAAGCACATAACTTCTTCAAGGGGTGATGAACATTCGGTTACAAAATTCCTTGTCAATCTATGTGGCTTACTCCATGTATTCAGACTAACAGTTAGCCGCAATCCCTGGTGAAAACTTGAAGTACATGTGCTTTCTCTGCAGTAATATAATATGATGCCCCGATGATATTGTCCTTTCACAAGCTACATCCTCTTGTCTATCTCCCTGTTTGTGGGAAAATAAATGAACACACAGTGTGTGTGCTTGTTCTCAGAAACTTCCAGATGTGTTTGCTGGTTTCCATGTTTTTTGTCAAACCGCTGTGGATGCTCTTCCATTGCTTCCCATACAAAAAGGAGTCCTGGTCGAATACAGTACATACCAGCTGGCAAAGGGATGGGTTCCCAGCAGGCTTTTGGCATTTGATACGCTAATGTATGTGAACAGGTTGATATGATTAAAGTTAACGAATGAGAGACAATTCCAGACTTTTCTAATTATTGTATAGCATTAAATATTTGCTGGCGCTTTTTATTTTTGAAGCAGTCGGGAAGCCATTTAGTGTTCATAATGGCAGCCTGATGGTTAATCGATAAGGAACATTCAGTCCTTCTACCATTGTTACGACCAAAAACCACACTTGCAAGCAGAAAAGAATACAGCACAAAATAGAATTGTGTTGCTGGATGTCTCAGTTTTAAAAGCTTCACTATCAACAAGAGAAAAACTACATGGATTTCATTTTCACAGCATTCAGTAGAAAGTTATTAGGAAGCGATTCGGGGACCTCTACAGCTGTAAAACCACGGGGACCAAGGGGACAGAAATCAGTGTAGCCAGCACACTGCAATTTGCTGGTTGGCTTGGGTCTCCTTCCAGCCCCGCAGTATTCCCAGTTCTCTTTGTGCTGTACTCAGGAAGGGCACAAAGCTGTTTTCTTTCCAGACAATTTTACCGATGGGCCTGACTGCTTAATTGGTTTGGCATAGGATACCAGAGCTCCACCATTTGTCTACGCTTCCTGTTTGCTTCTGGTCTGTAATTCAGGCTGTAGAACTGCTCTTGAAAGTTTAGTGTGGTATGGTGTGGCAGATTGTGTAGCAGATTGTGTGGCTTCGTATTTGGTGACAAATTTGGTGTTATTTAGATGGCCTTAGGTGGCTTTTGACCCTCCAGCCCCTCGGCTACTCATTTCCAGCTCCACGTCACTGCAATGCTTTGCTTAGCCAGGTGTTTATGTGGCCATGAAGTACAGTAGCTCAAGGAATTCATCTGGTGGGAAAAGCAGATCTTGCTTCCCCCACCTTATTCACCGTTTGGTGTGTTTGGACTGGTCTGCACCAGTCCTCAGCCCGTGGAAGCCCGAGTCCCTGCAGAGCACCCACAGCATCAGCCCGGAGTTTGCACTGCTTTTTCAGCTTTTGCCTGCAGGGATTGGAGGAGTTTTAATATTAGCGTGATCTATTTAAGCTCAGTTGCATTCCACTTCTGCTTTTTCCCTACAACATTCTTGGGAAAAAGCACACCTTAAAAATGGAAAAGGAGGATGCGCCCAGTAAAACTTTTCCAGCAAAAGCCTGTCAAGCAATACAGGGCATGTGACGACATGTGCACTCCTATGTGTTAGCCTGAATGACACCAGAGAAATTATGCCAGGAGATTAATCCTTTAGCATTGCCCATTTCTTCCTTCAAAGTCAGGAGAAGGTGGTGGTGTGTATGGTATAAGACGTATACTTTATCAAGGCTGCACAACTTGATTAAAAAAAATAATTTCTTAAAGATTTGTCTTACTCCTAAAATTGTTAAAACAGAGAAACGGGGAGATCTGTTACAAAAGAAACATCAGGTTATGACTGAGAAACAGTAAGGGCTTAAGACAGATGTTTAGTGGACAAAAAGCTGGACATGAGCCGGCAACGGGCGCTTGCAGTGCATAAAGCCAACCGTATCCTGGGCTGCATCCCCAGCAGCGTGGGCAGCAGGTCGAGGGAGGGGATTCTGTCCCTCTGCTCCGCTCTCGTGAGAACCCCCTGCAGTTCTGTGTCCAGATCTGGGGGCCTCAGCACAGGAGAGACATGGACCTGTTGGAGAGGGTCCAGAGGAGGGACACAAAGATGATCAGAGGGATGGAACACCTTCCGTATGAAGACAGGCTGGGAGAAGAGAAAAGCTCCAGGGAGACCTTATTGCAGACTTTCAGTACGTAAAGAGGACTCATAAGAAAGATGGGGACAGAGTTTTTAGTAGGGTCTGTAGCAACAGGACAAGAGGTAATGGTTTTAAACCAAAAGAGGGTAGATTCAGACTAGACGTAAGGAAGAAATTTATTACGACGAGGATGGTGAAACCCTGGCACAGGTTGCCCAGAGAGGTGGTAGATGCCCCATCCCTGGAAACATTCAAGGTCAGGCTGGACGGGGCTCTGAGCAACCTGATGGAGTTGAAGATGTCCCTGCTCATTGCAGGGGGGTTGGAGTAGATGACCTTTAAAGGTCCCTTCCAACCCAAAACATTCTATGATAAGAACAGCTAGACAAGCAAGGGGAGAGCTCATCTTTTGCTGTAATCACAGCTGGCACCTTCTTCTGTAGGAAACTGCACCTGCAGCAATGGTTAAGTAGTGACTTTCTGTGGGACTACCTCATCAGTCAGTATGAACAGTCCACTAACACTTGTGGTTTGGCTAATTTGATTGCTTCATCAGAATAGCATGGATTTATCTGCTGCACCCCAAAACCTACCCACATCCATTCCATACAAGTATCTTTCCTTATTTTTAATATTTAGATTCTACTTTGTTCAAGTGTAAGTTACTCCAGATATGGCACTTCAAAGAAATTACTGCACTTCTGTGGAAGTTAAGTACAGCCTGACCCCTGAGCTTCACACTTGATATCCAAGGCAAGTTAGAAGTGCATGCACTGTTATTTCTTCTTCCTAAAAATATGCCAATATTCAAGTAAATGCTTATTAAATTTGATGGAAAAGCTAACTGGATATATTAAAATGACAGTGAACTAACTGTAATGCAGTAGTATAGTGAGTTTTTTTCACTGGAGGCAGAGTAGCTACCAGAAAACTAGCAGCACAAGTAAGTTGTGACAAATCACAGGGAGAGCTATTGCTGGTGTGATTGCTGGATTCTTAAAAATCACAAAAGTAAAGAAAGGAGTTCAGGGGAAGGAAGAGGGGAGAGACAAAGAATGATGCACAGCAAGGAAGGAGAAAGAAACAGCTAGAAAGATGTACCATACCAGCTGGAAAGGCAGAACTGCTGCTTGTTGTTAATAGTCACTTCATAGTTTTGGCTGTTTGTTTTCTTATTTTTTTCTGCATATTTGGAGAGGATCCCAGCTCATCTGCTGGTGCTCATCTTGCTGCTGTCAGGTTTAGTGTGCTGGGAAGTGATGTTAAAATGAAGAACCAAGGTAAAGAACGGTAATTGCCTTCTGCTGAGGCTCAGCTTCTTTGTAAACACACGAATCCCACCAATTAAACTGAGAAAAGACTAATGGGGTTACATCGTTACACTCTGAACGACTTCCTCCATGTGCTCGTAGTCACCTGTACGATAACCGCAATAAGAAAACCCATTTCCTCTGGTGACCCGTTCCTGCACGTAGACAAATACGAATCAAATACCCTCTCGGTTGCGGGATGCTGGCAGGTGAGGGATAACGTCTGCAGCTCCTTACATGCTTGGGAGAGGACTCCAGAGCCGCCGAGGGGTTCAGGAGGGCGGGCGATGGACATCACGGCTGCCTTGATTTTATGGAAGCAGCCAGAGGGGAAAATTGCTGCCAGTGCTGACTCCAGGCTGTGTCAGCTGCTGTTAATTGCCTCTCTCCCAGACAGTCATCTGACAGCAACTGAGCTTCCTGATTAAAATATTTTGCTGG
>JAVJGH010000054.1:5255107-5279244 GCA_035590175.1 Aviceda leuphotes
TATGTGGCTACAGCCAAATTCAGGTTCTGAATGCAAGTACAGTAGTACTAACCTCCCCTTTGGTGTTCAGGTACATGGGGGCCATGCGTTTACATGCCGTTCAACCAGGACCACGCAGAGGTGCAAGCGGTACCCGAGTTCTGTGGTCTTCTGTTTACCCCACCGCCCGCCTCCACGCCAGGCCAGGGGAAGACCCCTCCGAAAATGAGGCGCTTGATGGCCGCAGCGGGTGAGGGTCTCGCTCTCGTGTCACAGCTGGGCAGTACGCCTTCGTCAGGGTGTTCGAAAAGGCTCAGGGAAAGCGGTTACGTCTATTCTGTTGCCTAAGACCCTTCCTGCAGCTACTGCCTTTCCTTAGAGTTACCGATCCAAGTGCTGACCCTGCCTGACCCTCCTTATCTTGTAAAAGCTGACAAGATCACAGCCTGAAGCAGTATAGCCACAGGCTCAATACTGGCTACCAAAATGTCTGTTTAGTATTTTCAAGAAACGCTGCTCTAAAGATTTACAATACCAGCTGCTAGATATATGGACAAGACCAACGCAGAGCCCTGACCCCTGAACATTCAGCCCCACTTACACAGAAATTTGTGCCTCTCAAGGGGCCAACACGGAGCTGCCACAAAACAGTGATTCCCTGCCTGCAAGTGAGCTGGAATTTAAGCACCATGTGGTTATATACACTCAGATGTTGGGTAAAAGTGTTTGAAAAATACAGCCTTGAGTTCAGAATTCATTGTTAGCTTCTTTCATCAGTTGCGTTACCACTTTAGCAATAGAAAGAGCTCTGCCATTTCTGTGTAATATATATATATATATTTAGTTTAGTATAGAGAATCATCTTAACTCTTCCGTGACCAAAGCAGTTTTTCATCAGAAGTTATTTTTAGATGGACTGTAAGTTTCTTCCCTAGCAAACATTTTAGCTCCACTGTGTGAAAGCAAATGCACATTTTCCCAGATATCTCTGAGGATAAACACAGGTTTAAATATCCAGGAAATATTAAGAGACCTATCTGGTTTAGTTGTATATACATTCATACACAATATGCATTAATAGTTCTTGCAGAGTGGTGTTTTGTTTTGTTTTTTTCTTTTCTTTTTAGAACAGCAAAGACATGGAAAAGGCATTGAGGTCCTATTGCTCCTGTCGGAAATTTCTGCTGACTACAGCATGAGTTGGATTGGGCCCAGAGAAACCAAATACACACAAGTAACAATGAGTTGGCCATAGAAGCAAGGAAAATCACAGATAACAGTTGCGCACAAATTAGCAATGTACCTTTTAGGTCATCCAGTACAGCTCCCTGTCACTGTGAGATTGTTTCCTATGGCATATTTTTGGTTGTTTTGTGTGCCTAGATTAAATGTCCTAAGTGATGCCATGTCCCTAGGGAGAGATTGTGCTGCCTAGAGTATCTTGTTGTCAGAAGTTTTTTTTTCCTTTCTTAACATCATCATATTTCTCCTAGTTACATCTTTTCACAAATCTCCCTCTTTTCCTTCATTGATGCTATTTTCCTCCACCATCTTTTAACTAGCGTGATGTTGTGTTTAGTTAGCACTAAGCTAACCCATAGCTATTTAGCTCACTTAATCTTCTCTAACAAATCAGTCCTTCCAGTCTCCTGGTTATTCTTCCTCTCCTCTTGTCACACTCCTGCCTGTCAGTATCTTTTCTAGTTACAGGATTTTAAAGAATGTGATGCATTTCTCTGGACTGATGACAGATCTGGTATAGAGCTGAGCACCCTCAATGTCTTGCCACTGAAAAACCATCCTGATGTGCTCAGGAGAAAGCTGCCAGGGTTCTGGACAGACACACAGGTAGAGTATCTTGCCTAAACCACTTCCTTGGTGCCACTTATTCTGTTGGCCAACTAAACCCTATTAAAACAATTAACCTAGTAGTTCAAAAAACAAATACATGTTGTTATGGATTTATTTTGTTTCTCACAATGTTAGGAGAGAGAATAGCACAGATAAAAAGGTCTTTGTTGCTGTTGTTGAGGTTTTATAACTTTTGGTCGTGGACATCACACTCTAAAATTATGGAAGATGTCATCTTCCAGAACTGTATCTGAGTGTTAGGAGAGTACATTGTAGAAAGTAGTTATATACATAGTCAGAAGCCTGGCTGTTCACTTCAGGCAATAAATTTTGATCAACAAACAACACTCCTTTAGTGCTAAATGAGATCTTGGTTGTAATTGAATGTCTTTACCTTTGTGTTCTGTTGGATTGGAGGAATATCATCTTAATCTGCTCTCTTTAAGTTTTCATTAAGGAACGTTTCAGCTACCTGCAGCCTCATCTGATGATGTTTAATGATATCAGCTAGCTCGGTCGTCTGTGCACCAGCAGGGCTTCTTTAAATTGATCAGATGTATGGAACATTGTTTTCAAGTTTAATGTACTTGGAATCAACCTTTTAAAATAATGGCATCTCTAAAGTCAGTTCATATACATAGTGCACACACATACATGCATGCATTTATACGTGCATGTGTGTGTACGCATATATATCTGTGCGTCAGTGCACACATATGTACAGAAACGCTGATCCTATTCACCTTCTTGAAACCATTTCAGCTAGTATTAACATAAATGTGCTGTTAAATTGGCAGTGTTATACATTTTTGTTGGAGTTTACTTCTGTAACATAAAATCGGAAAGATAAGCTGTGAAACTCATGCAGCTGATGACATAATGCTAGGATCTCGTGATGCTGAATCTCATATTTCTAGGAGTGTGGGATGGATGTTCCTTGCTGAAATAATTATACTGCCTATTGCAATATATGTTTCCTTGTTTTCATGTGGGCACTGAGATGTCCAAACCATTAAACGCATATGGTATAATAAGTCCTGTGTTCCTTATTTATTCTAAAGAAGGCATTAACTTTCTATGGTTGTTTTATTGTATAATAAAGCCAACTACTCTAAGAATCTGTGACGAACACAGCAATAATCTGTGACAATATGCATATTTACATTTAATAATGGTGTCCAAATGTACATATGTGCATATAAATATGCATATATATATATATATATACAAACACACATAGAGAGACATGTACACAAATTAAATGGAACCAATTAGAATGTGGCATAAATAGATTCAAAGCTTACCTGTTACGGCTCTGTGAAGGGATAATTTGAGCTACAAAGACATGCAAGAAAGCAGAGCTCAATACACTCCATTGGCTCGTTCCCATTGCGCTCAACAGCGACAGGCTGTATGCTGAGACAGGGTACCAGCAGACATTCGTAACGACAGCTGGTTCAAAACAGAGCTTTCAAAATAGTGCAACACCCCTAACTTCCTTCCAAATCTTGGCGTTTGCCAGCACTTCACTGAGGCTGGTTCTTAAGGTCAGATGTTCAGATAAAAGTTATTCGGAAAGAAGCGGGTTCTTTATGTTTGAACTGTTTATATATTCAACATACAGGCTCTTTGTTGCCCGTGAATTTGTATTTGCACTCACACATGGATTATGTTTGGCTACTACCTGCAAAAATGATGGATGTTTCTCCCTGATGCCGTGCCCTATTTGCCTGAGATTGTCCTCCATCGAGTTCTCCATGCTCTTGTGGGCCACATAAAACAAGATCCAGACAGTAGCTGTTTCTTTTTACTGGGACAAAAAAAATCCCTCAACCTCTCTGTTGAGAAATGGAAGAAAAGTGCCTTCCCTTTAGCATCACCCACAGCACACCCACTATGCTCAGCCAACTAGGCACAGAGCAGAAAAAAAAAAAAACAAACCCCTTCAGTTGTCCCGTGTGACTTTTCCTAGTGGACGCGTATAGAATCTGGAAATAAACACGTTCCTCCTTTGGAAGGAAATGCGAACAGGGTTTATCTATTTGCATTTGAACTCAGTGAAAAATAACCAGGCACATAAAGCGAGCTTGAAGATAAGGCATGAATATAAGTAAAGCTAAATTTCACTAAGCTAAATTCAAGTGAAATGTGCCACATTGTTGTAATTACTACACAGAACATGTGCTAATTAATTGTTACGCTGTGCTGGCGAAACAGTTAAGTGTTACATATGGGGCAAGTAGAGGAGCTTTCCCTGGGATGCTATTGACTTTGCTGAGAAGCCAGCATGTGGGGAACATGCCATGAACAACCTTGTGAAAATGAGGCTGGTGAACTGACTTGGTCTTAGAAATGACTTTTCAGGGTGGCTAGAAAAATATCTTAAATCTATGATAAAGTTTAGTTGTAGCACTGGACTGCTAAGCGTGTGCAGCGTGTTCAAAAGCAGTTTTTCATTTACCATGTCACCTGGGGACCCCAAGCGCTAAATGCCAGACCTTCGGAGGAATTCGGACAGCTAAAAGTGCTGCTGTTTGGGGCTCTTCAGAACTGCCCGAACACTTCTCTCCAAATGAAATGGAGGAGACCTGGGCACCAGGGCGCTTCAGAAGAACGTTGACCAGATACCTCGGGGAGCCGTACTCATTTCAGGAGTATCGACCCTGCTTCAGCTGGAGGTGCCGCTGGGGAGGTGCTGAGGGGAACGGGATGAGCCTGTGCTCGTTTCTGGAGGAGGTATGGCTCTCTTGCAAACCAGAGGCTCGTGCGGGGCAGCCTCCCTGCGTCAGGTTTGCTTGGTTTACTGATGCCCATCCTCGCAGCTCCCGCATGGGATGGGCGAGCAACGTTGGCCACGCACTCCGGCTGGCGACGCTCCGGTTCGCCATCAGCCTTCCCTCCCGGATCAGGGCTGCCACCGATTGCTGAGGGGTGGCCAGGAGCAGTTCCCTCTGGTGAACCTCTTTTGTGCTTTTATCTCCCTCTTCTTGGCAGTAAGCTGCCACTGGCTCCCAGCCACGGCCCTCGCGCCCTCCCCAGTGCCCAGCTTGCGTGCTCAGCCAGTGCCTCCATCTCTTCCAGCAGCTGGCCCTACTTCTCCTCCACAGCTGGCTGCTGCCCCCTGCTGTGGTAATTATTATTTATTAGGGATATTCAGTGTACATTATGTGTCCAGGGTCCGGTACTCTCTGAATCACTACCAGGGCCCCGCTGTGTGGGCAGAAGCACGCAGCAATACGCGGTTGCTCCACGTCGATATTCATCCGACTCTCAGGCGGGGACAGAGTGAGGGGGAAGGAGGGAAGGTGGCTGTTGGCACCTATCAGCACCACCTGATGCGACACGTACTCTCCGTCCTGCGTTACGTGACTCCAGCGACAGCACAGCTGAGTGCAGAGCGGCTTTTTCCCCCACCTTGCTATCAATAGCAGGTCTCCCGCTATTCCTGCTATCTAGCAGGGAACACCTGAGGTGTTTTCCAAAAGTCATGGCTGCTGCTCAGCCACAGTTCTACTCCCTACTGCTGTGAATGCAGATATTGCTTGGTTTTCAGTTGCGGTCAAGAAGCAATGCCCTTAGACCCCAGCGTGGCTATGTGGGACACCGTTTTCTTTCCCGTTTCTCTCCCTCGCCGCCTTCTCTGGGATTCTCTGTTCGCACCGGTTCCTTTGTGCGTGCGTCCTTCTCCTTCCACTTCCCTCCTCGCCCTGCCTCCCTGAAGTCACCCCCCTCCGTTAAAAACACAGGGGCTTTATCTCCCACAGCTTAGTGCACAGGCAAAAGCACCTGGAGGAAGAAACAGCTTCTGTACCTTAAAACACAGAATCTTAAACTTATTTCACACATGTATGTAGATGCGTGAGAGGCAGGTTCTCGGCTGTGGTGGTGTGGGGTTAGCTCTGTTCGAGAAGATGGACCAATACTGCTCCATGGCAGCTGAGGATCTGTCCCAGTATGTAAATGAAAATATCTATTTTTACAAGCCCTCCTACAGTTTGCTTAAAAAAAAACCCCTTTCTTTTTAGACACTGAAAGCATACAAGCCAGTCAGAAATGTCCCACTTTCTATATTTTGTCTAATTCCTACCTTTGACTTCCTTTGAAAGCTTTCAAAACCTAATGAATTCAAAAGAGACAGAGTGAATTAAAACTGAAGTAGCTTTGCCTTCAGTGCGCTGGGCCTGCAGGAACTGAAAAAAACAGGAGAGAAACTGAAAGGGTACGAAGCCATGTAAATCCAGATAATTTAAAATGTTTGATTGTAAGCAGTCTCACCAAACCCAGCAAAATTCCCACTGTCCTATTACTCATAATCTTCTGCCCTTTCAGCTAGCTGCAGCGAGTTAATGTCAAGAGCAAACGCTCACATAATGCAATCTCTACATCAGAGCACTTTCTGCCATGAATAACTTTTAAAATTGTTTTGGGTTTACATTTAATTGCTTCCTTTGCATGCTATGTGTACACATGCACTCCTCCCACTCCCCATATTTCATACGTAACTCTCATGTAGGCTGGAACTATAGTCTTTGGATATGGAGTGTTCAAACCTCAGAGCTCAAGGAGATGGAATTCAGGAACTGATTTGTCCTCTTTTAAGATGGGAACCACATGTGTGACTTGAACCAGATCTGGGATGGATTCTGGATACGTTAATTTGAATGCATTAGGATTTGGGATTCAGACTAGTTTATTTCTTATGGCACTAATCCTAATACTCACTACTGGGTGTTCACCTTTCCCCTCACTAGGAAGAGAAATGCTTCCCATATTCACTTCTTCTGGATTGATTTGTAGTTTATTCCAGGAACAAATCATCTTCAAGAGATTTTTTTCTCAGTTTTATTTCTTAACATCCTCTATGACAATTGCTTACCAGTGACCTCTGCAAAAAGTTTTGAACATTTGGATCACTTGGTCACCTTCCTCTGAGAAGTCCCTGTTATCCCACTCTCCCACTGAAGGCTGATCCACTGTTTTTTCAAAGTGCTCCGATCCTACAGGGAGGTACTTTCCCCCCTTGTAGCAGCCTCAGTGGTTTGAGAGACCGAAGGACACCCTCACGGGGTGTTCCTGCCCAACAAACTCTCTCTTGACCTGCTGTTCAGAACCAGTTTCTTGGCCTCCCTAAAACTGTGGTAAACTTCAAAGCTCTGCAATTCCCAGGATTTTCCTCATCTCCTTTTGAAGACAGGCAACATAATAGGGCTTCCCAGCCTTCTTGTGCTGCTGCATTTTTCAAGGGAAGAAGGCATCCCCTTGTCAGTATCTTGGCTTTTTCTCACTTTATTTCCCCTCAGAACTCCCAGATGAACACCATCCGGTTGTGGTGATTTACTGCACTTGAGTTTCTCAAGTTACTCTACAACTTCCTCCTTAGAGACTTCAGTCTGTATAAAGGCCACACTCTGATTTTCTTTGCAAAGTGCCTTTGGCACAGGAATTTCTACACAACTCTCAGCAGCAGACATGATGCAAGAGATTCATTTAACTCCTCTGCTAGCTTGTCGCGCTCTTCTCCTGACCCACTTTATATGGATTTGTGGGCATCTCTGGGGCGTTTTGGTGCGTAACCCAGACTGAGATTTATATTCACCAGCAGGTGACGTGGCTTTCAGCTGGTATTCTCTCGCTGCTCCACTGAAGGATATTTCTGCCTTACTGCAGCCGCACTCATCCCATCTTAGTTGGCTCGTTTATTAAGCCCAACACCTTTCCTCTGCACTACATCTGCCACAGGTGGGTTAAATCCTCGCTGACGCAAACTGGCGCTGTCCCTAGGAAGATGCTCAGATGAGGAGGTGCTCCTGCAGGAGCCCCCTCCTCCAGCGTTATGGCAAGTGACCCCCCCCCCCCCCGGCGTGGCACGGCAGAGGGGCACGCTGGGGGCTCAGCATCGCGACCCAGGAGGAGCAGGACCCACATCGTAGCCTCCGGCCTGGCCCTCAGCCAAGGGAACAGCCCTTTGGTCTTTTACCTTTGGTAAAGGGAAGCCAGAAGGCTGCGGCAATCCTTTCTCTTTTCCCCTTTTTCTTTTGTATATCTTTATTTCTGTTTCTTCCCACTCCCTTTCTGGTTTAAGAAAGCCAGAAACTGCTGTATGGCCAATCTGCGAAGGACAGAACTAGAACATTAGAAATGGGGCAAATATTCTCCATGTCCTCTTTTATTCTCTGGCCAGTGTAGACTGGCCTTCAGTCCAGATGTTTCAAAAGAAGGTCAGTTTTAGGAAGACACGTGTTTGCAAACAGTACTGAGCTTTGTGACATAAAACTTATTTCAGTGAACTTTGATGACCATTACTTGGTCTGTGTACAGACTCAGACCCCAGATACTAGCTTAATTTGTATTACAGTCCCTAAAGATATATATACCTGATTTGAGACACAGACAAACGTCCCTTCGATATGGGGTAGTTACGAGATTAACATTAACTGTGCCTAAGGCACAGATATGGAAACTATATCTGAAACCAGTTCCATGGCTTCACCGATCAATGAGGAAAGTATTTCTGCTGTTGTTGAGGTTGTCCTAGCCTTCAGAAAGGGTAGTGGGTATCCTTACTTCACTAACTTTCTTATTTTAAGTAAAGAAGAAAAATCTGACACCAAACAGCTCTACTTTCTTATTGGCTTTTGGGAATAGATAAAAGACCATGAACTTCCTAACCTTTCTAGGTTGATGTTAAATATGTCTCAGGATCCATAATTCCAGAGCTGTCAGTCGAAGTCCTGTCTATGAAATCTGTATCAAGATACAAACAGGCATGCTCATCCCTAGCACATCTGTTTAATAAATGAAAAAAACCTTAGAATTAGCTATTTAGTCTCAGATGACTCTTCTCTTTCTCTGTCCACTGCAGGTGGCACCTCCAGATCTCACTCATTCAACTGTTTCTTGTGCCCATTTTAGGATGGTATCTCAGACGGCCATAGTAAAATCAGTCTCTGTTACTGGTGGAGTCTTTCTTTCTCTCTCTCGACTACAGCGGGAGAGTAGGTAATTGCCTTAGACCAAACCACTAAGGTGACATAATCTCATTGTTAATGTCTTGGTTCATTGCCATTTTTAATCTAAGTTAATTTAGTGTAATTCTAATTTGATAATTTTTTTTTCTTTTACTGTAGTCCACAATAATGACGATGCCTCCCAAACATCCCACTTCTAATCTGTTTTCACTGAAATGAATTTCAGATTTTATGCTTTACATGATGTAAAGAAAAATTCTACTTCCTTGGTCTCCTTTTCATCACCAATAGGTGTTCTCATTTTATCTTTCAATATTTTGACTGAATGTAGTGATATGCTAGGATCCCACTTAACAGTGCATGAGCAAAATCTCAGCAAACGGCCTTGTAGTGCAGTACAAAGTTAAGATACAGAGAATAAACTGGAGAGAGGTGGCTTTTAAGATGTTTCTTCTAACTGATATAACCAATTTTGTACAGTTATAATATTACATTGACAAAATATATCACAATACATTTTCCAGTTGGTTTGAAAGTATCATCTCAATGGCCAGAACAAATATAATGTGTGGATATTTATAAAAGATGGTTAGCAATAACTAAGTAAAGTAATTGAAATCATACTATACAGCACTTAAGGCAATTTCTATTACTCCATTTTTGCACCCTACCTTCTCACAGAACAAGCAGGTTACACAACCCTGTAAAAAGCAAGTTTCTAAGAGATCAGAAATCTTTCAGAGACATTTGGGAAGGAACACCCAAAGGTATACAAAACACAGAAAGAAAAGCTTCTGTTCATGTTAGTAAAAGGAAGACAACAATCCTAATAAAGAAGCAAGGCAAGTCTTGGCCTTTTATTTTCACCATGCTTCCAGAGTTTGGAAAGCCAGTTACTACGGGTGGCAGAAGAACACTTCTGCTCTCTAATGCTTCTAGTCTACCTTCTCTACCATTCCTCCATGCCCCCATATGGTTTACTGCATGGAACTATAAGAAAGCCAGACAGAACATTTTTTTGGAGAGTGCCTTCTTTGCCCTGCCTTCCTGGCACGTATCTGCATAGTCCCGTGCAGTAATCCATATTTTTGTTCAGGATGTATAGAAAGTATCCATAGGCAAATAACAAATAACCACTATCATAATCTTCTTTGTGGATATCTAACAGTGTTGTATAGGTGAACCAGGAGAGAAAACTTATTGTAAAGTGTCAGGGGTTCCTTTCAAATTGAGTAAAGACTATGTTGAAACATCCCACAATTGAGACCATTTGCAGGGATGATTACTTCTTCACTTCACAGTACTCAACATAGTGCTCACTTCTGTCAGTTGGAGCTACTTTCTGAGGGAATACTACCAAGTGGAGGAAATTTCCTGTGGTGTAGGCATGATTGTTGATGCAAAATAAGTGATTAGTAAACATCTTTCAGCTGGTGTTGAAAACAGAGATGTGCAAGAAATGAACCTTGAACACAAACAGAATTGTTTGGTTAGCATCCATTCTACCCCTGGGGTGATTTATGGTTGTCTTGTGTCTGTGGAATTTTCATCAACACTAGAAAATTTTGCCAAAACTAAGATGATGTCAAGACCTTGGCAGAAATCTGTTACCGGCTCATGCATTTGAGTCTGGACAACATTTTCTCGTTTGGTCACAAAACATTTTCTAACTAACTTATCTATTACGTCTGGACTCTTTCAGATTTAGGAAAGTTCTGACACAAATTTGGATGTGGAAATGAGATCTTAATGACAGACGTACATACCTCTGTGAAGAGTTACAATACAACCTCGGCTTGCAATTCTCTGTTCTAGGAGGAATTTTGATTAAACTTCAGATGTGCATGTCACAGTTTAGGGCCATTTATAAAATCTGTGAGTCTTGCAACTGGCTCTGAACATTAATGTACTTCGGGGGACCCATGACACTCTGTGTGATCTCAAAGTGGCATCTTCGAAGAACAGTTTTTGTTCTTCTTTTTCTCCCTACAGATCCTTAAAAATATGCAAATCTATGTGATCTGCTTCTCATACAAAGAGTTGCAAATTCAGCTACGGATCAAAGATTAGAGCATATGCCTATTATTGCGGCTGCCAGTTAACCAATCCAAATGTTTAACTCTTTAAAGAAATAGAGGGTCAGCAGCTTTCTGAATAATTGTTTCCAGACAGTCTTCTGTTAGTTGGATTTCTGTATCACATTCAACTTCAATTGCTGCTGTAATTTATCTCCACTCCACAGACTCTAACTTTGCTAAATTCACGTGTTAGTATTTGAGTCACTTATGCTTAGACAAATCCAGAGCATGGTCCATGATTATTGATTGTTTTTTACGGTGCCTCACAGATTAAATGAGAAAAACCATCCCGACACCTGCCTCTGGCCTTTTGTTGTTCTAGGAAGTGTGGAGAGGAAGAAACCGGGCCAAAAAGGACTCGAAAATAAATCAAGTCAGGATGCGTCCTAACCTTTTCGTGAGCTTATCTTCACTCGGGTTTCGACAGCCGGGACAGGGGGTGTTTTGCTGACAGCCGCGGTCGCAGCGTCGCGCCACGTCGTGAGAACGCGCCTCTTCACTGGGTCGCACCTCCTTGTCTCCCAGCTTCGCCTTGCCTCCGTGAAGAAAAGCACTTTGGGGGTGCTCTGGTCATGTCCTTTGTCCCGCTCCAGCGGGCATCGCCTCACCCTCGCGCCTCCCAGAGAAGGGACCTCGCGGAACCAGCCGCACGTTCAGCGCTTGCCCCCGGAGGGTCGCCGGCCGCCGGCCGCTCCGCCGCCTCGGTCTGCTCCCCCCACCTCCCCGCCGTCGCCAGCCAACCAGTCGTTATCTAAAATGATGGCGAAAACGGCGTGGGGATTTTACTTCTCACCGACGTTAAACTGAAAAATAAAGCGCGTGGCGACTCTGTTCATTCTCCAGTTTTGGTCTGGGCTATTCGGTGGCAGTGGGCCCTGCTTCATCAAATGATCAAGCCTCAAGCGAAATGTCTTCCTCAAAGGGCACTTGACTTTGACGAAGAGAGCAACGTGTGAGTTTGAACTAAAAAGGGCTGAGGAGACAAAATGGTTAAGGACACGCTCTAGACCCTTAGCCTCTCCTCAGAAGGAATGATAAACACCTCGCTTTGGCCAGGTCTACTTTCCTACACCTTTCTGAGGAGAAGTAATGGAGAGTGCTATTTATTACGTGTTGGGATGAAGGTAGGGAATGTTTTCCACCATTTAAAAAAATAAAATCCAGAATTTATGGGAGTTTGAAAAGCAATTTCCTTTAAAGGTGCAAATTCCTAATTTGCCACATAAAAGTACAGGAATTAAGTGCTAAATCCTGCTTTGCCAGTGAGACCTGTGAAAGGAGGTATGAAAAAAAGAGTTACTGTTAGGTTTCTATTCATGCTTCCTGAAAGCCTATGTATGCAATAGTGCACTGAAACAGCCCTGATTTTTTCAAAGCCTTCCTGCCGTTCTGACTGACTTTTAAAAAATGAACCCTTGTCCAGTTTTATTTGTGTGGTGGGTTCTGATTTTGTTCTGCCTGTACTGTATCACTTTTCTCTCCTCACCATTAATCTTCCATGAATGTTCCCCATGGCACAGTTCTCCCTTTTCTGCATGGGGAGTTTCTATTGAAATTAATGGACATTCTTCTCATGGGTGGAGGGAAGAATACACCCTTATATCAGCCCTGCTGCAAAAGAAGATTATTCATTGAAAGGAAGCGTTAGTCTCACTCCTGAAAGCCCAAGGTCTACTCAGGCAGATTATAGTGGGAGATCCCAACAGGAGGTCTGGCACAGAAGTGAGAACTACTTGTGCAACATGAAAACAAAAGCCAGAACAGAAGACTTTTTAAATGTTGGAACAAAACCCTGTGGAAAGTCAGTGGTTGTACTCTGGGCTGAAGTGTACTGTCCCAAACCTAGTTTTTGGGCAGATCCATGCGGTGGAATACGGTGCAGTGAAGATGTCCATAAGTGACCTGTAGAACTAGGCATGGCCAGGAGAACAGCACGGCGCCAGAGACTAATTTGATCTGCAAAGAGGCACTGCAGATTGGCCAGGGGTGCTGGGCCACGCAAATAAGGGTATATTGTGCTGTGCAGATGTATCACCTCGTTCGGAACTTGGGCTTGGGAGCTCGGGCATCTTTAACACAGTCGTGCATTGCACAGTATAGACATGCTAATAAGTCTCGTTCCCCTTAGAGGCTTAAATGGAAAAGTCTTATGTTCCTTCACAGAGGACCCTTTAATGAATTAAAGAGGGTGTTGACAACCTTCAAGCGGAACTGCATAAATTCTCGTAGGAAGGATAGTAGCTGCAATGTGAGGTCTTGAAGCAGGCGGATGACCTTATAAAATATACTACAGTATCTAAGTTTAGTAAAACAAACACACTATATTTAAGTAGGCTATGGAAAGGTAAATATGCTCCAGGAATGGCCCCAAGTAGTTTATGTTACAGTAATGCTACTGTCACGTTTTGGATAGATCATTACTATAGATACTATAATCTGAGGCTAGGAGATAGAATTTAATATGCATAGGAGAAAGTTAAATAGAGGATAAAAAGCCCTCTGTCCTCAAATGTATTCTCAGGAATGAACCTCTCCTCTACCTCCTACTCCAAAGAAAGAACCAAGCTTGTCTAAGGAAGTGTTACGTGGATGTGTTACTACTCCAATATTTTTAATTCTTTGGGATATTTCATAGGGGAGTCCTACTTGCAATGACTCCTTCCACCATGCCTGTTTGCTTCCCGTGATGCCTTGTTCCATGCAGGAAAGGCTGTTAGAAGTTGGAGAACCATGGTGGTGGACAAATAAGGATTTCTTTTGTGTTTACAGTTTGTGAAACCTTGATTGTTGTATAATTAACATAGCAGTTATCCTTGGATTTTCAGTTTCAGCAACCGATGTGGTTTTAATGTTCAAATTTGATTTGAGCGTCTCTGGCAAAGCTCTGCTATTCATTTGTGCATATTTGTATTTTGGTTGAAGATTATATACATATCTATCAAGATGATTACTTTAAACAGTGCTCTATCTACTCCTTCCACCAAACCTGGAAAGCTTGCTTTAAGATTAGCCTTGTCAAATTTACTTAAAGTGACCAGGCAAATACATACAACTAATTTTGTTATAGGCAAAATTAACTAATGCTCTTTTTCATGGTGAGATGCTGTAATGATTTTATATAGCAGTCAAACTACTTAAATACTAATGCTGCCTTCATGCTGTAATCACCATTCCAGTCAGATGTCATTTTTAGTAGCCTATAGGGAATTCCATCCCTTAATTATTCTTCAATACACAAACCAAGCATTCTTTAATTGGTGTAAATTGAACAGTGTTCCAACGCAAACAAGGAGAGGACAAACTAATCAATGATTCTGTGCATGTCTATTGGAAAGCTATTGCCATTAGATCAAGTAACAAATCCTTGACTCCATTAGCTTCAGAGGAACGATGGGGGAAAAATACTGCTAATGCTACTTCTTGTTATCAATCAGTAGCGGAAAGCATGAGCAAATCCTACAGCAGAACTCCAGCTTTTCTTGAAAGTGCTCATGGAAATTTGAAATATGAAGATATTCTGACTTCAGAGTCCCCAGTCATATGTCTTTGATGGGGGTTTGTCTGGAAACAATGTGTTTTTATCCTCTGCTGTCTCTAGTCATATGGCCTGGGTTTTATTTTTCTCTTTTAAATAAATGACTCTTGAATGATAACATAACTTTTTTCAATGTGTCAGGGAATTTTTGGTGAATTTTCTGGCTCTCCCAGCCTATGCTCCATATATTCATATGTATTCACTACTGCAGCACAACATAAATTGGGTGGCTCTCCCATCTCTTTTTTTAATATGATCTGAAATAAAGGTGCTGTATTTAAGAAACAGATGAAAAATCCGTCTCATAAATGTGTCATACTCACTTTTCATTCTTGTCTCTTTTTATCAATTCTCTAAAACTGATTATTTATCACTGGAGAGAGAAGGAAAAAAAAATAAAAGGCCCATTACAAACCTCTGGCCCAGATCTGCCAGTCTTACAGTTTTAGTTAGTGTGGAAAGTGAAACTCTTTTGGCAAGAAATATACTGGCTATGGATGTTCACTTTTTAATCTATTTGTTTTTGATATAATATGCTATTTACTGTTTAAGGATCTTTCATGTTGGTTCAAATTGAAGTTTTTAAAACCAGTCTAGCATAAAAAGCTCTAAGCGACATAGACTGGGTAGAGAAATTCTACAGACAGCCTTTGTTCACCACATTGCAGTTGAGAGAAGTGTAGAGCAGGCTCCGTAGCCAACCCACCTTCGTAAAACAAGAGGCCTTCTAATTTCTGCACGTCCTAATCACAGCCACAGTTCTTCCCTCTCTGTACCAGACCCCTCAGGGCTGGCTCGAGGTTTTGCTGTGAAGTCACACGTGTGGGGCCTGAGGCACTTTTCCACGACGCCTGCAGCTGGGGAGTGTGTGAGATTTGGGGTTGGTGTTTGGTTTTTTTTTTTGTTTTTTTTTTTTTTTCCCTTTTGCTGGTTGGCCTTCTCTAACTGGCTCAGTTGTCATGGGTGGCTGGCTTGGGCGGTGAGGAAGAGAGCAACACTAAGGTAATTTCTCTCAATGTTTCGTGCTTATTTCTTCGCTATGAGGATGAAGATGCTCCAATACTTGTTTTCTGAGGGAAAGGGAACTGCTCCCCTTGCCTCCTTTCCCAAACCAGTGTGTGCGATTTCCAGGTAATGAATTCCCCTCTGTTTCCCTGCTCTTGCTTCTTTACTGGTTGGCTTTTGTGTGTTATACTATTCCTCAGAAAAGTAAAGTGTCCCGTCTGATTTGAGGCATCTTTCTTCTCTCTGTTACCCTTCAGCGGCAGCTATAAAAGCGGTGCTGATGCCAGCAAGTGGCTATGGCACTTAGAGTGGGGTTTTGGGAGTGCCGAAGGGGCTTTTCGAGAGCCATAAGCTACCCCGTTGCCCCTCCCTCTGCCGAGAGCACGTTCTGAAAGGCAGGGGCTCCTTTGGAGACTGTGTCTGCTTCCTCGTTTTGGAGATTTGGACCCTGAAACAAGGGATGCCAAGTGCCTGGGGCCCAAGCAGCTGGGAGACAGCCAAAAAAAGCTTGTGGGGGTGCTGCAGGGTGTGGGCGGGATGCGTCCCTTGAGATGACGCTGCAAAGTCTGTGGGGTCTGCCATGTCACACAAAACAGAGACCTTTTACATCGCCATACTATGGCAAAGAGAAAGCTTTATCAAAGCAGAATGTTAGATGCTTTTCAAAAAGTTTATCGAGTCAAACTTTTTGGTAAAGCTGGTGAATTCCACTTATTTAAAAAGAACTGTTGTACCACTGTTTCTGCACACAGGATCAAGTCTTACTGGAGCTGAAGCCACGTAAGAACAGAATTGGGCCAACTTCAAAACTACACCTGGGATCCAAACGACACAACTGGGTGACTAGTTTGCCTGAAGTTGGAAACAACCATTGCAGTCGCACGTCAAATGTGGTTTGGGCTGCAAGAAAAGGCTAAGTCTTGTCATCCGATATTTATGAAAAACAAAGCGGGGCATTTTTATTTTGGTTTCTTGTTCAAAGAAAAGCCCCAGATTGCTAGGAGAGTTTCAGCAGAATAATTTCTTAATCACCTTTATATTCTTAGCATATCTGGCCTTCAAAGTCCATATTAAAACTCCCCACTGATTTCCTTGGGATTATACTCTTCAGAATGGATGACAGGAGGAACAAATACTCGCCAGGCCTGCGCCATTGCCTGGCAATCCCGAGGGAAATGCCCCTCTGATCCCCACAAGACAATTCTCAGTCACTTTTACAGGATAAGGAAAATCCCAAGGATGACAGAAAGAGAGAAAGACAGACTGTGTGAGGTGGGATGTGTTGCTCCCTGTCTGAGACAAAGAGAGAACGACAGCTCACAAGCATCCAAGGGAAGGGAAGCCAGCAGAAGGCTTCTGTAAAGCAGCTGGAGTATTTAGTGTTGGTGCTTCAATGTAAACAGATACAAATGCATTAATAAAATACCTTGAAATGTCCTAATTTTAGAGTGTGACAATATTTTAAAATGCCTTGTAGCTTGGTATGTACTTTAACACTGTTACAAATGACTCCAGAGATCATTCTGATTTGAAAAATTTATGTTTTTTTCATCAAATAAACAGATACTATCTGGAAGAAATAATCATTCTCACTTAAACTTGCATTATTGCAGTTGTGTTCTGTGTATCTTTACCAAATTGCTGTCATACCACCATTGGGCCAGAATCTGAGATTCCTTTGCCTCGTACCTCTCTGCTTTGTCACAGGCTCAGTGACTCTGATCCTAAAAGCTGCTGAATAAACCTTAAATTCCATGATGAAATTCTGGGATATTGACTTTCTCTATTTTATAGTATTTAATGCCACTTTATTGATAATTGAAAACTTCTATTAATTTTATTTTTTTTTTTTATTTTAATGAGCTCGCCTTTGGTGATGCAGACCATTTTACCTGTCCTGCAGATAAACCCCATCTGCAATTCCTTTCACTGATAATGGCAGCTGTGCTGGGCATTCATTGTATGTTTCTTGCCCTAGATTAATTTAGAAGTTTATTTTATACTACCACAAAAGTAGGAGTTCCGTCAGCTTCTTAAAGTCAATTAAAAAATCTCAGTGTAACAACTGCTAAGGAATTGCTTTCAGCCAGAAACTGTATTCACATTATTTTGGAAAGTAGTTTGCCCAGCCTATTCTCAAAGGTCTTCAGTGAGGGGGACTCCAGGCTCTCCACAGACAATCCCTTCCGCAGCTTCAGTGTCTTCGCTGTCGGAAGGTTTTGCCAACTCCAGACCCGTATCTCCCTTGTTTCAGTGTAGGGCTCTTCCCTTCTGTCATTTAGCTGTAGGCCTGAAACGCAAACTCCCCCCTGCCTCTTTGCAGAAGGGTTTTTCAACTTTGAAGTCTTTATTATTTATGTCCACTCATTCTCTTCATCTCAAGATGAAGTCATCCCAGTTCAGGTCTTCTTGCAGGTCACATTTCCTAAACTTCTCATCATTCCCATTCCTCTTCTTCACACAGTCTTGAAGGCAGCTGCATCTTTCTTGAAATGTGGTGCTTTACCTGGGTCCATGCCCAGTGCTCAGCTGAGCAGCACCAACACTCCCTGGACCTTACAAGAAAACTTTGGCCCCATACAATTCTTTTGTTTTTCCTTCCAAAATTAAAATCTCTAAAAATGCAATGTTTAGTTTTATTTTTCTTGTGTTTTTTTTTTTCCTTGTGTAGTTATTGGCATTAGTAATTTAAGAAAAAGCAATGTAAAAGTACCATTTTGCACCAAAAAAAAAAAAAAGAAAAATATATTGACTTTTTATTTCCTTTGCCATTATTTTGTCCAAAACAGCTTGCATAGTTAAGCATAAAAAGGTGGCTTCTCATGATCTGTTTAAAACTTCATCTTAAGGTCAGTAAAAATTTTGTAAAATACCTCTTACCCAAATGTAGAGCAAATGCTCTTATTCTTGACTTGAATTAATTAAGCAAATAAACTGTTAGGAAATTCTAATATAAGTCTGGCACCTATGTAAATTCATTCAGATTTTATATCAGGCTAGCTGGTTGGGTTTGTTTACAGCTGCATATTTTGAATATTTTCTAAAAAATTGCATGATTTTAAGAACAGAAAACTTAAGATGACTTAGGAGTCTCACTCCCTTAAAGTCAACAGAAAACTCCCTTGAGCTTCTCTTGGGAAGGGCTGAGCCTTTAATCTGTGTTTGTTTAATAATAAAGTCCCTGAGATAGGCTGGTAGATAGGTTTCTTTGGGCCACACTTGTAGCAATATTAAGCATGTTTTTCGTTCTGATATACCCTGGTTTCTTAGACTGCTTAAGCAGGTACTAATGACTTTGCTACCGCAATCTGCTCCTGACCCTCTGGTTTGTCTTTCTGTTCCTAATCCATGAAGGTAGATAAGTCTTTTGCAGCAGAAGTGTGAAAATATATATATTTTTAAATGAGTGGTTCATCATTACTCTGCTGTTTTCTTATCCCATTAAATTACATCGCACATGATCACTTCTGAGCAAACATTTGCAGTCAATATTTGCTAAAAAAGTCCAACTCAACCTAGTAAATAAAGCATTAGAAAACATAATTTTGTTCCTTCACCCAGCTAAATCCATTAAGACTTTAACACAAGTGAAAACTAAAGACAAAGGGAATTTCTTAAAACATGAAGGCCTGTAGCACATTTGCATTTTGAAATTAATTGCTGACCTAATTATTTGTCAGTAGTAGGATAAGTTAATCAAATATAACTTACAGTAAAGCTTCTAAACACCCCCAGGATTTTCTCCCCCAGAGTAAATTGTCATAGTGGTCCAGTTTGACAATCCATTCCCACTGTCAGCTTGTGACCAAAGGAAGACTATCTGGGAAATGGTACTATATGGAGACACAAGAGAGAGTGAAATACTTAGATCTCCTGTACAAAGGCATGATAAGCTAACAGTCACCAGAGGAAGTCAGGAACAACAAAGCTTAGAAAAAAGAAATACTCTGCCTTTCAAATCCATTTAGATTTATTTTTATACTGTCTCCAATTTGGACTAAAATACTCTGATATTAAATATGCATATAAAATAGAAAGCAAACGTGTTGTGTAATGTTTCATTTCTAGTATATCTGTGGATCTGCATTTCATGCTTAGCATCAGTTTGATGGAAAGGCAGGTATTTATAGACAAGACTAGGACCTTTTCTTCTTCATCTTGGGGAAACTGACTGTGTTATCTGCAAATAATATGTCACAACCAACCACTCCATGACCTGAGGCTAAGGATGCACAATTTTATTTCAAAACGCACTCGGAAACAAAATCTGATGAAACTACCAGGTAATGTGACCAATGCATTATTTTCAAAAGGCATACCTAGGCATTTGAGTTAGAAATACCTCATCAGTAGTAGTATGAACTACTTCATCGCTTCTCTTATTACAGTACTGCCTCTCTCCTGTCATCTGTCGGCAATGGGAACCCACAGTAAAGGATGTTTTTCTGATCATTTTGCACTCATTAAATACAGCTGTCACAATAGCGGATGCGAGAATGCATACAAAACTTTTATGCCACGTCAAAATAAAGCAGAAACATTTTAAAAAGATCTGAAACCTTTGAAGCCTTTTCTTGAGAAATATTGAAATATTGCTTTTTGTTGTTGTTTTCGACAATTGAAATTGTTCCACAGCGACATGCATTAAAACTTACTGCAGAACAAAACATCATCCATCAAAATTAAAGAAAAAGGGGAAAAAATTGAGAAAAAAATAAGAACAAACCCATCCTCTCGGAAGCACAAAGTGTTTGGTTTCTGAGAGTCTGAAGTTCTGGTTCATCACCTGATTTCTGGTGCTGAGCACGCGTCGAGTTCCCAAATCTCACGGGAGCTGACATTTACTTCTGGGCCATGGATGAAATCTGCCCCAGAAAGCTTCCAGCTGAGCAAAAACATCTTCCCCAAGTTCTGTATTCTGAGAAACAGCTCCCTTTCAGGCTAAGCAGCAGTAAATTCTGTAGTTGTTTGACATTATTACTGTAAAAAAATATTTAAAAAGGGCAGCATAAATGACCCCAAAGCCATTCTGTAGCCAGCGTGAACAGAGAATCCCCTATGAGTCGCGTTAGTTAATATTCTGGTCTCTATGCCAGTGTGTTCTGAAGACCTGTAACATCTAAGGTGACCCGTTGAAGACTTCGGTCACCCTGAGCTGGAATAAAGCAATAAGTTGCACCTGTTTTGCACCTCCCCATTTCAGGATTGCATGATTATTTAAAAAAAAAAAAGTGGTTAACTTTGAAGCATCTCCTTGAGCTGATTACTATCCTGAAACTGTGAAGCACAGCCCTTGAGCAAAGATACAGATTTTCAAAGGTACAAATTTTTCAAATGACACCCACCTTGTGGGTAAAACAGATACTCTCAAGAACAAACTCAAGGTATTCTGGATGCCTGATCTTAAGCTTTAATCAAGAGACTTCTTCAAAGACTGGACCACACAGGTATAAATCTACTACTTTTATTACTTACAGTTTCTCATTTAGCAAAAATGGTATGAGCTCCATTCCCTTGCTGTAAGTCCTACCTTCTGCCTCTCCTGAAGGTATGGGCTGGGGCCAATTATATCATTTACTCATCGTGGGCTTTCCATTCCCTTTCAATTTTTAATTTGCAAGTTTTGCGTGTGCCAACGGCGGTGGGAAAAACATGTGCCAGTGCACGTGCGTGTGCGCACGCGCGTGTGTCTAAACGTACCCTTAACCCTCAACACCCCCCCGAAAAGTGCTTCGTGCTGACAATCCCGGATGCAGGATGCAGCAGGAATGCTGGGAAAGGAGGCCCTCGAAAGCCGAGGCTGGGATGGAGCAGCCCCAAGCTGTCTCATTCCCCCCCCAAAGTGCAAGCACGTGGTGGCCAAAGGGAGACAACTTGGAGCATCCGAGCGCTTGGCACCCGTGCGATGCAAGCTGCTTTCAGTACGGGAAGCCGAGTGTGTCTCCCTGAGATATGGTGACACTACAACTGTTGTGTGGAGATACACTCAGCTGTCTCTCTCTCCCTCCCTCTCTCTGACTTGCTTCTTCCTCATGCAACTGTTTCCTGCTCCCTTTACTTCTCTTTTTTGCTTACCTTGTGTATTGCCCTTTACCTTTGTCGAGGGTGTCTTTCCCGAGATGAAAGAAAGAAAAATTGTGTCCCTGCCTTTGGGAACAGGAGAAAGACAACATGAGTCTTACTCCAAGAGCGTTTTTACGCAGAGCAGCCATTTCTGTTAACAGCTAGAGTGAAGGCATGACAGAATTTGTGGGTTGGAATATTAACACTAGGGACAACGCTGCTGAGCTCTCATCTACCGTTACTGCCTACCGCTACCATTCCTGGCTCAGCCTGTCCCAAGCTCAGTCCGTCCGAGTTCCCGGCTAGCATCGACTTTCCAGACTGCAGAAAACTTTTGCAGACAGTGCTAGACTCCGTAAATCTGAATCTCAGGGCACTAGGTGATCCCAGCTATGGCTGGAGGGTCAAGTCACTTTAGGACTTAACTGGATGGGGATAAATCACAGCGGAGTGACCAGTGGGAGAAAATACAGCCAGGAGAAATCTCAGCACGTAGGTTGTGGATGAGCATGAACAGAAATTAAGGTAGAGATGAAGAATTCGGCATGCTGTACAGAGAAGAAAGAAGTGGGAGGATTCAGTTAAAGGGCACAGGTGGTGAAAGGGAGATAGAAGAGCAGAGGAAAAGCAGAAACATGAAAAACATGAGAAAGAGAGGGAGGAATGCAGTAGAGGGAAGGAGAAAAGCTCCTGTGGCAGACTACAAGAGGGAGAGGGAAAGGAGTGGTAGAGCAGCAGCAGGGAAAGAGGGATGCTGCCCTTAATGAAGGGCAGCGCATGAAGTGGGAAAAACTTTATGGGGAGCGTTGAGATGAAAGGGAGACAAAACCCCCACGAGACAACCACAAGCCACCTCCAGCTTCCCTGACATGCATCCACCTCTTCTCATTGTCCCGCAGCGTGCGACTTATCTCGCAAGGCTGGAGCCTTTCTGCTGGCCTTGGGCCAGCCAGGACACATCAGCTGCTCCTCGCCCTCCCTGCTGGGACCAGTGTTCCTCACTACTGCCATCCCATGCCAGGCCAGTACACTCGAGCGCCTGGCCAGCTCCTGTCTTAAGGCTTTCAAAAGTCATTTTCAGACTGGACCGTAATCTCGAAATCTGCCCCACAGGGCACAGTGTAATCCCAGCTCTATTTTCAAGGTCAGTTCCTGCAGGTTTTGCTCGGTTTTGACTCATTCAGTCCTTCTGGTGATTTCAAAAAGCCATCGGCCCAGATAAGGGATGGCAGAACTGGGGCCACCATCAGATTTACAGTGTAAAAAGTGACTTCATTTTCAGATGGCGTCACTGTACCTGCTGTAAGGTTTCACTGTTCTTTTTCTCTCATTGAAATACATGGAAAGATCTGTACATCAAATACATAAAAGATTTGACTTTTAATTCCTACCATGTATTTTGGTAAGAGGAATTAAATGTCAAAACACAAAAGCAATTATACACTTAATGGTAAAAAACATATAATCAAGTCATTTTTTTTATTTTCAAATTGCGGGGATTGAAATAAAAGGGCAAGAGGGTCTTACATTGACATTATGTGAGATGGAAAGGCACATTTGTATCCTTTTGTACCTTTTACAAAATGAATACGCCTGTAATCAGACCCATTCATTTTGAAAAGGAGATTGTGATTTAGATCTATGGCATATTTGCGAGGGTGTTGAGAAAGTATCTAAGTAAAATGTGCCATAGGAAATCAACTCTGGGGAAATGCAGTTATTCTTCATGATGATATACAACTAGTTTGGTGTAACACTTGGGGTGAAACAAAGCCTGCTGGTACGGGAGAGTCGTTGCTGCATATTTTACCAACCATCATTACAGCAAGGTAGGCAAATTTTTCTGGCTTGGGAAGTCCCTGAGCTGCAAATTGCTGGTGGCTGGGAGAGTGATCTGGGGCACTCTGCTACGAGGTTGCCCCCTTCTCCTCTTCTGCAGCCAGCTGCTGGTGGCTACTGTTGGGGTTGAGACACAGGTTCTCAGGTCTGCCTGTGTCGGGGCAATTTCTATGTTCCTTTCCTCTATGCGCCCAGCAAATTTAAAGGGGGAAGAAAGCAAAGCCATGCTGGTTCCTCTATATTTCTATGACAGTAGTAACCAGGGGCTCGTTGCTATTGTATCTGTACAACCCCTAACGCAGTGAACCACCGCTCCTACCACGAGGCTGGTAGGCACCTCGACATCGCACGCGGGCGACTATATAGCACAGTGCGTGGTTCATTCGGCAGTATGTCCCAGGGTCCTCGCAAGCTGCTCTTCCAGACTGGGCACGGGACAGGGTCCATCACAGCTCTCTCTGGCCTGGGAGGGCAGGTCTCCATCCTGGAGGCTGGGGATGGCTGTTGCACATTTGCAGCCTGATCTGTCACTGCTCTATTGCAAGTCCCTCCGCCGCTGAGGCAGACGGAAGGTACAGAAATGGACTTCTATGAGCTTAGTGATAACATGGTCCTGGGGTGGCATTTTTCCACTTCTACAGTGGTTTCTGGGGGAACAGAAGTCCTACTAGTGATAAATATTGCTACGTTACTGTGATACAATGATTGCTTACACTCAGCATCAATCTGTTAACCGGTGGACCAAATTCCCTTTTACTGCTGCAAAACCTATGAACATCTCCTACCAGAATCATACCAGCTGTAAGGTGTGGGACCATT
>JAVJGH010000054.1:5279344-5293598 GCA_035590175.1 Aviceda leuphotes
TGACCATTCTTCCATCCCACTGCTTAATGTAACCAAATTGCTCCAAATTCTAGGATCTGATTCCTACTTAATGATGATATTGCGTTCCTGAAGCTGTGCAAAAGGATTAAAAATGAATATGAGTGTACCTGCCATGTAGGTAGAGATATACAGCTGAGTGGTTTTGGCATGAGCTAGAACTAAGTTCCCACACTACAAATCTGAAAACACAACTTAAAATGCCCCAGAAATTAAATTCAAGCTGAATTACCTATCAGCCCACAGTTTTGTCATTCTAAATGGGAAATGTTTCTGTGGAGTGTGGTGGTTCCCTGTATACGTAGAAAGTTGGCATTCTGCTCAAAGCTTACCCAGGTAGCCAAGTTACAAGAAAGATTTCCCTCCAATGGCATTACACCAGTAACCTGTCCCAGACTAAATGTAGGTTATTTACTATGGAGCTGGGCCAGCGAGGGGTCTATTTTAATGTAAGCTCTAATTCTTGACTTCTAAAATTCATTTTGGCACATCTATTTTTGTATAAATTCTTATGTGATTTCTCACTGCCTCTTCTATAATGGTGACATAAAGAATTAAAAAAACCCAAACCACCCTAAAAGGTCAACAGAAAACAAGTAAAAATAATCAGTTGGGGAGGTATGAAAACACTGGCCAGTTCACCTGGAGATCTGCTGCTTCTTTACACCACTTCAGGTGTACAGAGGTCTTAAAAAAACCCAGAAGGTTTTAAGAGAATATTTGTATGTGTATTTTATGTCTAAGAAATGGTAAAACATCTATTTTGTATGCCAAAGCGCTATTATATATCTATATTTAGCTTTCACGTTTAGTGGGTGTTATCTGCTAATGTGTATTTCGGGGAGTTTGGAAATCTAATGTTAAACCGTGGTATTTTTCACTTTCTGAGAAGAATGGGCTTTCGATAACAAAAGAGGCAAAAAAAAAGACAACGTGCTAAATGGTACTTACTGAGAAATAGGATTCTCTCTTCCAGGGAGAAAGAGCCATCAAACTTTTAAATCCTATTTGCAGGCTTGAAATTTTATAAAAAAAAAAAAAAAGATTAAAAAATACCTTTTTTTCCCACAAAAGTTAATTTCTCTCGAATTTGGAGAATTGAGTTGAATCCCATCGTGTTGAGTTTCCCCACAAAGAGAATGCAATGACTGATGTTGGAAGTCCCTGAAAACAAATTTTTTGATGGACATTTTCTGTCACCCTTTGCCATCACAGCATACATTTTCCTGTCACATAATATACGGTAATTGTATGGATTTTCCTCTTTCCGAATCGGAGGAACGCTTCCTTACTTGAACGGAGGGGCCACAGACTACTAGTCAACCTAAAAATCCTGTTAGCATTACATCTCAGCACAAATAAAGAATTTGGATCAGTGCCTTGTTAGATCACCTCTATTTCTAGCTCGCTGAGTAAAAAGAGCATTTTTTGCAGCCTAGTTTGATAAGTAAAAGGTGTCTTTCTCACCTGCGTGCACTCTGAATTGTCACTCTCGTTCTTTGTTCCTTTGCATGCGGCTGTTGTCAGCTCCCGAGTCACAGAACCACTTGCAGGAACGGCTCGGGAGAGTTTTGGAAGAAAGGAAAGGGAAAAAAGGAGCCGCATTTTTATTTAACAGGAGAAGGAGAACATAAAGAAAAGAAAGGTGTTCTCAAGAATGTAGCCTGCAGCCTTGTCAGGTAGCATTTCTTCAGATGGTTTTTTTTTCTCTCCCCTTTCCCACCCCAAGATCTCTCTTCATCATTTTTTTAAACATCTCTTCTGGGACAGGGACATGAAAGTGAATTGTGGGTCAAAGGCAAGAATTAGGGGTTGCCGGGGCTGCTTTCTGATGGCTTTACTTTATCTTTGTGTCCAAGCTCTTGCCAGTCAGCAGGTACCGCAGGTTATCCATTCCAGTCACATCATTTTCTGCTTGATGACAAGCATCACACCTTCATCCATCACATTTACATTTCAAACTGCCACACTGCTCTATTGATTAATTATTTAGCAGCTCTTGGCCACTTGTGAGTGTTTCTGCGCTCACGTTTCACAGAGAAGGTCCGCTCTTTTTATTTATGTGCGGTTTTGTAAAACGAAAAAAATATGTAAAGCCTTTAACATACACACATCCTAATAACCCGTGTGCGCGTGCCTGCACGTACGCGTACATGTGTGCGTATTTACGTGCGCGCGCGCGCGTACGCTGGTACAATTGGGCACGCACAGGGAGCAGGAGCAGGTAGTCTGATCAATAAGCACATGCTCGCACTGATAATAGATTTCTGAGCTTTCAGAGCGCTGAGCAGCAGATCAATGAGACCTTGCAGGTGTGCCGGAGCCGGGAATTGCATCGGCTGCATCCCGCTCCCTACAGACTGGCGGGGAACGTGCACGCCGTCCTCCGGGCTGCGTCACCTCGAGCAAAGCCAGGCGGAGGGGTTTTGCAGGTGCCCGGTAATGGCTACGTCTCTTCCACGTCACGGGCAGGAAAGGGCAGCCCCTCCATAGGACAGGGGAGATGGTTCCACCGAGGGCTCTGCTTGGCCCGGCAAATCCCCTTTGGTGAAATGGAGAATTAGGATGTAATCTCATAGTCCTTTTGCACGCCTGACTTCATCTGTGAAGTACCCTAGCTCCACCGTAAGAATAAAATCTGCCTGCTCTAACTAGAAATGAAAAATCCAGGCTAGTCTAGAAATCTTTGTTTGGAAGAGTGATGCCTGGCCTTGCTTCTGATCCCTGGGGCACTCTGCTTTGGCTGGGCGCTTTTCCGACCCACCACCACCTCCCACCCAGCGGTTCCCATGGGAGCGACCTGTAATCCTTTGGTGTCCCAGATGGTGGTGTGCTCCAGACTACTCTCTGATATTCCTAACTTGCCCAAAGACACGAGCCTCTAGAAGGAACAGCTGCAAGAAGAAAGCAAGATGAAGAGTTTGATGATGGGAAGAGGAGTGTTTTCAGTAAAGGTTTTGAAAAAATCTGATGTTCGTGACATCATGTACTTATATTGGAGGAGGAAATGAGGTCATCTCGAATTCTAAAATAAAGTTAGTACTTGGATCTGTTTTAATGTTTTCTACTGTTTTCATTTTTTACAAGTTTATTATGGATATAACCCAACAAATGTAAACAGGGCGATTCTTTTCCCTGCTATTCATTTTCAATAATTTCTGACTTATGCAAAGCCTATTAAAATCAAAGGGAGTATGTACATTAACTTAATAGGCTCTGGTTGAGACCCTTGAAGAGGAGGGACCACATGGTTCTTATTGCTCCATCTCTTGCATTTCTGTCTTTATCCTTCAAATTGTAAAAGTAAATGTAATACCACTGACTGTTTTAATGGATGGGATTTGTGCCAGTATTGAGCTCATTGTCTGAATGGTGTTAGGCTAGGGTTGGTCAACATTTTTCTGTCAAAATTACTTGGTTTATTATAAAGTACATTGGGAACTTGGATAAGGCAAGTGAATATCCTATTTATATATTTACAGTAAAATATTACAGCATTCAAACAATAAAACAAAACCATCTGCTTGGTCTATTAGTGATGTTAGTACACTATTTAACACAGAGAGAATAACTGACTGTCTCTTTTCTATGGACAGCACTGAAATAAAAAATGAAGTCAGCCTGAGTCCTGACTTGTGGTGGAGGATTTGGTTGTTTGGTCAAATATAATCTCCACCTCTGACCTCAGTTAAAGGAAATATTTAATGTTTGAGTTTTGCCATTTCTTCCCCTCTGTGTTCATTTCTCCTCCTGCCTTGTTTAGTCCCTTTCTGTCCCCCTTTTTAACAGAAACTCTGTGAAGTGCAAATTCATCTACTGTTTTTTTTTTCCACCTCTTTCCAAAACTCCTCCACCTCTAGCATTTAAGGCCAGCTCTCAGCGCTGATAAAGGCCATTTTACATGGATGGACTCGGTGCCAGGTAGACTGAACTCTCCAGCTGATGTCTATAATTGGCCATCAGGGCCAGGCCTGAAGAAAGGCAGGATGGTAGCTCCTGGGTCAAGTTCATTCCCTTACCTTGGGTAAACAAAGGAATGGAAGATAGAGCAGCTGTTCCAGGCATCCCCCATATCTTCTCCAAGGTAGCAGTCTCGTACAGCACCAAAACTTATGCCTGATAAAGAAGACCACTGAATCCCTGCTGGTGAGGGAATAGGTTTTCTCACTTTGGTACGTAAGGGAGGAAGGGAATGTAGCACGGATGTCCTTGGAGGGAAACAACAGCAATGGATGATCTTTGTAAGAAGTCCTGGTCTCTCAATTTCCAGTATATTATGAATATACAGAGAAAAAAGCTATTTATTTCTGCCTGTTATCCCAAGTGGTTTACACTGATGCAACTTCTGCAGGTGAAATGTCATGGAGGCAGTACCGAGTTATAATCACAATAATTAAAACTTCAAGTTATTTGAAAACCAGCACTTTCATGGTTAAACAGAGGTGATGATATCTATTACCTCTACAATTAACAAAGTGCCTTATAAAGTTGCAACTCTGAAAGATGCTGCAATTTGCATGACCACTGAAATGCCCAAATCTAGTTTAAGTACAAAAATGGAAGACAGAAGGTGAGCCTTCAACTTGTACGACAGAGTGGTTTCTCTCACATGAGTAACCTCAGCAGGAAAATGGCAATACCAGTACTACAGCAATACTTGATAAGATCAAGGACATTATTCTCTAGACCTCTGCACAATACTGTTCCACTGCAAAGATCTGAAGTTAAAAGAAGACCAAATGAAGCTCCCTCTCTAATGTTGCCATCATATAGTGTCTGAGAATGTATTTACATGTCTTTTAATTTTTTTTCTTTATTTCCTTTGAAATAACCCTTCTTTGTAGAATAACACTGTCTCTCTTACCCACCTATTCACGCATCGATCCTAGAAGTAGGAGCTGATACAGTGTCATAGATGATATGGCAGTGAAGCTCTTCACACGTCTCTTTGTTTTTTGCTTGCTTCATCTCTTCACTTTCACAGTTAACAGGCTTGCTCTGTATAAAAAAAATAAACATAGTAATTAGTTTGCCATAGGTGTGTTTAATTTGTATTGTCACAAATGAAAAGGAAAAATAACACTTCATCATTTTGGGGCTTAAGGAGATCAGGAAAGTATTTTCATAATTGAAAAAAAAGATTCTTTTGAATAAGATCTTCTATTAGGAAGTGAGAACAATATAAAGTAGGCACCTTCCAGTGAACTATTCTGTAAAATGGCAAACATGATAACAAACAAAACCAATTAGATTATGAGTGGACTCCTTACTTTACAAAGATTAAAATACATAAACATAATAATTCTGAGTACTTGACGGGATTACACAGGCTCTAAGTTATGCCATTTCTGACTGCATAAATACTAGCCAGCACATCCTGCTACTGCCAGTAATGAGAAAGTTCCCGAGAAACCAATGATATGAGAGAGAGGAAAAAAAATCATCTAGAGCAACAGGTAGTTCTTCATCTTATCTATGGGTACAGCATTATTTTACCATTTCGAGAAGGAGTTAATACTCAGCTATTGCTGAGAAGGTGGTCAGTCGCACCATCAAAGTTAGCTGGTTTCCACATTGGTAACTAGAGTTCATTAAAGATGAACATCCACATCTTATTGTCAATCCTTTTCTGCAAAAGAATTATTGTTAATCAATTTTGATATAAAGATCAAAGAAGAAGAATGCTGTATCTTGTGCCCAACCCTGGTCATTCAGTCAACAGAGAGAGCCAGTACAGTATTTTCCAGAGGAATTAAAAAGACAGACAGATGAACAAACAGCCAAACCACGAAATGGCAAGTCATACATCAAGCTAACAGTGCAGTGCTGCTGTCTGTGGAGAACAGCAGTCCTGCCTGGCTTCCCAGCACACGGAGCACTTGCTCTTACTTTATTAGCCAAGCAGGACTCCCTTCAGCCTTCCCAGTGCACCCAGCAGTCCCAGGAATACAGGTGTGGTCCCGTCTATTATGGTAATAGCATTAACAACTATTTCCAGCCAAGGAACCCTGTTTATCAGATGGTGACCTGTAGCAGCAAATCCCATGCAACACCACGTGCAATGAAACTCATTTCTTTCTATTTCCTCTAAATTTACTATCCTATGCCATTTAACGTCACTGACTGCCCCCTTGTCTATAAGTAATGTGACAGGAAAAAGAGAAGGTCATGACTCATGGTTTAATTAATGACACGTAATTAATCACACCTTCAGGACCCTCAAGTAGGTACAGTGTTGAGAAACAGACTTCCTTGCTGTGCCTTTTACAGGGTAACATTGATCCAGAGAAAAGGGAGAGTGCTCCTGTCCCTCAGGGCTGTAACTCCCAGCCATCGTTTTGCTGGAGAATCACTGCAGGACTGCGTGGAGGAGACATCTTTGGGAAGCAACCATCCCACAGGACTGCACGTTTCCAGTGAATTCCTGGCCTTTCTGTAGAAATGCTTGAAAAACACGCAGAAGTCATTGATCCACAGGTGCACCAAACCAGCCACTTGCATAGTCCATATTAACATTAATCTGGCTAAAATAGATAAGCAATAACATGTCTTGTCTTGTGGGATGAGCTCCTCCCAGGTAATTGCTGTCTACCTGCACAGCAGGGAAAAAAACATAAATTATGGTACCTCTTCTGTTTTCTCCAGACCAATAAAACGTAAATTGTTTTTTAAAGTGTGGCATGTCTCCAACAGAGAGGGATATACCCTGATTAAGAGCCTTGTGGTTACGGGGTGTCCCTGCAAGGTGGCAGTGACAAGCCTGACTGTTCTGGGGCTGGAGAGAGAACAGAGCTGGGGTGTCCTCACAGGCGAAACATTGCCTCAACCACCACTAGGCTGTGAGGTAGAAGATGAGTTTACGGCATCATGCCTACGACTGTGCTCATGCTGCAAAATTAAAAAACGGGGTTATTAATTTATTTGAATGAAATGTTGTTAGCGTCTGCCTGAGGGGGGGACTCCAGGCCCCAAGCTGGCTGGGGGCCCCATGGCTGAGGGGGGCTACGGCTCCAGCCACAAGCTGGAGCACAGCCCTTGTGCTCGAGCCTTTCCCGGTCCAGCTGTTCCAGTTCCCACTCGGAGATTTCCACCTTGCCCTACACAGCGTTTAGAAGACGACAAACAGGTGTCAGCAGTCACTTCTGCAAACTGGTGCTGAAAACCGACGTGCGGCGCCGTGCCTAGACGTTCAGGGAGCTAGTCGTTACTCTCACTTTCGATAACCCCTTTTGGGGACAAGGAAAGTAAGACTGGCACGGCGGTTAGCAGGGGTGCAAGGCGCACGGATGCAAGTCCCTCTTCCCTCTGGCTTCCCTCTCCCTAGAAAATGGGAGCTCTTGGAAGGAGGAAAGTCCTCTAGACCCTGCTGACTCTAGATGTCATGGCTTCATCTTGATGCAGAAGGGAAACATCCTGGAGTCCAGTATTCCGGTGGGGTGGGAGACCTTTTTCCTCCTCCGCTGGGGCTGCAACTGAGCTGTGAGCTGAATTCCACACTCAAAGCAGCGATCCAGTAAGATAGTGACTGGATGTTTGGTGCTTATCTTGATTTGGCAGTGCGGTGGAAAACGGTGTGTACTTAACTTCACGTAAATGACACAGGCACAGCTACGTGAAAAATCCTACGGGAGCAGCAGCAACTCCATACGGCTTTTAGGCTAAGGATTAGCTGCTTTTAAGGAAGGCTGCCCTCACTAGACAGGCACTGATTGCAGTACCTTCTTGTCTCTTCTTTACCTCAATCGATAATTTTTAGGGTTCAAAATAATCAGAGCACAATAATGCCTCCACAGGAACAGTCATAAAGTGATGAATTACATACCCCAGTCTGCATAAGTATCAAAGAGTAAAGGCAAATTTTGAACACAGCTTGCTATACTGAGGCAAAATACGTGTCCCCGCAGCTGACAGATATGTGTCTTTGCTGCTTCGCAAAGCTTAATACTTAGTGGGAATAAACTTTGGTAGCACAACAGACTTAAAAACCCAAACAAACCAGCCCAAAACTGAGTGGTACGTGTCCTGCGTCTGCCTTTAAATTCTATTAAAATTGAATTTGACTAGACTTGCTCAAATCAGACCTGTTATCAACAACACATTGTCTCAGGAGACCAACATTTGTCCAGTTAGGGCTTCCTTCATTAATCGTCCGGCATCAAGCAAGCCAAATCCAAATCTGTGGAGAAAAAGCAATTAGATATTTTAAGCAGTGATAAGAACACCACAAATAATCAATTTCTATGGCATTAGCAGCTACCTGGCCCAGCAAAAGTCTATAAAAGCTAGAATTTATTGCAGAACACCAGACAGCTTACAGAGCATTGATTCTTAGTAGTATGCATAGATTGCTGGATTTAAAGAGAAATCCCTAATGGTTCTTACCTTTAGTTTTTTTCCTTTTAAAGGGAAAACAAGGATAAGGTGTTCATAAGGCCAAACTGCAGCAAAATAAATGTCTAACAACTGTTAAACATAATTTGTTTACCTTTCAGACGAACAGAACACTACCGTTTGATAGCAATTATATGTAATCTGATGCATAAACTTCATAAAAGACGAGAAGCTAAATACAATCATAGTATCCTATGGTTAGGGAAATATTAATTGTGTTTATTTTAAAAACATTTATTACACCCGAGAAAGCAACAGATTAGAAATAATTTTTGCATTTCTTCAGTTTGTGAATCTTTAGGCTTTAAAGCCTTCTATTCCTCCTTAACTATCTCACACTGGAGTATTTTAATCTGCATTAACCTTTGTGACTTTTAACTATTTATAAATACTTTTTTAACTACTTATAAAAGCAAAACAAAAGACAATGCAAAACTCAGCAAGCAAACCCCTATTGTCTACAGCAGACAGCACAATTCTGAAAAATATTTTGTCTTAATATTTCCCAAAGACAATTTCTGTATGTAGATGTTATAGATCTGATTTCAGATATAAACATATCTGAACTCAGATTTCCAGGCCAGCAGGCTCAGAAGTCGAAAGGGACGTTGGCGATTGTCTCGTCTGACCTCCCGTATACATATACTAGAATCTTTCCCCAGAAGCTGGATTAAATCATGTCTTTCAGAAAGATGTCTAATCTCATTTTAAAGACTCCAAGCTATGGTGAGTACACCTCCTCCTTGGGTAAGCTCTTCCAGTGTTTAATTACCCTTACTGCTAGGAAATGGTGTCTTATTTCAAGGTTGAATTTGTCTAACTTAGCATTCGAATACTGAAAACGCAGAGTGTTTGAGAGAGAGCAAATATAAGTGACATGATACATTTTATACTAATCCTAAATCAAAAGATTATGGAAATACAGAAAACATGACAACTAAAGCTCTAGTCTGGCAAACATTTATGCAAGGGGGTAGCTTTCTGCATAGGAAATGGTTTCTTTCAGTTCAGCAAGCCTACACACATGTGTAAAGTTACACCAGGGCTTCAAATACAATTTAAAAAGAGGCATTTGGAGTGACTTTTGCTGTGAAAAATATTAGGCATTAATCAATAAAGACAACCTCCCTCCGCCTCTGCCCCACTCTGAGCAGCCTTTGAGGTGGGATACTATAAATGACTACTAGAAGAAGAAAAAGTGAGAAAACTTCCTATTGCAGAAATCTGATTGCTGCCGTAGGGGGATGACTGCTGAAATCCAAACACAACCCAAGGGGAAAAGAAAAAAAAAAAGGAACGAATGAAAAAAAAGGAGAGTTGTCAAGATAATTAAAACTTTGCAACAATTCAGTAGTGGTGCTGATAAAAACAGCACTGCTGGCTGAATGCAAATAAGATGGTAAAGGCCCTGTTTGGATTATGGTAATTACCCAGTCTGAAGTTCGCTCCAGCCACACGCACATATGAGCACACACATACACACACAGCAGTGGAGTGGAACCTGACAACCATACTTGGCGTGTGATCATAAAATTCCCTGGCAGGCTCTCAGGGTGCCATGTGGAGCTATTTGTACAGTTGGGTACGGGGACTCGGCGGCGCAGGAAATACCAGCGGAAGCACGGCTGACCTGCCTGGCCTTCAGAGAGAGACCCCCCAGCCCCCCCCACTTATCGCTGGCCTGGATTCAAAAGTGATCTCTGGAGAAGGCGAATCAATCGAACACATGTTTGGTCTAAAAAATGTCATTTTGGAATATGCGGAGATATTTCCTTACATTAGACCGTTTTGTTTGCCCCAAAGATTTGTCAAGTGCAATTGAATGCGTACACATCACGACGCGCGCCGGTGCCAGGACGAAATAATTTCAATGTGTCCTTTAGTACTCCGATAAAATGCAGGCAGTCAGTGTTGAAACGAGATGCCCTGTGAAAGTCTTGTGCGCGCTGGCATTCTGCATTTCTTCCAGGAACTTGTTTCTTTAAAATTTGGGATCTGTCCAAATGAGCAGATTTTGTGTAAGAATGAAGAAGGGGACCAGCTCAACCTCTCCTCTTGCCTTCTAGACGGAGGAGTTGAGGCAGGCTAATTTATGTGATGAAAAATCATTAAAGAAACTACAATTTCCAACTCTGATTCCTAAATAATAAAGCCTTTATGAGGACAATATCATCACAAATAACCCTATTAGTCCGTTGATTCAGCTTCAGAGCCCATCCTGATACATGACAAAGCTGCGTTCCTTCAACAATTTTCACAAGTTAATATTAAATAATATTGGCACGCACATCATTTTTATCACTAAGTTCTTTGATTTGTTTACCCCGCACGGTCCCTACAGCTGTGCCTTTCACGACCCCCCCATCGCAGCAGAAACCCCCCGCCAGCACCGGCACACAGCGGAGGAGATGAGAACTTCGCAGCCAGCCTGCCCGCCCTCCCTCTGGTTTTGGTTAGCGCGGAAAAGGCCGTTTCGTTTCCAGCAGGTCCGTCACCCCGGCTCGCGAAGGGCGACCTTCCCCGCCTGGCACCTCCGAAGTCTGCCGAGACCATATCAAACCCAGATTTACACGTGGCCGCGGATGCCGCGACACGGTCCCCTGACCAGCGGGCTCCGAGGGGAGGCGCCCACGCCTCCCCCTTCTCTCCCCTTCCCACCACCCTCACCCCCAGACCCTTTTTTCTCCCTCTCGGCATCGTCCCATCCAAATTACGTGGTGCCTCTTCTGAAACGATCTCGGTGAAGTTTACACAATGTTTTCTCTGAGATTTTTACCTTGATTAAAACAAGTAAGTGTAAAAGGGGGGAAAAAGGAAGATTGAAAACTGCCAAGATCTTAACTCTTACAAATCACCTGACAGTATTAATCCGGGACTAGTGATCGTACGACAGAGGAGGAGCAATTGGTTGCAAATACGTAATTTCAGCTTAGAGATTCAGTTTGATGGGGTTATCATGAAAAGAGCGGTCAATATAAGTTACACGTATGACCTTAACATCATCCTTTCCACTCTCCTGTATTTTCTGCATATTTGATCACCTGCGGTTCCATTTGACAAGATGCAAAAGTTGGGCTATGATCCTAAAGCAATCAAGAATATTAAGCAGTTCAGAAACGGCACAGTGTTACTTTGCCATAAAATATGAACATTTATGAAGGATATAATAATGTGTTATAAACGCAAAAATAAAAAAAAAAATCTGTAAAAGATTGCTAGCTGTTAAAGGAAGTCTGATGAAAAGGCACATTTGTTAGTTCATATTAGACAAAAAGCACTTTATAACTATATAGCGTTGCTATTGCGATAAATGCAGTATTTGTACCAAAACGCTCAGTTCTTCTCACTGCTGAGAGATATGGGATCATGTGTCTTAAAATTGAGGAATAATGATAAGACTTAAAAGATGAATTGAGGACTCACAAAATCTTGAATTTTTTGCATTATACATAAATTTCCAGAAAGCATAATAAGTTTCTGGACCCTTTAGTGTTCTGTACTGCATGGATTTTTTTTTTTTTTTTATTAGTGTGGACAAGTAAATTTCATTTGATAGCTTGTTGTATTTAAAGACAGTGTAAAACTCTCATTGCAAACAGTTGTTTACAGTGCGCTTTTCAGCACAAAGCTGTTTTAAAGCTCAATTGTGCATTTTGCAGATAAAGTGGGAAAACTAACTGAAGGCTGTATTGTAAGCAGTGGTTGCCGTGGAAACCCCAGTTTCAAGAGCTGGTTCTCCATTACCACTTAATTTAGGCTTCCTAATTGCATTCCACTAAATCGGTAGCGACAATATCTGCAGAGCAAAACTGCATGCCCAGTCTAGCGCAAACCTCTTTGAAACAGGCTTTTTGAAAGCCAGGAGCTATAAAAACTCAGCATGACGTGGAGCATATGAGAAACCTGTAGTTCAAATGTACTGCTGCTTGCTTTCTCATCCTTAGTAACTTCAGTGCGCTCCACACCAATCTATTAGTTCAGTCTACCTTAAAGATCATAAAGCTCTGCCATGTGGAAACTCATCTGTCCACCAACACATTGGTGCAAAATAGATTTAATTGTCCTCCCAACCCAGTATCATGTCCATCTTATTTTACTACACGCCAGCAGGTAGCCGGTGCAGAGCCTTACTTTCCTTGAACTGCCCTTGCTCCATAATACGAGGAGAACAATACTTTCTCAGTTTAAATCATTTGCCACTGTTCAGCTGTGCAGCGAGCCAGACCGCCCATATGTGACCTAAAGAGAGCCTTGTCAGAACCACTAGACATAAAAGCATTCCAATTATCGACCATACTGCTTTAATAGAGGAGGCAACTAATATGATAGTGTAAGTGATTCTGCCACTGAGAAGCTCTTCGTCACTGTCAGATTAACACTTGAGTTAAACTCTTGTAAATCAGTCACATTATGCCGTCGGTCGAGAAATAAACACAGACCTATTACACTTAGAATTCCAGAGGGCTCTCCCCGCCATCCGACTTGCGCAGGATGCCCTATTAATCTGAATTTTGTCATGTTTATTATTTTGCAATTACTAATGTGGGTAACGTTGGAAAGATTTAAGTTGTCCATGATTAGATTCTGCAATGGATGTACATGCCTAGGAAAACCTTCTGCAAGGGAAAAGGGGAGAGAGGAAGAGAGAGGGATACGGGAGACAGCTTACGTGTAACTTCAGACTGGAAAAAGCCAGCAGACCACCAATTTAATTAAATCCCATAACTCTCTAAGAAAAAAAAAAAAAGAGAGAGCACAGAGCATTTAAAAGCAAAATACTTCAGTGTCTTCAAGCACAAGACCTCCTACAAGCTCGCAGCGAAGTGCACCTCCTAACCACTAATGCGGTTGCATTTCAGCCCTCTAATATGTATCAAATGAATGCTGAAGTTGAAAATAATAAGTAAACAACTGCTCTTTCAACGCTTCCTTCCCTCCACAGTATTATTGAATGCTGGTAAAATACCTTTAAGTCATACATTATCAGCTCATCATCAGCTTTTCCATTTCTTCAGATTTTCTCAAGTTTCTGAACTGTCTTCTGCTGTACTTGAGCTGCTTGGAAACCCAAACGAACACACCTTTGTTTTTGATATTGGGGTTTTGGACGTGAGAGTGGACGGATGAAGACTGTTAACGCTAGCCGCGGATTTATTTTTAGTGGCGCAGTTCTGCCCGTTCAAGGGAGCCCTTTGAGTTGGGGGGCGAGGTTGGGAGAGGAGGAGACGGGGCCGGGGGCTGTTGAGATTCTTTGGTCCCAGGTTGCTTTCAGCCAGATGGGCATCCCTCAATATTTCCAATCTAAAGATTTCCTCTTTAGATTTTAGGAGCCCTATCTGGAACAGATCGGCAGATTCTCCAATCAAAAATATGTACAGATCTTTCTAAAAATGCTCATCTGAGATGATATGCCAGTGTGTCCCAGGGCAGAAGCAGCAGCCACGAAGAAGTTTTAGGCTAAACATCCTTCTCGCGCTGTCAGTTTGCTCCAGCAAAGTGGGGAAACAAGCCTTCACGTCACTTTTCTTCTGTCTGGGTTTCTGCAACGATCTTCTGGGGAGACAGGGAGAAAATGCTGGAGGTAAGAGGGGAGGAATAGGAAGGAATGGGCACCACTGTGATAAGACTCTGCAGAAAAACTGCTGGAAAGTTAATGTGGTTGGAAACTGTATTAATCTTCATATTCCACTTTGCTCTTCAGAAGGCCCTTAAAAAGGGACAGTAGCAGAAACCAAGGGAAGGCCAGTAAAACTATATCGTAAGCTGAGGAAAGCCAGAAATGGCACTTTTCCACTCTGTCTGTCTTAGAAAGATAGAATCTAAAACAGGTTTGGGTTGGAAGGGA
>JAVJGH010000054.1:5321422-5331422 GCA_035590175.1 Aviceda leuphotes
CCCCCCCCCCCCCCCCCCCCCCCCCTTGTTCCTTCAGGTCTGAAAGTAAAATTCTTTGCTCTGAAAACGGATGGGGTGCAGGTGCTGCCCCTCTTCCTATGCCTTCCTGTGCTTAGAACAGAAAAGAAATAAAGGAAATATGACCAGAGTGAAAAAATGGAGCTTGTGAGTCCTGGAGAAAGGGGTGGGTGGGCGCAGAGGGTGGAGATGGCCAGATGGGGATGGTGACAGCTAGAAGGAGCCAGGGCTAGGGGAGAAAGGAAGGCTGGAGTTGAACTTGCTCTTAGGACGTTCTTCACATTCTGAAACGACTTGACATTACTCCGCATCCACGTGTGCTAGTAACCCCTCAAGCACACAGACTTCTGGAGTGAGACTAACAGCCCGGTCCAGCGGTGGGGCTTGCTCCTTTTCCCCCCCGGAAAGGAGAAGCTCCCACATCTGGGGACAGACACATAATGAGGTGCAAGGATGGCCAGAGTGCCCGTCGCCCTTTTCCAGACCTCCTCTCTTACTCATCCTTGAGCAGGTTCCAAGCCAAATTTGGTCACAGATAGACGTTTACGCCATGTTTTCAAGTGGGGGGGGTGGGCAGAAGAAGAGTCCCTTTCTCTCGGCAGCTGCCAGGCCGTTCGCTGCCTCAGGCAGCCAGCGGTCGTTAGCCAGCCACGGTCTTCCCCTGCCCTTCTCATAACGAATTTGGGATGTTCCCCAGCGCTCCAACAAGTGCCGTTCCCTGTGTCTGACGCACTGATGCTACCTGTGCCGAGCGAGCCTGGGCATGCTGACCCCCCAGCCATCTCCAGTACCTTTCTGGTTTGATGCTTTTCTTATTTCCCTTCTCTGCTCTGCTCCTAAACGTGCACCGCGCTCCCTGACTCCAAGGCGGACTGTTCCAGTGGCTATCCCCCAAATTAGTGGCTATTCAGAATTGCAGGAAAAACATATTGAGGAAGCTCCTCACCAAGATATTCCCTGATTCACTGTAGGGGCAGCTGGTGACAACACCCTGTACTCAGGTCGTTAAAGCCTTTCTATTACAGAAAATCCCTGTGACCTTTTATTTTGAGAATCTCTCACATTTCTGGTGTTTGTAGAAGGTGTTTGATATTCAGCAGAGGAAATCCCCTCGGGCCACAGAAGTGTCTTCTCTTTGTCCCATGAAATTCCATCTAGGATGCAAAGTGACAAAAATTGCCATTGCCCTTCTTTTATTTTTATCTCCTGGGAAAACACTGGTAGGCTCCAGGCTGCAGGCCAGGCTCACACTGGCACTGCCAGCACCAAGAGACGCACTGGACCAGCTGTAGCCAAGAAAATGGAAAGGTAGGTGAAGAAGAGAACAAGTCTGTTGTCCTACATTATAAAAAATTCCCGAGTGAGCAGCTTCCATCCCAAACCACACCCCTAAGATCCTTAGCTCAGGTAGCTGGAGTAAGGTAAGCCAGACCAGGCTGCTTCTCGACACCTCGTAGACTCAAGAAGTTTTCCTTGTTCACACACACAAAAGCACCTTTCTTCAGCTAATGTTCACCTGTACAGTTCAAGTTTTTGATAACTCCAGCAATGCATCCAGTACTGCAATGCAGAAGGTTCAAGATTCACATGTAGCTTATGATGCCAGAAATAAGAGAAGGAGTGTTAAAATAGTCTACAGCAGAGTTAACTTTAAATTAACTTTCTTAAGGCTGCAACAGCTAGTACTTGAGAGTTAAAAAATACCTCTGAACCCTAATTTATCCCATTTTACATGAACGCATTCTGGTGCAAATGTGTGTTACATATGATCATACTGTATTTTCCAACTGACCCTATCTAAATTGGTATTCAGGGTGGAGGTATTCAGAGGGTAAAAGGAGGTTAGCACATACAATTAAAATGCTGATATTTTAGTCTTAAATGCTTGATTTTACAGTTCAAGTAGTTATTCTTACCTAGCAGTTTATGAGCCTGGAGTCTCCTATGTTCTTGTATTCAGGAATAACACGTGCTATCCACTAGAGTCAGTCTTAGTTTGTGTATGTCATTATTTTATTAAAAAATTACAGGATTTAAGAATTTCAAAGAACTACGTAGAACCCATGATAGCCACACAATCCATATAATTAACGTAGTCTGTGAATTCAGTCACTGAAGGTGTTGCACACTCATAATATTTTACTTCTTACGCTGTGAGACCCTGCTCAGGCCTTTGTGGAAGAATTATTTTCCCTGGAACAAAAAGCTAGAACTTGAATCTACACCATTTTTGCATAGACCTATACCACTCACTGCGCTTAGGTATCAATTTTATCCAGGACTCACAATTATCAGATTCTGGAGAGGACCACACCACACACACATATCAAGAGGACCATATTCAGCTTCAACTGAAGCTTTTCATAACTAGAGTTGGGTGAAAAATAAATTTCTAGTCTAGAGGCATTTCAGGCTTTAGTTTTATACCAATTCAGAGATAAATCATATTTTGCTTTCAGAATTTCTCATGACATAGGAATTCTGGGATTTTTTGAACCCTCACAGGGGCTTCTGAAATGAAATATGCTCTCAGGAACTTGGCAGCTGATGAGTAAAGTTGATGTGATTCTCGCTAGCTTTACTTCAGCTCACTTCAGAACAGCAGCCGTTCAAATACTCATACACACGCCTTAGACTGTTTTTAACCTAATGTAGAAATCTTTACCTGTGCGGTATAAAGGTCCTTAGATCTATATTTGAACAAATAGACTAGCTCCTTCAGTCCTTTACTGCGGTAGCTTTCTAGGGATATTACTGGTAGCACAAAAAATGCGAGCTGAGTTTCCAATGACTAAACGCGTTTGTAAAAGATTTCCAGCCAGGATGGTCTTCCGCAGCACGGGGAGGCACCGAGCACTGCGCCAAGCCTTATAGGAACATGCCTCCTCCTTCTTGCTCTTTGCTTGCAGCAGGGAAAGGGCTAAGGACGTGCCGCAAAGCTCCAGCCACCCCGACGCTCGGCAGCACGTGCCAGCGCCCCGTTAAACGGATAAACCCGGGCTCTGACGATTACCCCACCTCTTACTGCCAATTAAAAAGACATAAAGCCGGAGCCGCTGGCACCAGGGCGGAGGCTCAGAAGCCGCGCTGCTCGGAGGGTGGCTCAGCCTCTCTGCAGATACACGCAGGGCAGGAGTCAGTTTTACTAATTGCAGCGGGTACCGTGAGATCTGTATCACCGCTCTTCTGGAAATGAAATGCGGGTAATGAAACCGGCTGAAATGAAGACGTTACCAGCTCGTGACGCTTATTCGTAACACGCACATGGATAGAAATGTCTCAGGTGGAATTTAGGATCACCGTCAGTAGCTATCGTTCAAAATATCTGGTCTCTTTTGTTCCCCAAACAATTCCTTTTCCTATGGCAAATGCAGTTGCCAAAGTGAATTCACATTCTGATGCAACACGTGCCCCCGTGTTTGTATTCTACTTCTGTCGCACGGTATTGCTGGTGAGTTTGGGTGAGATTTACCTGACTGAAGGTAAACTTGTTGTAGGTCTTTCCTTTAGGACAAAATGCATTACACCCCAGAATTGTCGTCTTCCTTCCAGCCAGGAGCCAAAGTTAATGAGGTGTAGAAGGCTGCATCTGTGTTACCTCACCACCAGAGCAGCAGTGTCCACCTGGGTGCTCTTTAAGAGCTTGTGTTTCTCCAGTAATACAAAGAGTAAGGATGGTGATGGCATACGGTCTTGGTGCTGGTGATGTAACTCCTGGCAGTAATGTTCTGCTGCTAATGCAGATAAGTTATGGCATTTTGCTCCCCATGTTTCCTTGTTTCCAGTTTGTACGTGTTTTTTGAAACTCATTTAGGTTTAAATTTAAAGAGCTTCTTAGATTTTGACACTAAATTTTATGCCTTTCTGATCAAAATGCTCTAACCCAGAAAATGTAGGCTTTTTTGGTTGGACTGTTGGGTTTGGGGTTGTTTTTAACCTTGTTGTTTTAAGTTCATTTCTGTTTGGAAAAAGTCTTTTCCCAACACACTTGGCTGTATACAGCCAGAGTTTACAAGGTGCACTAAAATTGAAATATCAAAGAGAACTGTTGAAATGACATGCTTGTGAAATGTGTGCAATTATCTGCTATTAACTCATCTGGAATCCTGTGATGAGCAAACTGTGATTTTCAGTGTGTCATTACATTGTTGCATCAATGGGTTGTTCAACAGCTCAATTTAAAAAATACTCCAGAAATAATCATTACAAGAGGTAATCCTTCCCATTTGATTCACATAAATCTGTTCCAACGGTAGTCTGACATGATCATGGATCTCATGAGGTTTCAATGCTTTGTTTGCATTTGCTTTACAGTATTTACTGCTGATTTTGTTGCTGGGTGTTTTATTTTTGATAAGACATCTTGGATTCTGTTTTCTGAATATGTAGAGAAGCATGAGGGACGATGTTACCATTTCTGATTTCTTGCTTTAAGCTACAGTGACACAGTGGTGTTCTTCACACAGTGGCAAAGTAAAGTGGTTATTTTGTTATTATGGTGCTACAACATTTTTATCCTCCAGATAGTTTTGCCTTTTCTGGGGGCTATTCAGCTGGAGTTACCCCATTCTAGCATTGAAAGGGCAGATCTGTTCTGTGTTTTTCATTTGCAATTAATAAAATTTGTGTGGAAAATAGTCAGCAGTATTCTGGAATTGATCATTTTACTGTGGCTTTCTTGTTTTGTTACTCAACAGACAGGTGCTCTGGAAAATCTGTCCTGCATAAGAAACTATCAAGCATGTTAAACATGCAAATATACTCAACAATTTCTGTTCTTAACAATATCACTTTCTTTCCACTGTTTTTCACCTTTTTAAAAAGGATTCTGTAAAATGGTTTCCAAATTCATGGTCAGACACTACCTATTTGAACTTGATTGGCTTTTGTCCCATATGTATTTAGCAAGATCTGCTTATTGACAAAAATAATTGCAAGATTTGTTTTTTTTCCAACAGAGTGTATTTCCACTGCCTTGTGACTTGGGAGCTTTTGCTATTGGCCAATCAGTTTGCAGAAGTTTGTACTCATGTTTTAGGTTCTCTATAAACTTAAGAATATTTCGGTATTCTTGCTTACATGGTGATTTTTCTTCTAGCTAATCACTCAGGGTAACTGTAACGATTGTGCTTTGCATATGTTGGTTCCTTGCTCTGTAACCCGTGTAAGTATCCAATTGTTTTGGCCAGAAACAGACTATATTTCAGTGTGTCAGATGACGAAAAGCATGAAGAGGCTTCTAGCAGGTGAATAAGTGCTGGTGCCTATGCGTGGGAAGGTACTGCTAGCAATCGTTAGGGATGAGGAATTAGCCAGCAGTAGTTTGTGTGATGCAGTAGGTGGGAACAGTAGGTGGGAAGAATCAGCCCACTGGAGCATGAGAAAGGCAGTGGAAGGGGATCAGCCAGCAGTTGTCTATGTGCTGGAGGTTATGGTAAGGTGGGTGGAAGAGAGAAGAATAAGAATGGGGGAAGAACTAAAAAAAAAAAAAAAAAAAAAAAAGGAAAAAGGTGGGGATGGAGAAAAGAAAAAGAAAAAAACCAAGGAATGAAAAAGAGCAGAAGTGGAGATACTACATGAACTGCCTGTAGCATCAGGCCACAGTCAAAGAAAAGACAGACTAAGGTGGTCACCTACATTTCTAGGAGACTGGGTGCAACTGGATGAAAACTGCAGGACAAAGTGTGCTAGTAGATGATATTGAATAGTACACTTCAATAATGGAAGCATGTTTTTGTGTCAGAGCACATGTTGAGTTGTGAGACAGTGTCTGAGATAAATGATGGAACAGCCTACGTTGATTTGGCACAAACAGAACATTAGACACGAGGTAGAGTACCAACAGGATTAAATGACAAAATAAAAACTGAAAAAAAAAAAAGAAAAAAAAGAAGAAATTTTCCAATGCAAAATGTCACATCCTTCCAAGACATTCCTGCACAAGGCAAACACCATGAAATACTCCATGTATTGCTGTCACCACTTTGAACACTGGTGGCCCCTCACCCATTTCCCATGTGAACCCTGAGCGCCCAGTAAATACGAAGAGGCCCAGTTCACTCACCCAAGTGGACCAAGTGACCATGAAGATGTGTGCTAAGTGTGTTTATTTGGGAAGCTGGAACAGAGTGGCTGTAAAATCACAGCCTAGCTTCCTGCGTGTCATCTTTCTTGTCCGAGAAGGCAATCCCTCCACAACGTAAATTACCAAGGGTTGGCCCCCCCCCTGTGCCTGCTAATGGGGTGTAGGTACAACTGTTTGAAGAACAGCTCTAACATGATGAAATAATGCAGGTGTTTGAATTGCTAAAGTACTCACAGAGGAGCTGCACCTGCCAAGAGTAGGCAGAAGTACACGAACGCATTATTTGTGGTTGCATGAATGGATACCTGGTGGAGACCCTTCTAATAATTTACCGCTGAGTCTGTGCAACAAAGCGTCTAAGGCTGGGAATAGCAACCAAGCATGAAATGGCAAAAAGAAATAACTGGCTGCTCAAGAAAGGCTACTTGGCTAGGGAAGAACCTTTGCTTCTACCAGTTTGTGGCTGTGCCCTCTTCGCAGATTATGTAAAAGGGAGATTGTTGGGGAGTTGTCCAGTTTAAAAAAAATTCAGCTAATCTGTAATTTCAAAAGTCCCAATGCGACATTCACCATGAAATTCAGGAGCAGGAACTTGGCTTGCCAGACGCATCTACCGCCCCAGTGTCTCTCTGTGCTCACCAGCATATCCCAGGGAATAACACTTTGGTCTTGCTGACAATGGGGCAGAGAGGCTGAACTGGTGTAGAGAACATGAGAAAATACATAGATTTTATCCTCTCGGGTGTTTGTTCTCAGGCAGCCCAGGCTACCGGTGAAGGAAGGTCGTTTTTGTCGAACGGTGGCCGTTCAGTAGTTCGTAGGAAGGGAACCTGGTGGTCTCAGATGAATGTATGGAACTGGACGTGCACCACAAAGACTGCGGGTGTTACTCCTCGGAGGTAATTCCCGAAGGGATGTGGAAGAGCAGCGACCTCTTCAAATACCAGCAGGGACGCCTGCAGGTCCGAGGCTCAGGGGCCAGCACGACCCGCCTTGCTGCCTGCAGGTATTTGTTTCATGTACAAATGGCTACTTAAATATTCGAGTATGGGATGTTAGTCTGGTTTTTTTTTGTTTTCATACGTTAAATCCGCTTCTTCTCCCTCGCCCCCGTTCATTTTCCCTTTGTGAAACAGCAGTGTGGTGAGGTTAGGTAAGTTTTGGCAGTCCCAGTAGAACCAGTGCCCTCATTCATAAGCTGTGATTACTGTCCTGGGGAAATGAGACCAACTTACAGTTATGGACATAAAGATCTGGTAACAGCAACTGAAGCAAAGTTTAAGAAATGCGTTTAAGAAAAAAAATGTAATAGGGAGGTTTTTATTTTGCTCTTGGCTTTGAAAGCAGTAGAATGAAATGGCTCCATTTGAAAACAAAAACTGCATAATGATGTTTCTATCTCAAAATAAATCTTATGTTAATAAGGACCACTAGTAGTGTAGTTAGAGAGGCCAAAACATTCTAACCTCTGTGGTTAAAAAAAAAATAAAAATTAAAACAACAAGAGAATTTAAAGTTCTTTTTGGAAAGAAAAGAGAAGAAGGAGCAGAAGGAGGAGGGGGAGAAACAAAAGAGAAACTCTGTCTTTCAGTTCCAATAGTTCTTGATGTTTAAAATCTCTGAAGTTTTCTTATGTGTTATGAAAAGCTACAAATTTATCTTTTGCCATTTTCCCAAGGGAAGCTGACCCAAATCCACCAGCAGCAGTTGAAAAGGTTTTTCCAAGCTTTATCAAATGGCCCCAACAGAGACCAGCTTAAAATTAAAAGCTTCCCTTACCAGAGGGAATATATGTGACTTTAATAACTGAAATGTGTTTTTACTTTCTATTACAGGGGTCAAAAGGTTTCTAAACAAACCAAATTTATCAATTATTTAGAGCTGATTTCTTCTGAAGTGGTATTTCTAAGATATTATTTGGTGGATAAATTCAATGTTCTAAGGCCAGCAGCAGCATTTTATTCACAACAAATTTCTCCTAAACTGAATTTGCTGGGGCAACTTAATTTCCACTATCGTGTTTGCACTGTAGAAATATCAACTGAAGTGTTATAGGGCCTAACTAGTGGGCTTTTCAAAGAGAAATTCCATATAAGCATGCTTATTCAGCACCACCCTGCTTGCCATTTATTGCTTAAGAAATGAACTGGTACATTGTGTCTGCAGTAGAATTTCTTTAGCTGCTGAAATATCCTTAAAAACCACAAGGCACCTTTAAAGTCAGGAAACAATATCTTAAACTACATTGTCACACTTGCAGCAAAATAAAATAAGTGTCAGAAGTTTTGTTAAAGACATTTTAAAATGCAAGACCCATACACGCGCGCACATAGATGCACACATTTTCTTAGCTTTCTCTGAGAAGTGAACACTTTATTTAGGTTGTTGTGGAAGGGAATTAACAGTAAATTTAGAAAGAGGCCATTCTTAATACCTAATAGGGTCCACTGACCATGTAAATACTCTGTTTGTTATACATTAGCTAAACATACATTGGGTTTCTGCCTAAAGTCTGCCATTTGGTGCAGGCAGAAGACATTACGGAACAGTTCATAAATTCATGTGGAGCCCTGTTAAATGAAACCAACCATCCAAGAGCTGACATTTTGCCATCTTTAAAATAGCTGCCTCTCTTGCAGTAAAACTTCAGGTTTATTTAAGCAAGCAAATGTGAAGTAGTAACGCAATCAAGGTGTTACGGAGCCTTTTTTTTTAGAGAAAGAATCTGACTATTAATAAACAAAAATGCCTTGAATAGGTTCTCCTTATTTATACTTGAAAAAAAAAATTCTTCCAGAAAAATCACATTAAGGAATAGTGAAAGCATCATTTTGTGACCACTGAAAATGGTCCCTTTTTCTTAGCAATACATGCTTTCAGAAATATGAATTATTATTACAAATGAAGAACAAACAGGTGAAAGCTCTTCCTCTCTCTTCTGCCTCCCTTTGCCCTTGGGGCAAGAGAATTCTGCTCAAGCACAAGAGATTGGCAAAAAAAGGATCAAAATGAACCAAATTTGATCGAGGCCTGGCTAATAAGGTGATGAGGAGCTTTTTACCTCCAGGGGACTGACTCTGCTTCTGTTTCATCTCTGGCTCGGATTATTACTGAAGCTTTGAGGTGGTTTGAGGAGGTTGTCAGCTGAGGGCTCGAGGTTTGGTCTGGGGACTCTAAGCCCTGAAAAGGCCAGAATTCAACTTGAATTGAGTGACACACCGAGGTTGAGCGTGCTCCTGAGTGCAAGGTGATGGTGAGCTGATGAAATGGGTAAGACAAGCCTTGAGCCATGGGCAGGCAGGAGCTGGAAGGACATCATTCTGCCCCCAAAGTGGCCACATGTCTGGATGACCTTCCCCTGCCCAAGGTCAGGAGGGAGCTGAACCAGCGGTTGGTTCTTGGCCCATCGCTGACGGCGATTGATATCAGCGCTACGGCGGTTCTTCAAGTGGCTCGCGTGAAATTTTGGGCGCCAAAATCACCGTGCTGCTGTCTTTCCTGAGTGCCAGAGTTGTTTTCAAGCCTGGTTCTGCACTGGCTTAGCTTCCCCGGGGTCCGCGTCGCCGGGCAAAGAAGGAAAGGGAACAGCAGGTATGGGTATGGAAATATGGGTGCGCTAATGAGGGAAGCTTGGCAGATTGGCATAAAGCCTAAGGTTGCTGAAAGGAGCGTTCAAGGCTCTGGATGGTGGTACGACTTCGGATCGCTCCCTGGCTGGTTCGGACTCCCTTCTGGAGCGCAGGGCCAGAGGAGTCACTGGCGTTTTTTCCTTCAAGGCCATGAGTGCCTTGGGCAACCTCGATGTCAGGATTAAAAAAAACATTAAACTGTGTGCGGGGAGGGGCTCTAGGAAGTGTTTGGAGGCTTTTTGAGAGGGGAAGGTTTGTGGTCATTTCC
>JAVJGH010000054.1:5336422-5338196 GCA_035590175.1 Aviceda leuphotes
TATAAGGACAGCAGGATGCAGTACTATCCGAACAATAACAAAAAATAAGTAGTTGCCTTCTGAAAACCGTAAATATTGAACTTTTACAAAAGAGGGCAGAGGAAGCAAGACTTGTTGGAAGGCATCATCCAGCTGAACGCGCGCGCACACTTTCCTAGCTAGGTCCCTTACAGAACGCAGGAGCCATCAGGCCCCATCAAGAAGTACCTCCTCCAGTTTTCAAAGTGCCTCCTGAGCTGTGCCTCGGCCACCTCGGGGAGTGCTTCTTTTTTCACATTCAGAGCCAAGGAGTTCTCAGGAAAGGTGAGGTTTAGAAGATCAGGAGATGGAGGCTTGACTGGGCAGCTAGGTCACTGAGCACGTCTTTGTCCTTTAGCTGGATTAATGTAAGCCCTGAAACCTTAGAAACAGATCTCCAGAGCTGAGTCAATAGGGAATACGTTTTCCCTAAAACCAAAATTGCTTAAACCAAACTTTTGCCCAATAAACTTGACAGTCACTTTTTCTTTCCTTAAAAAAAAAAAAAAAAAAAAAAAGTGGATTTGGAAAACCTAGAAAAAGCAGATTCCCTAGAACAAGTACTGAAACAAATATTAAAAATTAATTATTGTGTTCACCTAGATGCTGACAGGACACAAAACAAATGAAGCGGAAAAGCTGCTTCTCCTAGAGCTAGGGTACAATATATCTTAATATTTAGGAAAGAGAAATCAGAAAACGGGAGGACTGCAACGGAGTGAAGAGCTGACAAACAGTCATGGATGAGAAAGGCTGCGTGGGCTATGTATGACGAGACGGGTGAGGAAACTGGCTGTGGGGTGGGGAACTACGAGGCTTTCTAGAAGGTGAGCTACTTGGTCAGGACTGGTACGAGACCCTTGGCATTCGGATGAAAATCCAGAGTAAACCTTCCCCATCTATCACATGCCCTCACAAGCGTTGGTGATAGAAGAACTGATATCACAGACAAATTTTCGAAAATGTAAATACAGGCATATAAATGAAGGAAAAGCTGATTACAGAAAGATACCTGATAGCTTTTGTCTGAGACTCAAGTTAAAGGGTATAAATAATTCCCATAGCATGATTGCACAATAAAGTAAAAAAACTCCTCAAGGAGAATGTTATATATTTCATTTATTATACATCACTCTTATGTTTACAACTGAAATACATCTTTCCTTGGGGACTGTACCATCATTTATTTTAAATCAATGTTTAAAATTAAATGGTAATCCTCAAGAGAGTGGAGACTCTTCAGTTACCAGCCCTTCCAATTGGAAATCTTTCTTTCATGTTTCTATTTAATACTCAATCCAGGGTTTGAAATTAATTAAAAGATATCCTTTCTCTAATCTTTTGATTATTAGCTTCAAAGTTTTTTTTTTTTAAATACATAGTGTTATAATAACTTCAACTTTCAGCAGTATATCCAAACTGTTATTAAATGTACAAACTGCATTATCTTCTGACCAATAATCAAAGGTAAAGGGGTTGTTGGGGGAAAATTACAGGTTCTTGCTTAGGCACGGTTACCTGCTGCATAACTAGTGCATTTATAGCGTTTAATTACAGTTTCCCACTATCAAAATTAAATATAAGGGGAGACTGTTAATAGGATGCAAAGTTTAATGTCCCGCAGTGACCTCTTTTGATGCATCCTGGGACAGGGCTTTACCACATGGTGTTCAATAGCCATTTCACCTGTGGCAGGGACCTTTTTTCCAAGCTAACCGTACAGACAGAGTGCTGCACCGAGGGGGAAGACAGCCAC
>JAVJGH010000054.1:5343274-5367987 GCA_035590175.1 Aviceda leuphotes
GTGGTATCAAGATAGCACAGGGTTCTCAACGTTAGACCCCCCCCCCCCCATTTTCATATTCTTAAGTGGGATTTCTGGGTGAAATGCCACCCTCTGCTCATGTCAACACTCCTGATGAGCATGCGAGCACCACAGGCTGGGTCTTAACTGCTGATTATAGGCTAGGACTGGGGAGGCTGCGTATTAGCCGTGTGGGGTGACACCCAAGTAGAAACGAGAAAAACATTCATCTGAATTCCGTGAATATTTGTGGCGTGTCATATTCCATGACACGCAGGGAACAGCTCAGTGAGCTTATATTGCAGCCATCTGAGCTCAGGAACGCTGTAACGGCCGCGGCGTGACGTCATTGGCACCGCGGTGGTGGTCCCAGGGAAATGCTGCTCTGTTGGCCAGAGACATAAATGAGATGCGGAGAAATGCCTCTTGATCTTACCCACCTCCATTTTAGGGTGCGAACAGCTTTCCTGAAGTTCTCTGTTCTGAAATTAATTTGGAATCCTTTCCGTAATAAACTGTTCAGTGCTACTTCCTAATGTTCAGACTAATATGCATTGAGAGCAGATGTTGCTGCTTACTATTTCTATTATTATGATAAAAATGCGTATTAAAAAAAAGTCCGAACTCTTCTTGCTTGTTAAAAGTCCAAATGCAGAAAAATAACATTTAGGAACCATCCATAAATTTTAGAAACCGCCCACTTATTTTGAAAAAAATGGAGCCCCTCAGACTGTCTGCCAACGATCCTTTCTTCTTCCTCTTCCCCTTCCTCCATCTCCTGTGATCCCTCCGTGCCTGCTTTCTGCTACCAGTTCAGGCAGGGCAGGAATGCCCAATAAAATACTTTTATGTTGTTTGAAGTGATGCAGCATTAAGAGATTCACAGTATCTGCACATCTTCAGCTTCTGAGACTTTCTAAATCCAGCTAGTAAGTCTTGGCTCTCATTGCTGTGTGTGTTTTTTAACCCCCCAAGTATAAAGGGTAATTTTTTTTTTTTTCTGTATTATTACAAACACAAAGAATCCAGCATAAAATCCTCAAGGGGCAGCTGCTCTGCAAGGACACTAAGAGTGTTCATGGTACTGCTGCAGTATGAGCATCTGTCACTCAAGAAAATGTCATCTCGCCCAACCAAATCCATTGTACAATCAGGGTGGAGAAAGCACTTGTTTAGAAAGGTTTATGGGCTGACGTCTGTTTGAATGAGTAACATCTGGGCTTGGATGGGTAGGATGCACATTCTTGTTCAACCAAGCCAGTGCATCTTAATAGCAAAAGTGTGTTTTAATTGAAAGGAAAACCCCAACCAAAATCTTGAAATGAATGTCACCACTTCCACGTTTTTAAATCACATTATTTTCTAAGTTTCATTGGGAAAGAAATCCAGCTTTCTCAAAAATGCATCGATAATCTTTAGGGGTCATGGTTTATCGTTCGTAATATAACTACAGGAGACATTTGAGGCAAATATCATGTTATTTTTCTTGGACTTGTTAATCAAATCACCTCTTCAGGAAAAAAAATCCTGCCTATTAAAAATAATATCTTGCACAGAACTGGGAACTGAACAAGGCTTTCATTTGTGTGGACACAAACACATTGGATTCAGAAATTGCTTATGATATCAAGTTATAATAGTACATAACTGTCAGAATATAAAGCATAAATATTATTAGATCAAGTTAAAATTATGGGTGTTCAAGAAAGGAGGGGTTTTTAACAATTTTTTAACGGCCTGAGAAAATCTTACCTGTGCAAGTTTAATACTGGTATAAATCTACTGATTTTACCATTGTAAATCAAGTTCTACTTCCTTAAGTAGGACTAATCAGCAGTAATTGGGGAAGTTTCTTATTTTACTTCCACATTTAAAGATTACTTTTTCCATCCTTATTATATATACAGCAGTTGCTTTGTTAACATGTGCCACCGTAGGTTAAAAAGTACTCAGCAGAGTGATTTGTCTGCTTCATATTTTGGCTTTGTTGTTGAAAAATTTTCATTTGTTTTCGCTTTGAAGTGCAGAGCAGCACCCTTTCACTCACCCACCTTTTTTGAAGGCAAAATGCAAATCACAAGAATTTATTTTCTTTGCTAACAAACATTTCTTCCTGGGGATTTTTATCACCTTTAGATATAACTTTTTTTAAAGATACAAATTAAATCAGACTGTTATGAGATTCCCCAAAGGAATTTTGCCTTCACTTACCGAGGCAGTGTTATACTTTTCTCCATTTTTTCACAGAAGTAAGGGAAAAATGAGAAAGTGGGGATAAGACTGATTGCTAAATCACTAGCTGATGATCTAGGAGATCAGTGGATGTTTTTGTACTTGAAGATGTCTCAAAGCAGCGTATATATACACATGCATAGGTACGTCTCTCTCCACACACACAGGTATAGAACTCCCCTAACCCTTTTGCCCCAAGAAAGCTTTTACTTTAAAATAAACCCCACAGTTTCTTTTCCACCAAAAGTTTTTGCAATTCCACACTAAAGATTATGAGGTACTTTTTCTGAAGAGCTCCGATCAGCAGATTTGATATATGGATTTAGATCAATTTTTTCTTATGGCAAATCTATATGTTATTCTACTTCTTCATTTGGTACTATTTGCTGAGTGGCTGTTACTTGGGAGCAAAGGTCAGCATCTTGCTGTTGGAGCAGCCGAGTAATCTTTTACTCCTCATAAGGGTAGTCAGAGATATTAAATCACAGTTGACGTACCTGAAGCACAGCAACTTCATCCATATTTTATCTGCTGTAAATTTAATACCACAGCACTTTTTAGGGTGATGTATTTATTAACTGGCTGGGGATGAGCAGTACAGAAATTCAGTTTGTTCAGGAAAATAAAATGAAGACACTCTGACAAGTTTATGAAGTAAGCACAATAGCTATTTATTACTTTTTAAACACACAGTGCACCTAAATGTTTTTAGCAGTGTTTGCCCAAATAAATGAATAAAGCTTCCCAAATCATCTCTATTTACTTTTCTTTTGAATTTTAATAAAGTTTTTGCTTTATTTTAAAAAGCACATCCTAGCTTCCTTCAGAATAAAATGCATTCTTTATGGAAATAAACATAGCTAAGTGTTCAGATAAGCTGGAGAGGGGCATTGTGGGAAGAGAAACAAATCATTCACAGCCCTGCTGTATATTAATCCCATCTTTTCCATTTTTGGTTCTAATTTATTTTGTTCTTTACATTCTACCACCACCAAAATAAATGAAGCCATGAATACAATAACTTTTTAAATGCAAGTACCCGCCTTCTACTGGCTTCTATTGCATTTGAATAGCACTTATTATTTTTACTCGGTGTTATTCTTTGCATTTCTCATGGTAAATAATTCACACAGCTTTTTCTTTCCTTGTAACCAAGATATGCTTATGTTTTCATGCAACTGAAAAAAAATCATTCTAGATCTTTTCATCCTTAATTAACTGTGACTTCTATCCCTTTATAACATGGTAAAGAAAAACACTTAGCTGTGAAAAAGCATGCTATACTGCCAAAAAAGCAACTGTGACCTTAATGCCTCTGTTGTACAAAGCGTTTATGATTTTATTGGTGATCACTGAAACCTGATGACCAACGCAGCCTGGGAAAACTCAGTTTTGGCTTTCGACCAGCCAGCAGCATGCCAAGTGTGGTACAGCGGGTTTGCGGACCACAGTTACCTCAGAGGAATGTCACTGGCAGAACTCGAGGAACACCCCAACGCTCTGGTCAACCGGTTTGTTTTGTTTTCTTCAGTGATAGAGGACTGCGTGTGATTGTTCCTCGAACTCCAGAGGGACGTCCTCTGCAAATCAAATGTCTCTGACTATGTATGTGCTTTAGCTGTCATTTCTGCACAGAGCTATTCTGGTTTTCTACGGTTGTTTGTAAAAAGGACGAGTCAAGCGACTAAATGACTACAGCAGCTCTTCGCCACACTTTTGGCTGCGGTATTTGTTTCCTCGGGACAGCCCGTGAAAAAATAGCTACAGAACACCGCATTGCTTCTTGTTCTTTGTCTGCTGCATCATCAGAAATTTGATTATTCAGGTTCTTGGAGATAAGGCACCAAACAATAAGACCCCTCTCTTTAAGTTTGCCCATGCTGAGGTAGGTAATTAGGTAACTCCTGATTTGCGCCACAAAGACAAGAACAGAAAGCAAAATCCACAGGAAGGGATGCCTCAGACTGAATCTCCAATTTATCTCGGGAAGTCTGGAATACTTTTCATTTTTCTGCCTCCAGGTTTGTGCAGAAAAAGTCTCATCTGCATTCCTTTATGGAGATGACACTGTGTTGGTCTCCATCCCTTTCACAGATCCTCACTGCAGGGCCACCTCCTCACTCCTGCTGTTCAGCGCCTACTGCAATTTATTCCCCAAGGACCCTTATTATTAAATACTGTCTCTCACTCTCACTTTCCTTTTTCCTTTCCTTTCAGCTCCCCTGACCCATTTCCCCCATTTTTTCTATCCTTCCTAAACTTCTCACACAGTTTTTCCTCTCCGCTACCTCCCAGAGTAGAACTTGGCAGCGCGTTGGCAGCACGCTGGGGCCAACGGGAGAGTGCCCTTTGGTTTCAAGGGGCTTTGGATTACCAGCTAAACTGCCATGACCACTTGTCCTCTCTGTTGTAGAGCTCCACATGAGTATTATGCTACAGAAAGCATCACAGCGGAGGAGCTGGGTGACTCCACAGGCTCGGAGCGGAAGGCTATAACCACATATTCATCTGCCAGTCAGAGAAGGGAAACCCTGGGGCAAAACTTGCACAAAATAAGCCCCATTATTCAGACTGTGCAAAGGGGAGGAAAACCAGAAGAATTTTGCATTCTGGACTGACATACCGGCAAAGAGTGCTGGCACAGAATAATACTACATAATAATAATAGTAATAATATTTGTACATAATTTATCATTATACACTACAAACTCAGCTCAAATCCCGGTACCATGCTATTCTCTTCCAGCTCCGTATCCTCCTCTTGCTATACTCTTTTTATTGGCTTACATGTGCTGTGGAAATTAGTTTTATTCTAATTTGGAACCTTTGAGGAAAGGCTGAAAAAGCATGTACTAGTCCACAGTCATTAAAAAACTCAAATGACAGTATTTCATCCTGCTTTTGAGGCTAAAATATTAGGCTTTGAAACATGAATCACACAGCTTAGTTGAGGCTGTGAAGAAGCTTAGGATCATAGCTTTAGTTAAAAATAAGCTTTAATACATAAAGCTGAGGAAAAGGGAGCATAGAGAATACCTCAGAAGTCAAAGTACAGCTGCTGAGCAGCTCTGAGTTTGTGTATACCATATTGCTCTGCTTTTAACCCAGATACTGTTGAGCTTCACCAAAGGTGAAGGCAGAGAACCAGGGATAGTTCAGAGGGAGGTGTTGGGTGGCATGTGAAGGAAATAGTGTGTAATAAGTCCTAAAGAGTTAACACTTTGCAATGTCTTTCAGCTTGCAGAAGAACAAAAGATATATTGTTTCACAGTCCTCGTCCCCCTTGCTTTTATTTTCTCCTATTTTTTTTTTTTTTTTTTACCTTCTTCTTCTTTTTCCCCTGGCCTTGTAAATCCCGTATTGGCAAGCAAGAGTGAATGCTATAAAACATCTTCTAAGAGGTCCGTATTGCAATAGCCCTTGCACTGTCCTAAGTTACCAGTTGCTCTGAATCTTCTATAGTTTAAATGCAATCCAAAACCAAACCCCACAAGGACGCAACAGCTTATGCGTAAAAAAGGGGAAAAAAAAAGGGATGAAAACCAAACCTTGAATCTTAGCTTCGGAAACTCTGCTATTAACCCTTCATCTCGCAGGACCAAGTCCCTGCTCTGCTCCGCACCGGTCCTGGGTTGCCCATAACTTGCAGGATGCCGGGGTTTGCTGGGACCCCCTGGTCTCCTCCCAGAGCTGTGCTTGAAAAAGCTCTGCCCCTCTTTCTCGCCATCGGCCCTTGCAGGAGTCCTGCCGAAAGGCTGTTGAGAGCCCGCGCAAAGGAAGGCCGTGAAGGCTGCACGCTGGGGAAATGAATTTCCAAAGTCCAGTTAATTCCCCAGAGGAAAGCTAAGGTAAAACAATAACCATCACCTTGCTCCCCTCCCACCCCTCAGAGCACAGGTTCTTGATTTTCGTGTGAGCTGCAGGGAGAGGAGGTTATGCTGCTGCTCAGTCCTCCGTCTCAGCTGGTGCCACTCAGGTCCTTATCATAACAGCATGGAGCCACCTGATTCTAGGGCTGCATTTAAAAATAGTATCCATTTCTCTTTTTTCTTTCTTTTTAAAGAAAACTCCTCTGATATACACTGGTATTTATAGCTTCGATCTAGGCAGGGCAATTGTAATTTAGGGAGAATACATGAGGTGCAAGCCTGATCTTTTCTGCAATAGGCAGCCCATTGTTCATAAAATAGGTACCGGAAAAGTGGTGGCAAAAGAAGGGTGTAAGTACCCAGCTTGCTGATCTCAACTCCATTTGCACTCCTCTGCTCTGAGTGAGGGCCTACAGGGAGGAGAAGGGGCTTAAAGGCACAGTCCTCAGACAATAGCACTCTCAGAATGGTTAATTATAGCACAAAGCCCTAAGAAACTTAAGTGGATTTTGCATGGCTTTATGGAAAGTGGAAACTATTCTCTTTACCATTTGCCAAACCACACGCACACACACACTACAGCACAGCAGCTAGAGTTTCAGAGCTTTTGCAAAACCAGGTTACACATCAATTTCATTATTTCATTTGCTATGCGAAAGTGTGATACAAAAAGCTCTCAAAAAACATGACCGCATCCAACACATCCTGTATCGCAGACGCCGGGTATGGTCTCTGTAAACTTTTTCCTTGATGCTGGGTCGTAGTATGTTTTTAATATCCACACCAGAAAGGGAAACAAGACTTCTGTGAAAAGCTTTCCAACTGCCCTCCTCAAGGGAAAACCTTCCCCAGCCATGTGTGCAAACACACTCCCAAGAGAAACAAGAGGGGAAATTACTATCTCGACCCACTGTCTCATATTTGTACCCTTGCCAACCACTACGGTTATGCCTGTGGTCTTTCATCCAAAGGCACTTGACTATAAGCTGGAGTGCTATTTGCATCTCATTCTTTCTTTTTAGAGGTAAGTAGGAGATGTGGTGAAAATTAAGGTTCTGAGTATTATGGTTTCAAGATTTACAGTGGAATGGAAGAGAGGGAAAAGAAGGCCAGAAAGCTAATAGGTAGAGACATAGTTTATGGAGAGCCAGGGTGTTTTTAGGAAGGTCAGTGCTGCTAAATAAACCATACAGCCTTCATTAATGAACTGCTAAAACTATTAAAGAGTTAGCCTGCTGTCATCCAAGAGATGTTACCAGACACCTTATTTCAGCTTAGATATGTGGGTAGCAGATGTATGGACGAATATGGAAAATGTGGTGAAGAGACTAAAATCACTGTCCTGCAAAGACTTACACGTGTGCTTAGCTTCATAAAACCCCTTTTCTCCAGGGCTGTTTAACCTGGAGAAGAGGAGGCTGAGGGCAGACCTTATTGCTCTCTACAACTACCTGAAGGGGGGTTGTGGTGAGGTGGGGGCTGGTCTCTTCTATCAAGTACCTAGTGACAGGATGAGAGGGAACGGCCTCAGGTTGTGCCAGGGGAGGTTTAGGTTGGATATTAGGAAAAATTTCTTCACTGAAAGGGTTGTCAGGCGTTGGAACAGGCTGCCCAGGGAAGTGGTGGAGTCACCACCCCTGGAGGCATCTAAAAGACGTGTAGACGTGGTGCTTAGGGACATGGTTTAGTGGTGGACTTGGCAGCATTGGTTTTATGGTTGGACTCAATGATCTTAAATGTCTTTTCCAACCTAAACAATCCTATGATTCTATAAGTAATCCCACTGAAATCAAAAGGGCTACCCAGTGAGTGAAGCTAAGCTCTGCGTAGGAAACCTTTCAAGGCCATTGCCTAGGTGTGACAGGGCACCAGCGGAGGTGTCTGGTTGGGAGGGAACCGGCAGGGACTGCAGAAGCTAAACCACAAAATCTATCACTTAGGGTATAGGTGGTTCACAAAAAGGCTGGGACCAAGGCAGTTGGCAGATTGTGGGCACCCAAGGGTTTGCTAACTAGATGGGCTTCTTATAGCTCCCAAAATAGACACAGGTTGCTGTATATGTAAATAGAACAGTTATTTTGGTTAAATAGAGCTTAACTGTTTCTGATACAGTCATTTATTTGTCAAGTCTGTTTTATGTTAATTTAATTATAAGAAAATTGAAAAGTGTGATACATAGCTAAGCCCTTAAGGCCGGTTAATCTATTTGGATTGTAACAAATATAATTTTTATTAGCTCAGCCTATTTGGATGGTAACAAGTCTAACCTTTCAGTAGACATTACAGACTCTGAATTATAGTCTATTTTATGTAAAACCAGCATTTAGTTCAATAAAAGGAAAGTTCTTTTATCTGTCATTGTGTTAAGGAATTGGTGTATTAATGAGGATGCAGCAGGCACTGTGACCATTTTCCAGAAGCAAGGCTGTCCTTCTTTCTGGATGTGCACAAAAAAGTGCCCAGGTAAGTCACAGGGACAGTAGTAAATCAGGATGTGGGGATTTTTTTTTTTTTCCTGAAAATGACGGTAGGGAAGAAGATTGGTATGTGCATGAATAATAATAAAAAAAAAGTCTGTCCACAACAATATCTTTCCTTGCACAATTGGGAGAAAAGCAAAATAAATCAAAACAAAAACCCTAACCAAATTAAATCCATCTGAAATAAACAAACTAAACCAAACCAAAGCCTCCAAGATAAACTGGCAAACAAATAATACAAATATCTGCAGACACTGCCTTAATTTCTAGGAAAAAATTGCGTGTTTGACACAAACTCACTAATGGTTTTAGATCTCTTCAGACAAAAGTGGCCTCATTCTCACTTAGAGTTTTCACATTCTTAATAATAAAATACAAAATGCACTACAAAAGTTGAAGTTCTTCTCACACTACCATCATGCAACTTCTGGCTCCTTTTAAGAAGTGGAAATGAGGCTTTCTCTATACTTCAGAACACTTTTTAAAACCACCTCAGAAAGCCCCAGTGGGAAAAAAAACCCCACAAGTTGTGAAACTTGTGAAAGTGCATGTTTTCCCCAGAAGTTCTTCCTGAAACCTAGTTGGGCTGTTGTGCTGAGCCGGAACAGCTGGAGCCTGAACAGCTGCACGCACGAACCTTTCGTTGTCGTCCTGACGTGGAGAGACTGAATGTTTTTCCGTTTTGCCACATACTCTTTCCATTTTGCCATATTTCAAGCATCTACATAAAGATATTACACTGTATAAAGAAAATATTGTCTCTTAACACGCTCTCGAGTGTTTGCATTTCTCATGACAAGGGTATCGATGGGCTCGCTGGGCGGTGATCAACCATAACTGAACCTAGAACACTGTCTTATCAATGCTAATGGAGAAGTATTAGGCCTGTTATTACTGAGGATAAAACTTTCCAAATATACCATTTTTTTTCCCACAGACATTTAAAAATATGTAACTGAAAAACTAATAAAAAATAGTTTTGTCTCCCAGTGAGCCTTTTTGGTAAGAGGGAAAGAGGAGCTCACATTTTTTATAGGGAGTTTTGACTTCCTGCTGCCCCGGTGACAGGTGTAAGAAACATGTAAGAAACTGTAAAAGAGAATAATTGATACCTAAAGTGATTTTTTAATTTACTTAAATTCTGAAATTTTCAGGGGAGTGTGGGCCTCTTCCAGATAACCAGTGGCTTTCTAAATATATGAATAATTTGAGTTTTTAATAACTCTTGAAAGGGAGTGTTCATTTGATTGAATTTTAAGGCCAATAAAAACGCAAGAATTACTTGAGCGTGAAACAGTAAACGTTAGTGTGCAGAAATGCTACTGTGCTCGGGCAGTTCTAATTCTGATACCTGTATTTTTCATGGGAATAGTTACTTTTAAAAATGGGTGGCCGAGAAGGCAAAGAATTTAGAAGGGTAGCCCTGATGTGAAAATGGCTTCTGAGGGAGTTTTCCTCAGGTTGTGGAACCCGTGTTTGTAGCTCCGTGTGTGTGTGTTTAGGAGGGAGGAAGAGAAGGAGGTGAAAATGCTACTGAGATAGTGTAGATAAGTGCTGGAAAGGGTCGGGGGGGGTGTCAGATGTCAACGACAGCGGAGAAGGAAAAGCTGAAATCTCAGAGACAACACATTTCCATCATTTCTTTTCTTCTCAGTGGCAGACTGGAAGAGCTGCAGCCCCATTTCCAAACAGACAGGACTTCAGTGGTGCCCCACATAACGAGTGCCCTCTCGCCCTATAGTTTCCTAGGGAAATAAAAAAAAAAAGAACCCAGTGAAGCCTCTCCCCACACTTCATGAAGATATCTCTGCCAAGCACCAGCTTTCCCTGCCTATTTTATTTTAAAACAAGCTGCAAGGTCTGCTCAGGGTACCGCTCTGTGAAAAACTTACATTGTTGAAGAAAAGATTATAACACAGTAGCAGACAATTTCTATCTGTGAATGGACTGTACTTATTTCTCCAGCCTTGCTCAGTACTTTTAGATTAGGTTTGGGCTTTTGGTTTTGGGAATGTGACCTTTTCCTGACAAACTGCAGAGCTTTGCAGTGAGGTCTTATTGCTTGGAACTTTGGAGGAGGCTTCTCTGCTCCTCCTTTTCTTTTTTGTTTATATTACTTGTAGTCTGAAATACAGTTTTGTTCTTTTTGTTATCTTTTTTTTTTTCATTTTTAATTCTATCAAAGTCACAAACAGCGAGCCAAGTACAAAGTCTCTTAATACAATCGATATCTCCAACCAATGCAATACTATCAGAAGTTTCTTACCCTGCTCTCCATAAAAACCTAAAAAGAAATTTCCATGAAAGAATCACAATACTGTAAGCTCACATCCTACCTTACTATGAGCAATTGTCTTATGTAAAGCAATATTTACACATTTCTTTCTTCAAGCTGTATAACGCCTCCCTTCATCCTAAAGCCAATATACAGTGTCTGCAATGTACTCAGTACAGCTGTGCCACCATTAATTCTCCATGTCACCTTTAATACTCCATACAAACACTTATACTACCGGTATTTTCACAAGCCAATATTAAGCTATTCAAATTTTCACTGTCTTTTATTTCCTTGGTATCAATCCCATTGAACATGGAACAGCCCCATCTTGGGAAGATTTTAGTTCTGTTGTTAATAGCCAAGAAATCATTTAGCAAAGTAATTGTGCTGAAGATGATAATTTATAATCCCAAATTTTATCTATAAAACCAAATGATTACCTTGGGGTAAGGAAAGTTAATTCGCAGTCGTACGTTCTGTGGCAGGTTCCCTCTCTGCCTCTTGGAGGGTACAGAATGAATTACCTCTCTGCTTACACTCCAGCATATTTGTATGTGCTGGGGCCCAATAGGTTCTTCGCAATGTTATGAAACGAACCATTTTTGCTACTTGAGGCGACCATAAAATCCAAGTTCTGAGACCACTGTTTGTCACTGAATGCCGGTGTGGCACTTAAGCTCCCTGTGTCGGCAGGATTTATAGTTTTGTATTACAGCTCTGAGCTTCCAAATCTACCTGGTCTCTCTTCTCTGTACGATTTCTGTTGAATAAACCATGCTGTTTGGGTGCCTGCTGTGGGGGTGGGGTGCGCGAGCAGTACTATTTGCTGTTCATCCTAGAAACTCAGCTGGTACAGACTTCCTAATTAACATGTTCACAAAAGCTGGCTGCAGACATGTTGTCTGAGAATTACGGGTGGCTCGTAGACATTAATGCAAGAGAAAGCAGCTATTAAAAAGAATATTGACTAATATTCATGCATGTTTGGGTGTAGGTAAGTGGATTTCTTCATTAATAAACCTCGCTTATTAACACAAAGGTCATCCTGAAAGAATTTGCCATGAAACCACAACCTGAAACTTTTCCTTGGATTTGGTTTTCCCTATGCCCTGTTCCCTCAGGACATGCCTACCCAAACCTTACCACTCACTCTATCATGATTTCTCTTTATTTCTCTCATATCTGAGTGGAATAATGAGCTGGCTTTGTTACTGAGTCAGCAAAAAACCCCGTTTGTGCTTTCCCAGCTGGATCAACACCTACCAGCAGGGTGAGGAATCTCAGGCAAACACTGCTAGAGGTAAAAAGAAACACAGTTGTGATTGTGATGTTTGAAGAAAAACATGCACTTTGATTCAGCAGTAGGCTTCCCATACACAAAACTTCTCTTTTTGGTCATATCTGGAAGCCATCATAACACTTGGGTGCTAAGATAAGAGGCACTAAAAAGGACAATAAATCATATAAATATTACTGTTGTTATTTTGTAACTTAGTATGCCATTTATATTTCTGAAGGAGAAATAGCAGACTTCATTATATCCAGTGCCACTTGTGCTCATTAAGGAGGTCCCTCGGACCCCTTGGTTGTAACACCTGGAATAAAGAATGAAGTAGGACAGACTAGGCATTGCAAATTTATGATATAAACACATAATTCTGCCAAGTTAAGAATATGTTTATCTGCTGCACTGGCACTCTTACATACACAGTGATGATGCTGGCAAGCATGATATGTGTGCATGTATGAGATGTCCAAAGGGAGAGATCGTTATGGTCCATCTGGTCAGTAAAACTCTTCAGTTTCTAAACGCAGTCTTTGAGGTAATGTTAAAGCAGATATCTGGAGATTTTAACTGCAATGATTGCTGCATTCGTCCATATATTGCCTACTGTGGTGATCATCCTACAAGATGTACTAGGTGAGAAATCAATGAAAATTGCTATATTGGATGAGCCAACTGAGGACATAATATTTGCAGACCAGCTGTAAGTGATAGTAGACCTAAACCAGAGGTACTTGGGGCAGCCCCATTTCTCATTTCAGACTGTCTGAAGTCTCAGGTGTATTCTATTTTTCTTAAGCTGTTTATGAGCATGAGCTTAATTTACAAACCAGAAGTGTAAAATACATAGCCATTTCCAAACAAAATCTGAATACGGTATAAAACCTTTGTATAGTGGAGGTAGGGCCTCATAAAGCCAGGTGAGGTTAAAGCACATAGCACCAAATTTATTTAGGTGCCTTAAACAGGAATAAAGTATCACACTGCTTTCTATCAGATAGACATATATGGAAGCCAGACCTTTGTGGGTGTATTTGCTGGTATGAAGGGGTCAAATGGGAAGACCTGCCACAAAAGAGATGAATCTGACCCAAGGTGAAGTGGAAACCTGTCTGAGATGTGGAAGCATTCATCTTGCAGACTGAGAGGTAAAAATATATATGCTTGCTCAACAGAAAGAGTTGTTCATTCTATGACTATGACAGAGAACTTGTAATTAAAAGTCTTTCAAGTTTCTTAAGTCTGTGCCGGGTGTCTGGCCTCTGCCCTTCTTTGACTGTCGGATTGTGCTACTGCTGAAACAGTCGAGACAGAAGAGAACAGTGGAGAACTACGACCAGTATTTCTCTTTTCTTGCATGTGCAAGCTCTGCCACCGCAGGCCACCGCAGGCTCCTGAAGGAGGGGTTCCTGGAGATAGGCAGCACGGGAAGGCTGGACAAAATCCATAAGTTGTGTAGGTGATCAGTGGACTGGATAAGCCTTGAGAGACAATGGTCCAAGGCAACCAGCTGCCTGGGTCAAAGGAGTGGCTGGTGACGGGAAGATTTCAGTTCAGCTCCACTGAGGTCTCAAACACCTGAGGTCAGAATTTGTGGCATCAAAAATCTCAGCACTGACATGGTGTTGTTCTGATGATTCCTACTTTTGGTACGAAGCCTGGGAAATCAAGAGCAACGGAGCAGAATGATTTTTGCGTGTTTTAGTACAAGGAACTGGCTGGTCTCTCTCTAGGGACTGAAGAAGAAGGTCTGGTGGATACGGCAGTTTGTAGAGGGTTTCCTTGGCCGTATGTGTTGTGCATTCATCATGGAGTAATACAGTTCATTTCAAATGGAGACTTTCAGACCATCAGTAGCACCCTGGGGAATTACAGCAAGGAAAATCTCCTTTACTAGACCTAATGTAGACATTGTGGCAGACCCTGATAGAAGGTGGCATGTGAAAATATGGGAGCCTTGTCTACCAGCACATTGAGTAAAAGCTTCATCACTGTCTCTTTGGTCACAAAAATCTTGTGTCTAAGTCTGCCAAAGAGGGCTTAGATGACAAGAGGAAATCTCCCAGCCATCACAAGACTGAGAGATGGTGTGATAGCCTGGTCTATGATAGACATAGGGATGCTGAGAGCCTGTGTACCTGCCCCTGCTATCTCAAGGAGTATTTGGAGGCATTCAGTGGAAAACAAATCAAAATTGAACCTCAAGGTGGGAGGGTAGGTAGTTATCTGAGCTCAAGAATCTCTTGGTTCTAGTTCTTTAGATAATTTCTGAGCAGATAGGGTAATAGACCAACTAAATTAAATAGGCAGCTACAAAACATGGGACTGGTGAGCTTGCTCAGGCAACAGGACTGGTGCTAAGTAGGTATTTGATGAGCTCTGCAGAGATTTATCCAGTTCCAGAGCCAAGCAGAACAACTTCAGATGTATGTTGTGGAACTTCAAAGTATCCTCAGGGATGATGGCGGTGTCCTACTGCTGTGGCAGACTTCTGCAGTCACCGTGACTGTGTGGCTTGGCTCAGATGACTGTATTGACTATCACCCTTTCTAGCCCCAGAACTTTATGCCTGTCAGACACTGATCTCTTCTCAAAATAGACTAGGGCTTTTTAATTTGCCATAGTCAGAAGAACTCTGTGTTATTTAGCAGTTCTGGAGGTGAGACCACTGCTCTCAGCAGGGGTGGGAAGCTGTTCTGCTCCCAGATGGATAAAACAGCTCTGCTCCCAGATGGTAACTCTTAGAAATGCAAAAAAAAAAGCCCCCCTCCCCGCCCAAACTGAGCACAGCACCCAAGGTGATTCTCACCAAAGTACAGAAGTTATGTGAGACACTTGTGGGAAGGACCAGAAAAAACCCAAAACCTTATTGAGGTCCAGGGAAGGATATGGGGGCAAGTTCTATTAATGAGCCTATAAAAAGAAAGGGGTGAAACGAATCAAGGTTTTTGTAAATGTCCTTCTTTCAGGAGTTTAGTGTTGAGATAGTTGAAATACTACTCTGGAACTGAAAATTTTTGAAGATTCAACTGTTTGGAAGCTGTTATGAAGTTTGTTTGACCCTGTCTTTAAGACGGCTTGTGACATTCCTTCTGGAAAAAAATCTAGACAAAACAGAGATCTACTTCAATGCAATGGTTATGAGAAACCGTATAAGGTGTATGGTGGGGTGGGGTTGAGGGCTTGTGTCAGTCAATTGAAGAAGAATGAAAACTGCCAATGACAAAGCACTGGAACCAGTAATTTAGAGAGGGATCAGAATATAATACTGGAAGAGTTGAATGAACTAGAAAAGAAGGGATGAGGTATAATTGTACAAATTGCAAAGTCGTGTACCTCAGGACTAACAAGAAGAATCTGTGTTACAGGCTGACAATTCATCATTTTAAAATGACAGAAGAGGGGAATACCTAGGATATATCAGTTGATCACAGCAAGCCTGTGAACTTCAGACTGATTTGTGCTGTGAAAAGTACAAACCTAACCCCCAAATGTGTCATGTGGGCTATTTTTGGTAGGGATTGAGAAGTATTGATGCTTCTGTACAGTTGAGACTTCATCTGAAAAATTGCATAGAGTTTGATTTACTTGTGTTCAGCAAAGATGAACCCACTTGTATGTTCAGAGGAACAAAACCCATACTTTTGACAGGAGACCTGCAGTGGCTTAGCCTTACAAAGAAAAGGCTCATCGAGAATATATTTTTGGTTTATAAATAAAGTTCAGTACAGGTTTGAACATATCAAGGGAAAAGGCTACTTAAGTAAAAAGAAAGAGAACAGTATATGCACAAGAAGAAAATTGTGTAAGATGGCCATGAATATATTAAGGCTGCAAAATGAGAAGGCAGTTTCTAGGAGCCAGGAGGAGAAGCAAGTGGAGGAAGAGACTTAGATGCTTATGGTTCTCTAGGATGGAGGGAAGTTCCTCATTCGAAGCTAGCGTGGGTACCTCTGCACGGCATTGCATTTTGCCATGAAGTCTATTACATATCCTGTAAATTAGAAGGGTTGTGTAAACAAGACACAGTGCAACTAAAAGTACTTTTGGTAGAATATATAAATTTAATTTGAAAGAATGTCCAAATGATAAGTCAAGTTTTAAAACTGGCCTATGTTTTTCGTAACAAATAGTTCAAACCTGCACTTCAAGTGCAAAGTTAATGCTAGCTAGGTAGCAACAAACAGGTGTTGAGCTACTAACAGTACCTTTAGGAGACAAAGAAAACACTTAAAATGTATCACTAGCATTTGAATCTAGTGTGGAAATTTTGAACATGATTTATCTATGTGTGTAAATTGAAACTGGTGGAAATACATATGAAAAACATGGGTAGACACATGCTTCTAGTGTACATTTAGGTACATAAATGTTTGAACACTTATGAAAAAACTTGAGAACAGAATAAAAACTCCATGTCTTTATACACCTGCATATTTAAAGTGTGACTGCTTGACACAGGATATGGTATTTCATTTCAGCTATACCACATAAGCAAAACAATGAAGAATACTAATAATGAAATAAACAACAGATACAGTATAAAGTAGATTTTTCTGTTTGGGACCCTCATTCATACTAGATAATTTGCAATTAATACTTTATGAAAATTGCCTGTTTTGTATGCATGAGCAGACAAAAAGCTTCCTAAGAGCATCATTGTTTCCTTAACGAAAGATACAATGCCAGTGACATTATCAGTATTATACACTTGAACCACAGTTGGTGGAGACGACATCTTCTATAGTGTGCTGTCATGCATTTAGGACTAAATCTTATTGCAGCAAGTGGATGTTTTGCCACTGAATTCAAAAGGATACAGATTTGGCCCTCATTACTTGCCTCCATTTCTCCATCTAATTAAAGCATTTGAATGCTGACAGGTCACTGGAATGAATGCCCAATTAATTACTGATTTGTTCATCATAGCCACAGCCTGAATGCTATGAGTTTATACTGTAGACGCAAAATGATTCTTGCTTGGATTTGAGCTGTGCTTTAAATAATCAGACATTTTTGGACAAAAGAAAAGCCCAAATGCACAAATTTTGAAAAGTATGTGAAATTTGTACTTTCAATGTGTATTGAGGATATCAGAGGAGCTTTTCCTCTTGCATGTGCCACATACATATAAGTGTTAAATACAAAGTGCATACTGTACAGTACGTTAACTTTTCTGCTAGTTAAATTAACAAATATGCAAATTATAAAGGATGTCAGAGCACTAAAGAAACATCTGCTAACCAAAGTAAAAAGTAATGATAATGATGATAAATAAAGGAAGACAGAAGTAAGTATTGTTTGAGGTGGATTTTCACCAAGCTGTGCATTACAATAAAGGAGTTATGAAAGAAGGCTACCCTATTAGCTGACAATCTCAAACAGGTTCAGAAAGCAATTTTTAAGTGTCGAAAGTCATTCTTGTAACAATGTGTTTTCTTCATTTCTGTTATTTGGAAACCCTTTATGAACGCACCCTCTCATCAGGCGAGCAGGGTGCTAGAAGGAAAATCGATTTTGTGGAGGATTTCAGCATTTCGAAATGTGGCTTTGTTCCTGTTAGGAACAACTGCCAGAAAACAAACCAACAAGGAGATTCTTTGCAAGGCAACTCTTACCCAAGGCTGTCCTCCTAAAGGTCTCCCGAACAGCATGAACAAGAAAGCTCTGAAGACCCTGGAGCAATCTGCTTGAAGAGCTGCCCTGTATCACAGACCCTGAGCAGCCAACATCTCCCATCACACGTCTTCCAAGAAGCTGGGCAGATGACGATGAGAGGGAGAACAGCGAGGGTCCCCTGGAATCCTTCCAGCCACCTCCCATCGTTGGGTTCCACTGACTCAAACGCAACTCAAAGTATACACTCCCCAGGTCAGCGGAAACAACACTTCAGCTGGCACCAGGACAGGCACAGTTTACAACCGCTTAGGAGTTTCGTTTGCAGATTTATTTGTATGGTGAATCAATGTCAAGATGCCTTTAGATTTTTATACGTGTAGCAATTGTGTTGTCCTTGTTATACAATGTCAAGACGTTGACTACTGTGAGCAGTACGTGGGTGAATGCAACACCGACCTCGGTGCTTGTTTTACAGATTGGAAGTCAACAATCACCATTTAGAAGCATAAATTGGATGAACTCTGTGGTTAAATGTTTATAACATTCCAGCATTTTTATTTTAGCATTAACTTTAACTTCAGCATTGATAGCAAAACATTCTTAGTGTCGCCTTAGTGACTTTCACATGCTATAACAATATAACAAGCTAACCACCAATAATGGTGCATTATGTATGGATGTGCATACTATCACTTTCCCATCTCCCCCTCTCATGTCCTTATTTTTCAGGGAAGCTTAACTGTCATTTAGTGAAACCTTGCTCTGGAATAAAAGCCATCTAAACTTTGTCTCAGACAGCCTGCATGGGCAGTCCCTGCATATAAAAACATGGCAACCATTTGGGTGTCATTCAAAATACCTTCCCTGCTCCTTCACTCTCCATAATATCCATCACCTTATGCATGGTCCTTCTAATCAAATTCCCTGTGGTTCTATCATTTACAGTCAGTATGAAGGTAATGCTAGCTCATCTCCAGCAATCCCTGACAATTAAATCTTCTATCTCCTGTGATGAATGGCCTCATTTTTCTCCCTTATGTCCCAAGGAAAAATATATAGTGCCTGAGATGCTGCTTGTGGAAATGGTTTGGAGTACTTTGCAGTCCTCCAAAAGATCTAGAACAACATTTAATACAGCACATCTCAAAATAAATGCAAAATATTACCTTATCCATGCTGAAGAGGACAAGTGAAATTAAGTACGTGATGTACATGGTGGAGAGCTTCTTTCAGTCATATTCATTCATTGTCTAAATAGTGTGTGAGGGCTGTGAGAACTCAACTACTTTATCGTTATGACTAACAGCTGAGTAATAAAAACATCCTGAGCAGGAGTGAAATGTAGGCAGAATGACCCTTGGTATTTTTGCAGTTTTAGAGCACGTATACACACTTTCCCCCTTTTCCCCAATACTTCTGAAGCTAAGAAACAAAGCAAGCGTCAAATTCCAACACAGGTCAGAAACCTCAACCATTATGTAGATACACTTTCATTATGTAAATTTGTGTAAGTCGAGACTGTAGCACTTTTGTGGCTCCTAGTTCCCTGGTATTTCTGAAATGGTTCAACGTAGACAAAACAGCAAGATGAACAAAGAGTGATTTCCCATGGTCGTATGAATTACTAATAGCTAATATGAGTTTTAGAAATGGTAAAAGACCTTGTTATTGTTCCAGTGTCCCCAAAGGGTCTATATCCTTTATGAAAATATTTGTTTTAATCTCCAGCTACAAGGAATACAGTTTCCTCTAGATAGTAAAAAAGTTGCAAGTCAGACCTAAAAAACAAATGCAGATTTTGGAGTACTGTCCCTCAAACAAAAGCTTTAGCAGTTTCTCTGTTCATGAACACTTCAGAAACTCTGGAGAGTAGTAGATCAACACTATAACATCTATTACGCTTCAGTAAAATAGCAGTTTTAGCTTAGGTCTTTCTAAATAAAGATCTGTTCCAACTGTGAAAATATGGATTGGATGGGTGACATGTAGTCACTTTCTATCTTTGGCCAAAAGTCATAGGGAAATGGAACATTTAAAGTTTCAGTCAAATCTGCTTAATATCCTCTAAAATAATTCTTCCTCCTTGTTCAACCCAACATTAGAAGAGCAAGTACTATGGAGGACTCTTCAAGTAGAACTGCAAAAGGAAACTTAAAAAAATGGGAAAAAAATCCTGGGTTTGCCTTATTTCTCAAGTAGTTTTACACACTCAGTAAATTCAGAAACTTTGGAAACGTTTCAGCTACTCTTCCCAAATGTCGAAGTACTTATCCAATTTTTTTTTGGTTTGTTCATCTTAAATGCGAAACAGACATTTCCTCCATCTTCATTTATAATTCTGTAATCACTTTATTTGTTAATACTGCAACCACTTCTTTATTATATCTGGAGTAGTAGAGTAGTCTGTGTCTAAGTACACATAAGTATTACTATTACAAAAGTACCATTTATGTAACTTAGAAAATTCCAAAAACATTTAGTATTTTTTTATATTCGATGAACAGCAGTGGTGAAAACATTTTAGGATCCATAAGGAAAAGGAGCATGGAAAATATTATTGTGTATTTATATAAAGCAGCGATACAGCTTCAAATTGATACTGTATTCAGTGTTGGGAATTCTGGCTTTAAATAAGGAAAATGAGAAGGAAAATGAAACCAGTCAGAACAGTTAGTAACAGAATGTGAAGAAGGATAACACATACAGATAATATCTGCCTTGCAGAAGAGGCACCATCAAAAAGTACACAAAATAATGAATGGCTTACATGGGACAGGAAACTTCTATTTATCTTGTTTGATCATAGTACAAAGAAGAAGGAGACATTCAATGAAACTTAAAAATGGCAATACCAGGCTGTTAAAAAGGTCTCCTTTTTGACACAAGGTACCATTACTTTGGAAACCTGATTATCATGAGGCATTACTGAAAAGTTCAGAATGGAATTTCTATGTATTGAAAATGAAGAAAAGGATGATGGAAAGGAACTGGGCTCCTTAAGCATCACATAAACAACTTTTTGGCAAATGTGTCTTAAAAGGAAATACTTGTCTCGGGAAGGATTTTCCCATATTTGCTCATTGTAGGCAGTATTCCTGCAGCTTCTTTAAAGCCAACTACTAAAACCAATATGTGAAAAGTTTTTGGTTTAGTTTTTTTCCAATATGATAGTTCCTGTGAACCCTTATTTCCTTAGTGTAATGAATCTTTCCAAAGCTGGTGGATTTTACTCAAAATCTGACCAAATTGATGCAACATTTGCTCATTAATATACAAGAAAAATTGACTCAGCTTTCGTGAAATGAGAATGGAAAAAATACACTTTCTTCTTGGAAACAGCTGCCATATGATTTACCAGTTCGAAAGCAAGGGAAGAAAACTGGAACTAGATGGAAACCGGTTGATTGCGTTGGTTTGTAGCTGATTCAAAACAGCACTTGATTCAGAACTGTACCCTTCAAGCAAGAGTTTCTTGAAAATCACATACACCCCCCCTCCCAAAAAAAAAAGTCTGTTGTTTGTATCTATGCAAAATTGACTCCAGCAGGAGCCCATGTTCTTCAGAGGTAGTGAATATTTACAGGTAGAAAAGAAACAATGGAGGACAGAGGGAAATTAAGATTTCTGTTCACTATGGACCTTGTAGACTGTTACTTCTTGAATGTGACATTCTTCTGTTGGAGTTGTAATCATTAATGTAAATTAATTTATACATACTTAGAAGTACATCTGTTTAACTGTTGACATCTTCTATATGTACCTATATGGAATTGGCTCATTGGACAGCAGAAATCATGGAAGACAGTCTGAGTGGCCTGAAGTATGTATGTTAAAATGTTGAAAGGACACAGATGTAGTGTTCTTCCAGACAAACTGGACAGTACTTTCAGAAATTACTTACTTTTGGTTCTGTCCTGTTGATATTACTCTGATAATTACAGACTTCTCTATCCTGTTCACAGAAATAATTGAAAAGTTTCTCCCATTTCACAGGATCATAGGATCAAAATAATTGAGGTTGGAAGGAAGGTCTCTTGTCCAACCTCCTGCTGCTCAAAGCAGGGTCGGTAGTGAGATCAGACTAAGTTGCACAATTGGCCTTAAAAACCTCCAAGGATGGAGACTGTACAGCCTCTCTGGGTAAACTGCTCCACTGCTCGCCTGTCCTCACGGGGGAAAAAGTTCCTACTTATGCCCAGCCTGAACCTTCCTTTTCACTTGTGCCTTCTGTCCCTTGTCCTCGCACCATGCACTGCTGTCCCTTTGATGCCCTTCTTCTAGGTATGGGGAAGTTGCTGTGAGGTCTGCTGAGGCCACCTCACCTTCTGGTTGGACAAGCCCAGCTTCTTAACTTTTTTCCTCATTTGACAGTGTTCCAGCCACCAACCATGTTGGTGGTCATCCACCAAATTTGCTCCATTTGTTGATGTCTTTCCTGTATTGGCAGGTGGGGGGCAAAACTGAATGCAGTGTTCTAGATGTCATCTAGCAAGTGCTGGGTTGGGGGAGTGATAATTTCCCTCGATCTGCTGGTTACACTCCTGTTTATACAGCCCATTGTGGTTTTGGCCATCTTTTCTTCCAGGGCATAGTGCAGTCTCACGTGCAGCTCACTGCCCACCAAGACCTGCAGGGATTTTTCCACAGAGCTGCTCCCTAGCCAGTTCATTCAGTCTGTGTGGTTGCCCTGGGCTTTTTCTTCCCAGGTGCAGGACTTGGCAGTTGTCCCTGTTGAATTTTGTGTAGTTCCTTTTGGCCCTTTCCTCCAGCCTGCCTGCTTGACTCTGGATGGCAGCCCTGCCCTTAAGCAACCGGTTTTCCCAACTTAGTCTGATCTTCAAAACCAACCAGGATGGACTCCACCACCTCCTTCAGGTCATTGATAAGGTTGTTAAACAGAACGGGTCCTAGTTTACATGCCTGTAGTACTCCACTTATTACCACCCTCCAGGTGGGGTAGATGACCAGTTAAGCATTACCTTCTAACCCAGCCACCCACCCAGTTGTTTACCTGTCTGGTTGTCCACACATGCAGACCATAGTGTCCAAACTCAGACACAGAAGTATGGTGGGACACCGTGTCCAAAGCCTTGCTAAAGGCAAGGTAAATAATATCCATACCTTTTCCTTCTTGCACAAATCCAAGTATTTAATGAGAGAAGGCAATCAGGTTGGTCAGACATGTTTTACTCTTGATAAATCCATGATGGCTGCTCCCAGTCACTTCTCTTTTGTCAGTCCAAGAGGACTTACTCCATGATTTCCCAGGGACTGAAGTGAGGCTGACTGGCCTGTTGTTCCTTGTTTCCTTATGGTCTTTTAAAAAGATGGACACATCTGCTTTTCTCCAGTCACCAAGGACCTCCCCTAGTCTCTGTGACCTTTCAGAGATGGGAGACATCAGCCTAGCAAGCACACCACCAGCTCTCCCAGCACCCACAGAGGCCTGTTTGGCCCCATAGATTTGTGTGGGTCAAGTTCCCTCAGGCTCCCTCAAGCTTCCAGAGTTGACCCTCACTGGCTGCTGGTCCTTCTGCTCCTCTCTGAACCCTGTCTCCAACACAGAGAGCTGGAAGACCTAGCTGGTGAAGACTAAGGTAAAAAAGGTGTCAGTACCTCAGCCTTATCTGTGTTTGCTGTTACTAATTCACACACATAGACCAACACCCCCCCATTGCTCCCAATTCTGCAACAGTCCCACATATTTCTTGTTCAACCTTGGAATACTAATGTAGTGGTAAAAGTGGTAGAAGATTTTCTTGTTATCACAGGTTCACAGAACGGTTGAGGTTGGGATCATCTGAGGGTCACCTCATCCAACTGGCCCTGCTCAAGCAGGGTCATCTACTGTGAGGATGGAGACTTCACAACCTCTTTGGGCAAACCTGTTCCAGTGCTCAGTCACCCTCACAGTAAAGAAGTGTTTCCTGATGTTCAGACAATGCCACTTGTGTTTCAGTTTGTGCCCATTGCCTCTTGTCTTGTCCCTGGCCACCACTTAAAAAAGCCTGGCTCCATCTTCATCACACTCTCCCTTCAAGTATTTATATACATGGATGAGATCCCTCCTGAGCCTTCTCTTCTCTAGGATGAACAGTCCCAGCTCTCAGCTTCTCCTTGTATGAAAAAGGCTCCATTCCCTTAATCACCTTTGTGATCCTTCATTGGACTCTCTCCAGTATGTCCATATCTCTTGTACTGGGGAGCCCAGAGCTGGACCCAGCACTCCAGGTGTGGTATCACCAGTGCTGAGTAGAGGGGAAGGATCACCTCCCCTGACCTGCTGGCAATACTTTACCTGATGTGCTCAGGGATATCATACACTTTACAGCCCTTGCAGACATCAAATTTAAGTGAGCTTTGGCTTTCCTAACACCAACACTACACGCCCAAAGTTTATAAATTCCTCCTCTGTAGCCTGTCCCTGCTTCCACCTCTTATATTCTACTTTTTTATACTGAATCTTAGTCATGTGTTCCCTGTTTAGTCAGTCTAGTCTCCTGGTATCTCTACTTATTCTCCTGAGTATCATGATGACCCGCAACTGTGGTTGGAAGAGGTTGTCTTCAAAGGAAATTCACCCCCTCCTTTACTTCTCCCCCATATAAAAAATACACAGAAAAATGCCAAATGAAAAAATTAAATGGGGATTTACTTGATTAAGATAATTTTGATTCTCCTAAGCATTTTTTTTCCTTGCATGTATATTCTTAAGGAAAAAGTCTAGGAAAGCTTAGAAAAACTTTTGCATCTACTGGCATTCTAGTTGAAGTTAGAGTAAATCAGTATTATTTTGTGAGCGTTTTTTTTTTTTCTGACTAATTTCCTCACTTCTCAGCAGGTGAAACCTACTGCCAGTTAGAGACTTACAGTGTTCAGCATCCATTCTGATGCAAACCGAAAAAGGCAAGTCTCTTGCTGGTGGGGGACAATGAAGTCATTAATCAAAA
>JAVJGH010000054.1:5403376-5435910 GCA_035590175.1 Aviceda leuphotes
TATACGTACATCTCAGCAGTTAAGGCAGTGGCTCAAATCTGTGTGCCTTTCACTGGGACCCAGCTGGAGGTCTCCCATTTTAAGGATAACCCAAAGCTGCATCCTATCAGGTTTCTCTGTGTAAAGATTTCTCCTGCCACTGAAGCGACGGAGCCCAGCAGTGAGAGATTTCGACCAGTGCCTGACGCTGGGTAAAGGGGGTGCTCCAGACCCTGACTCACAGGGTGATCAAATAATACGAGGCTGGGTCAGCAGAAGCATTTAAGGTCTGAATTTTGAGTTGGCTAAATTAACAACCTGTAAAAAAGGAGATTAGATATCTAAACAAACAGTAAATTTCTAGGCATTTTTGCTGGTCTTAATGAATTTTGAGTGTGTATGCTAATTGTTAGGCAAAGTGTGGATGGGGCTTTGTGGCCCTGAAAACCTCATGTTGGAGGTTTCCACTGCTTAGTTGTTGGCAGAATATGTTTGAAAGTGATTCAAAAACAAATTGGCCCCCCAAAAGGAAGAGTCCTAAGCCATGTAGATCTCCCAACTGGTGCCATTGGACTCTGGGGAAGAGATTAGTTCCTGGACCTTTTCTAATTAATGGTATAGACACAGGCTAGGAACACTGGTGTATATCACCTCAGATCAGCTGCGGACTGTTTTCAGTTATTTTGCTGAAGAGCAGACAAGTTAACCATACCAAGACTAGGAAGCTTTATGAACTCATTCAGTAACTTTTTATAATAATGCTGTATTCACTGGAATAAAATGAAATAGCCGATGAGAGGGTGGTGCCACAGTTGTGAAGAAGGCAGTAAACGTGATCTGCTGGGAAATCTTTCTGATCCCAAAAGCAAGAGCAGAAGACAGAAAACACTGTTGTTGAAGCCTTGGTCGCACAATACATTTGAAGATGCAGGTTTTGCTGACGTGGAATACTGGCACGTTGGGACCTCGTTCTGTTAGACCAAGGAGCTGCACAAACAAGTGGGCTCCATCTCATGGGTAGGTTGGGTACTATCTTTGGTTGAAGAGTAGATGGAGCATCCAAAATGACATCACTAATGAAAGACTTTGTGCTGACAAATACAGTACAGACCTAAGCTATGTATATCCCAGCAGAACCTATAAAGCGCAGAAAATTAATATAAGCAACTGGAGGAACCAAGCAAAAATGTATGCCAAACAGAGCTATAAACACAACAGCATTTTTAACTTTTACACAAACAAAATAATCTACATATACTGCAGAACTTTCTGAAAGTTGAGGTGGTGAAACTTCTCACTATGATGTGGAAAGAGTAGACTTTTTAATAAATATTTCTGGTTTGAATCTGAAAAAAATAATTATATATTTATGTGTGTGTCATATGAATGATAGATTTTTTGTTGTTTGGCAAGCAAAACAATGTATTTCATTTCAGGTAAAGCCAAACAGACTTCTTTTTTTTAAAAAAAATCAGGATATAGATAAAGAACGCTTTAAAGTCCATCTGCTCTCAGTATCCCCATGTGTATCTAAGTACTTAGAAAAGGTGGTGTAACTTCAGAAGATGATGTTCAGTCCAGAATTCCTTTATCTCAGTGCTTAAGCCATTTCCTGTGAGACAAGAGAACAGGGTCATATTCTTATTCCCTGTCAAAAAGAGAGAGATTTGAGCTTTCCTTTCCCACTTCATACATGGACGTAGAAGTGTAAGAAAGCAGAACTCCTTTCTGGTTTTGGCATGACATTTAAATCCTGCCATACCTGTTTGCCTTACAACTGTTGACCCACTTTATCCCAGATTCTAGGATACTTTTAGATCCATCAAAAGTAATGTCTTTAGGTGAATTAATCATTCCAACGTGAAAAAAAATGGTCAGTCCTACTTGTATTGCATAAAGATAATGAGGAGGATTCCCCATTAGTAATCAAAGAGGGTGTTGAACAACAAAAAACCTAATGATTAATATTCTGAAATCAGCAGCACTGGATAACCAGCATTTAAGAATTCCTAAGAGCAGCTGGAGAAACGTTCAGTACATTGATGATAATTTTGAACAAGTCCTGACATACAAGGAATGCTATAAATGTAACCAGCCAACGTTACCTGTCCGAACCCTTCCTGGAAGTATTTACGGATAAGTCAGTGGTAAGCAACAAAGAGAACACTGTGGAGATGGAAAAGATTGCTTAGTAAACTAGGTTATTAGAAATAGGGTGGTTTAATACAGCCCAATCCTAAATTACCTTTCTAGAAACGAGGATGAAACCCACAGAATTGAATAACTGAAAGCAGTGACTTAAAAATATGGAAGATTCATACTAGACAAGCAACCAAACAGTAGCTCAGAATGGGATGATAAAGCAAAAAACCCAACACAATTGCTGAACGGTCAGTGGGGGAGCAGGAGAGCTGATCTTTCTGTCATAACTTGGGGAGGCCAATGCCAGAGTATTGATTGCATCAAGTCTGCAATCCACATTTTCGGAAGACACGGTGGAGGTATCAGAGAGGGTAGAGAGGGAACGCAGAAATGTTTGGAAAACAGGACAAAATGCCTTCTGGTGAGAGATTTAGAGAGTTGGATCTTTCTGTTTATGAGGCAGAAGATTGAGAGGTGACTTGCTTATGGCATATATACCTTCTCAGGCAGAAAATAATGGATATGAAAGGACTCTGTAATCTAGTGGAGAAAGGCATAATAAGAACCAAAGGCTGGAGCCTGAAGCCAGATGAATTCAAATTGGAAATAAGGCACACACTTTTAATGCTGATAGCTATTAGCTATCAGAACACATTATAGAGGGAAGTGGTGGATTTTCCATCTCCTGAGATCTTCAAATCAAGATTAGATGCCTCTCAGGAAGATATACTTTAGCTGCAGAGAAGCTATTTGGCTCAAGGTAGGGATAACTGTGTGAAAGATAAGTGCCTGTGATCGAGAAGAAAGCAGATTAGACGATCTAAGAGTTCCTTTTTGCTTTTTACACTATGAAAATTTGAAAACCTGCAGTATGTAGCTGGGAGTTAATCTGAGCCCTCCACCCCAGATTTAGCCCAACCAGATTACTGGTTCACTGAAATGAAATTCATACCCCATCCCCCACTCTTTTATATCCCTTTGCAGGGTTTACCCAGAGGGAAGTCAGATTTATTGCCGTTTGCTTTCCTGCAGGATTCTGCTAAGGCAACGCTCTGTGTTGGAGAAATTAATGGAACAGACGCAAAGATCTGCAACCACTGTTTAGGCTTTCATTCACACTTAATTTCTAGAAGAGCTCAAAAGGGACATCACTGTCTCTGGCATGTACTTCTAGGATTGAGGTATGGCAAAATGCAGAAAGGTTGTGGTCGCCGTACCACCTACTAACATTACTATTTATATGACTTTATATTTGCGTCCTCACTCCCAAGCCACTGGTGATTACTGGAATATCCTTGCTTCATATGTGAGCGAAGGTGACAAAGACAACAGTTTTCTAACTTGTGGCATCCACAGGTAGGTACAGGAAATGTTGGAAATTTGTTACGATGTTAAGTGACATCCTTTGTGAAAAGGTGCTGTCTCGTCCATGTGGGGAAACAACACGGGAATATCTTTTGCCTGATCTTGGTTCCTATATCAGACCACTGGTATAATTCTGCTATGGGACTTGTATTTCAAAAGGCCACAGACTAGTGGTGACACTAACAAGTAGGCAGTACTGCAGAATCTCACAGTTTTGGTGATGTGGCATGCATTTATATCAGATATTGGCTTAAAATTACTGGTTTAAAACCTGATTTAATGGTGATGAGGGGAATAGAGAAAGGATGCACAGCACAATGTAGGTAAGAAGGTAAGAAGATTGGTTTAACAGGAAGAAAGAGGGAAAGAAAAAGTCGTTGCACATTTCTAAACAAATAAGATGAACATGTGAAATTATGGTGCAAAAAGCACAAGATTATGCACAACAGTTCTATGAACTCGTATGGCAAAAGTAATTTTATTAAACTTGAGCTGTCAACGTCTGAAGTTGTCACCATAGATTCCGTCTACTGACAATGGAGAGAAATAGGTGCTTTTAAAACATGATTCAGCTGACCTGTTTTAGCCATCTACTTCAGGACGAGATGAATCACACCCTAAAAGTGCCTATTTCTCTCCATTGATTATGAAAAGAGTCCAGGGTGGCAACCTCAGATGTAGATGTCTCAGTTATAGATTTTTGTATTTGGTCAGATGAATCCCACTATTAGAGCCTATAGATTCTGACACATCTTCACTTTTTTCCATAATTTCTTATTGAAAAAACAGCTGGTATGGAGAAATAGAGGAGATACACATACATTTGTATCGGGTGCAATTTACAGTAGAGTGGCTGGAAAATTGACATTATATGTGTCAAATGTTGACATTTTGATGAAAAAAATCAACTCCCCAAAATACTTCAGCTGAGAAAGAAAATATTTCTGTGTGGAAATACTGACATGTGGCCTCGTGGGATTGACAGGTCAGTGCTTCAGGCTTCCAGCCTTCTCTACAGGGCAGAGTCTCTGCCTGGACTACATATTCCAGGATTCATCCTGGTCACTTCTGTTGGTGATCCTGGTGTTGCCTCTTGGGATCCCCATGGTGATGACAAATCATAAAAGATGAGCCCAGCCAAGCAGCCAGAAGCAGTCAGAGTAGACTGGGAGCATGAAGTAGCCAAATTAGACCTTCTGCAACGTGTCAAAGTGGCATACTTTTAACAGAAGTATTTAGAGTTTTGGTAGAATGATAGCAAGTTAATATTTTAAACAAACAAATGACATTTTCAAAAAAGAAAGAAGACAGTTTGGAATCAATAACCCTACTTCTCAATATCCAGACCGATTATGCAGTCTTCAAGGAAAGCTGAATTATGGTTGTAAACTTATTCCTTATTTTGCTGCTGTATTTCAATGCTCTTTGCAATCTTGTAAGTCCACACACACTTTGATATGCTTATGATTATATTTTGCATTTCTGCCTTCCCCCTTTCCCTTCCTTCCCTTCCCTTCCCTTCCCTTGTTTTCTCTGGCTTTCTCTCTCAGTCTTTTGTTTTTTCTCTTTCCTTCTTGTTGAGGAACCGTGGATGGTGTTAAACTTAATACTCATTTTACCAATGCGTGGTTAGCAAAAGATACTTCCCAGTATGGAGAAGAGCACAGGAAAACACAAACAAATTAGATCTGCTTGACAGGTTATCAAATCAAACTTGAGTGCAAAGATATGCATAAGTTAAGTTCAGAAATATCTTTGAAGATAAACCTTATGCATAATATTTCTAGAGATAACATCATGTTCAACTTACAGAGGCTGCATTACTCATGTGCAAAAAATACTAACCTTTATGAATGGTCTAAACAGATTTTGCTATTCAAGAAGCCAGAGATTCTGACTCCTAATTCCAGCTGGAAGCAACTGAAAGTGAGAAAAACTAATTTCAGTGTTTCCTTGACATGAAAATCTCAGCTTTAAGAAGGAGAAGACCAAGGCTGAACAGCCTCTGAGGTTTTGAGCTTCCTTCAGAGGGCTCTGCTGATGTTGCATTACTTGTCAATAAAACTAAGGTAGAGAAATAGTATACTCTTAGTTTTGTTTGGAGTTTAAACTCATCTGCTTACAACAGTATATGATACAATGCAAGTAAAAAAGTAGACTTTAATCATACGCATATTATACACAACCAAAAGCTATCATGACATAGCCAAGAAATAAAAAAACCCAGAACATTTGAAAAACTTCTGCCTTTTAAATATGTATAATGCTTTGCATTTGATTATATATTCACATATTATTTATTTTTAGAGATGTCACCTGCCATTTTCCCAAACCTTGATGCCCTCTCTCTATAACTTCCAAGCTGCCACAGCCTTCTCAGTTCAAAGTCTTCCCCGTAGGTGGTTCTTTAACCCAGCTCTATTTTCACTCATTGTAGTGAAATCCTTTGTCAATCCAGCATGAGATTCGCTCTTCACAGTAACAGTCTCATCTCAGAATTTTTAGTTGGGCTTAGACCCCCAGACTGTCCCGATCTCTGTTCTACACATGAAGATCCCTATCTGATCTATTTTTACTCCTTCTCTGCAGCGGTTTACACTGGCAATGTCCATTGCCTGACTCCCTACCTCTGAGGCTAAGGGCTTCCTACCTACTTCCTAAATCCCCAGCCCAGTTTCCTTTCCTAGCCTATTCCTCTTCCTCTTCTTATGATGTATTTGCTCCTTGCCCTCTTTAATAAGGTCGAAGCTACTTCATTTGTTCCCAAGTCTTCATCTTTCTCACCAGAATTTAGTTTGCTGTCACCCAAACCAACAAGCTCGTTGCAACTCTCGACATAATGTTCTTCATCAGAACATAATTCCAGCCTTCCAATGCCTCCTGTGACAAAGAGGTCTCCGTGACCTCTCCTCTGGCTTCCAATTCTCCTAGATATCTCTGTGCCCCTAGAGAGTTACCGGGCTAGTAGGCAGAATTATTCATTTCTCCTCCCAGTCCCAGTCTTTCTTTTGCTCTCTCCACGCTAGAACACGGTGGCTCCCGTCTCCGTGCCAGCAAGAGATCCTCAGTACAAGCTTTCCGTACCGCCCAGTTGGGGGGGATAGACTACCTCCCTGCAGGTTAGGGACTGACTGTCTGGGGGCCAGCTTTGCTGAAAAGGATCGGGGTGGGGGGGGGGGGAAGCGGGCTGAACAGGAGCCAGCACTGTGCCCTGGTAGTCATGAAAGCTAACGGCATCTTGGGCTGTGTTTGCGAGATGAAAAGCCGGACCAGCTGATCTTCTGAGGTCCCGTCCTCCCAGGGCTGTTCTAGGATTCTACATTAACGATGTCAACGGTATGTTGAGGAGTGATTCTTCTCCTTTACTCGGCCACATCGAGATACTGTGCTTAGTTTTGGGAAGCCAAGGCAAGAAAGATGTAAACAAGATATAATGCAGGGGCTAGAGCGGGTTGCCTGTAGGGAACGTCTGGGGCAGCCGGGTTTGTTCAGCCTGCAGAGGTGGCTGCAGGGGACCTCACGGTCACCTTTCAACACTTATCAGTGGGCTATTAAGATGGCAGAGCTAAGTTTATTACTGAGATGCACGGCAAGAGGACAAGAGATAATGGACTTAACTGGAATGGGGGAGGTTCTGACTGGATGTAAGGAAAAGCTTTTTTAAGTGTGAAGAAAATGAAGCACTAGAGTAGGTTGCCCAGAGAGGCTGTGGAATCCACCCTTGGAGGTTTTCAAGACCTGATGGGGCAAAGTCCTGAGCAACCTGAGTTCCCAATTCAATTTTGACCTTGTTCTGAGCAGAAGGTTGGACTACAGACCTCCTGAAGACCCTTTCAACCTACAAGATTCTGTAATTCTGTGAAACCTCTGTCGAAAATGTTTTCCAAAAAGTTCCTCACTTGTCCAAGTTAGTATGGGTTTGGATTTATATCAATGCTATGCATCCTTTGAAAATTTCAAGCCTTTGCTCTCAGGCACAGAAGACTTGGAGCACTTCAAAGGAAAGTCTGCCAGAATTTTTTCAATGTGTACAAAACAAGATTATCTCCCTGGACTCATTGTTGGATACTGCTGAGTAGTTTTGTCTGAAACATTTGAAGAGAGGAAAATGAGGTCTGAGGCAAAGTGAATGTAAAAAAAAAGTCGGATTCTCAGACTCTTGCTGGTCTACCACTGGTGCTACCGAAGTTGCTGTTAATCCATCATGACTAGGGTGAAAGTTCAGCTCCCCACAGCACCAGCTAGACATCACATGTTGAAAACCAGGCAAGTTGCCAAACACTAGTTCATTTTTAGTGGGAATGCCATGGTTTGGCAATCAAGAGGTAAACCAGAATATACTCTATTTTGTCATCTGTTCTTAATGTTGATTTTAAGTGGTTTTGTATGGAATTAATAATTCAATGTATTGGCCAGTTGTAAAAATTGTGCCTGGTATCAGCTGTAATCTTATAATTGTATTTCTCCCCTCCCTCCATTCCCCCCCCCGCCAAAAAATTTATTACTGACCTGCAGTAAGATTTTCTTCTGAGATTCTCTTAATATTTCCAAATATGTATCATTTAGCTAAAAGATGAGTGGTGACATCTAGCAAAGTTAGTAGAAAATGAAGACAATGCTACGTTTGTAAGTAAAGGCAGGGGACAACCACCAACAACAAAAAAAGGAAGCAGAGTGCATTTTGTTGTATTTTATAAAACAGAAAGTGGAAGGTAGAGCAATGTTGATTAAACTTGGAAGGTAGAGGTTTCTCGGAGAAAAACGCGTAATAAAAAAATTGAGCTGTGGAAAAAATTGGGCTGTAACATGATGGGAAGTATCTCAAAAATGGAATACACAAAGAAAAGAAGAGCTAAAATACCATAGCCTGAAGAGGTATTTCCTAAATGAACTCACCAATACTGAAGAGAAAGGGAAAACAGGAAGATACTTGCCTGAGTGTACCTGAATGGTTATCAAAGACAGAGTGTTGATTAAACTTGTGATATCATAAATGGACTTTATACATGGAAGATCTTTTGGGAACTAAGAAACCGTGTGCACTTGAAGCCTGACAGCTGATGCCAACACTTTCACTCCATATTTTCTGAAGAAGCCAAGGAAAAAACAACCATTTTGTAAGGTGTCTGGAATGGGCAGAATTACAGCAGAAGAACCCAGACGGGTCTACAGATTGATGTGCACCAATTTGGGGGTCTGGAATAGGAAATGGACTTCCTTATATTAGAAGGAGCATACACGACAGACTTGCAGAGTCCTGAAAAGAGGAGTGAAAATCAGTAAAACTACTTTCAGAAAATCTGCCGCATTTCTGCTCACTTGAGGTTGCCACACTGCCTCTGCCGTAAGTATTCCCCTGCAAAGCACAAAGTCGCCGCGAGAAAACCCTCTATGCTCCTTGTCGTTTCAGCCCGTTTGCATAAGCGAAGCACAGGACGGCCTCTCGTTGAATTTCTGTTTGAAATGCACCTCAGCAGGGTTCCGCTTACCCACACCGGTATCTTACTTGCACGTTTCTGACTCACCTCACTTCAGATTCAAAGGGTCGTTTCAGGGTAGTAGCTTCCACAGCCCTTCCTCGCTGGATACTTCCAGGTGGCCATTGGCGTTGATTAGTTCTTGTAGTCCGGGAGTTCTGGGGCAGAGATAAGCGACGGCATGTTTTGCCCCAAGTAAATTCTGTTCATGTCACTCTCTGCGCCACTGCAGTTGCAAGCCAGACCACCATTTCCTGAGGCCTGGATAAAAATATTTCCTCCACCACAATGACCCTAGGGGAATAAAAAAACATAACAAAACAAAACTGAACTTTCCATACAGACCTTTTATTTTAAACAGCTAGTGTTATATTTCTGCCAAACTTAGAAGGTGTTTTTGATTATGTAGCTTTCAACTACCATGGAATTAATATAATAAACTTGTGTTCTTCAGGGAGCCCTGTCATACATCTGCAAAATAAGGTCCTTTTATGTACCTACACATTAACATTGACATCCACTCCCTCATTTAATTAACAACATTTGAATGTTGTTTCCTTTCATGTAGTAATTGTATTTTTTATTTCTAAACTGATCTCTTGTTTTGGATGGAGATACAATTGGAAAATGTCAAGATTTGGCCAGAAAAAAAACAGTAACGATAAAGGCTTCCTTTTTTCCTCATGGTTTTTGAAACCTAAATCTGGACTTTCCTAGCGAGTTTTGAAAAAAAATCTGAGGTGGGCAATGAACCTCCAGATTTCGACTGGAGGGGAGAACTTTCCAAATTTTTTTTTGGTTCTTTCTTTCAGAGAGTTCAAAGCTAACCTACTGGATCTAGGAACTTTCATGTCTTTAGGACCCTGGTAGCAACTATAAATAGTTGTGGTTGTTAACGTAGGTACACACGCTGGAGAATCTAGAGCGTGTACTACATGTCTGCCAAGGAGTTGAATTCCAAAGGAGGAGAAGTTAAAACTGCATTAGTAATGCTTAACTTTAACAGCCAGATAAAAGATATATGGTGGAGCTATGCAACCCAGTGTTCACCAGCTACTTCAATTTCTTTAATAAAGCTGACAAACTCATGAATATTAAAATGAGTCCTGGGTTATGTGTCCTTATGTAAGGTATTCCTCTTGTATCTGGTAAACGGTGTTCATGCAGTTATTAAAAAGTAGAAAAGAGGAGAAAGTGAGGTTAGATCACAAGGGAAGGGTCAACCTATTGGGAAGGGTTGTAGTACTCTTCGTTCAGTACTTCACCTAAAGAACCAGGAGATAATGTGTAAATACTTGTGTTTTTTAAAAAATCAAAATTTGAGTGTATGAAAGGCAATCCATCCTTTTATAAAACATGTGTGTGATCAGTCAGAAAATATTGTTGTGGGTTTTTTTTTGTTTTACTGAAAAATGTCATCAAGTTAAATACTTTAACACAGTTACAGGTGATAACTTTTTCTCTTTATCCTTTCGAGGATTTTGTCTGGTGATCAATATATTAACATAATCACCGTAGGAACATAGCAGATGAATTTTGCAGCTGGAAGAAAAATAAACTTTTCAGTAGATCTGGGATAAGGTACCTAGACATGTCTGAAAAAAATCCCTAATAAAAAATATATAATTTATTCTGATCAATTTTTTTTAAATTAGTGAAATTATTTACTTAATAAGCTTATTGTTGTGTGAGGTTTTATATGAGTGGAAATTTCTAAAGAACAATCATGAGATAACTTTGAAGAATACCCTTTCCATGAAATTTAGAAAAGTAACAGGAACAAAAGAATTGTAACAGATATTTTTAACTAGTTGTATGCATCCAAATGAAGAAATACAAGTTCTGAATGACTATATGAGCAGTATCAAAAGACATGTTATGCTCAAGGTTTATTTCTAGCTCAAATCCTGGCACTTTTGTTGGCATATATTACCTTTCTCCCTGTCTCATCAGTCCCCAAATTCATTTGCCTTGAAAAGAAGACATTTTGCACTGTTTCCCAAAGAAAAGCATTTTTGATCAATTAGGTCAGAAGCGGCTTCTGCGTTTTTGAAACAAAACCTGGAAAAAAAAAATTAAAAGCATCTTACAGGTACTAGATTATCCCTTTAATGCCTCCATTAATATTAAATAAATCCTGCAAATACAGTGTCTCGGTTTTGGAAAATATATTAATTGGGTGTATGTCAGGAACAAAATCCGGGAACTCACTTTTAATATTTCTTAAATCAAAAGCTTCTTGTTCTTAACAGCTACCCCATTTAGATATTCCTTCTCTCTCCCCCTTCCAAAAGCCAGCTCCTTCAGCTGACTGCTGCGCTCCAGTGCTGCCCGTATAGGTTACAAGCACTGAAATGCAGCACAGCCATCTACATTTATACTTGTCCCAGTGTCAGCGTTACTTCCACAAACGGCTGAAAAAATACACAATTTTTCTTATGCTCAGAGCCACGTTTACTACCGAGCACCTCTGGAAACTGCAATTAAGTGCCGAGTTTTCTTTGGGGATTTGACCCAAAGTACCTTTCAAAAGCAAAAGAAGATGCCGAACACACAGCATCTTTTTCTGATCTCATCTGTTTCCATGTAAATCACAAACTTCTAACTGAAAATAAAGATGTAAATGCAAGCAAAACCAGTTAATTTTACTACAGATTTTTATTATAGATAATTCATAGCTCCTTTGGTTAGTAGTGCATGTTTCGGGCATTACTGAGTGATAATGATCTATTTACTGATAAAGTAGGAAGCATGTAACACTAGGAGACAAATCTCTTAAGACTCTAAACCTGCAAATAAGTTTGCTTAGATGTAGTCCTATGAATAGACCCACTAAAATCAATGAAACTACTCATGTGCATAAATTTAAGCATATGCAAAAGTACTTGAAGACAGGAGATTTAGCTCTTAATTATTTTAGGTCACCGAAGGAAATGGAGGCCACAGTTTCTCCCAGAAGAGGTGACAAATCTGCTTAGAAAGGTAATGTGGAAGTGGCACAAGGAAACGGTGTAGGAGCAATCTCATCCAGGAATATGTGAGCACACCGAGTCTGCCGTAGAGGATCCAGCTGGGGAATGACTGATCTGCGTAATTATATTGCAAAATCTTTAGAGGAGACTTCTCATACAAATTTTAGAAAATACAGATCAGGGACTCGAGGTACCTGCCGGATGCATAATTCACTCCGAATAATTTGTTAGACAAACCTCACCTCCTTTTCCTATTTGTGAATTGTACAAGAGCAGTTTATGACTTTCTTAGATTTATTATTCAGAATTATTCCCTGAATGAAGGTGTATCATTTATGAGCACTTCATTGCAAGTGCTTGATATTCAAAATTTGGCATTCAATATTGTTATGTTGGTTAGTCAGAGCAGAACACATTGCGTGTTGTATTTCTCTGATTGGAAGTAACTCAGAGTCAGGTTTTCTGTTGTAAATCATCATATTTCAGAATTCAAAAATCACTTTCTATTCCCATTTTGCAGTAATCACAAGATATCTCACAAACACTCTAGCTAAAGGCACATTTGTTCAAAATTAAAACATCATTATTTTCATGGAATTATTTTGTCCTATTATGTCTCTATTTATGTCCTATAATGTCTCTACTATTCAGCTATAACGAGAAGGTTTATCAAAAGATATATCATCATTTTAAAAAAAACCTAATAGGGATAATTTTGTCCAGCTGCATAATCCCCCAGCTGGGATATTGTGGAATGTCCCATGCCTTATTCATCAGTCCTAATATGTTAAGAATAAAACTTCCAAAAAGTGACACCATTGAAGACTTATAGCTTTAGCTATCTACAATCAGTCGGAGGAAATGTTTGAGAATGAAGAGACTCATTTATGTCTTGAGAGACTTTTACTCGTATGCTCATAAGATGAGGGAGATTCCTATCTTGGTCCTGCTTCTAGAGAACTACTTCCCACACCACGGAACAAAACCTTTCGTGGTTCCCCTGCTGCTGAAATATCCTATGATAAATAGAAGATTGTAAAAACATGGTTAAAAAAAAAAAAAAAGAGAAAAAATACTGAAATAGTATTTCCTATTTTTCTTGAGGGGGAAGAAAATGGCTAAAGAATTGGAAGCGAGATATGTAGAGAAATTACACCGCTCTTAACACAAGCAATATTTAGTAATTTCTTAGCCCTGGCTTGCAGTCAGTCATCCTAACCATCTGCTCAGAACGGAACTTTTTCTTCTTCTTCAGTGTAGTTGAACTATATCAACAGAAACAATTTTTTCAGGGAGAGTAAATGCACGGCTACGAACAGTTTGATGAAAGACTGAATCTTTGTATTCCTGGAAAGTAAGTCTTCCTGTAACAAGCAGCTAGCGTTTGAACGCGTCAAAGCAAGCCTTTTAGAACAGGAGATAAGAGCACTTGAATGATTCTTACAAAGTGGTAACTGGCCCAAAAGAAAATGTTGTGTACGGTAATTTATTCGGGGAGTTACATTTTCCTCGGCCTTGAAAAGAACTTTACCATGACTCAGTACACTGGGCTTCTCTCCCACTCTCGTTTGAGAGGTTTGGGTCTGAAATACAGACCAACTGCACAAGCAAACATTTTATTCATAGAGGCAATGTTATTGGCATGGACGGCGGTATGATAACGGCCAGATCTGTATTAGGAATGGCTCGTAAAATAATGTCAATCTGAGGTGGGGTGTTTATTCATGGTTTTAATTTTAACTACGCTGTTAAATGCTATGCTGCAGAAGCTTTAATGTTTAAGCAACTATATTAATCTAAAAGTACTGTTATTGATAAAAACTCTTTTGCTTTTTGAATTGGTGAATAACACAGCATCGGAAAGCCTTTATGGCTGATATAAGCTACAGCTGTGCTGGAAGGGACAGCTACACTAACCTCGTGTCACTATCTCAGCATGTGGCCTGTTCAAAGTCATTGTTTACGTGGACTTTCTACCATACGGAGTCATCAACATTTTATAGCAAAAACATTAGTGCTGCTTTGTACTTCCAGAGTGAGAATACAGAGAGAGAGACTCTGTTTTCTCCTTTCAAAAAGAAAAAGGAAAAGGAAAAGATTTCTCTCTCCCCCTAGTAATCCACTCCCGTTAGAAATATACATTGAGTTATAAATACCAACATGTGTAAGTATACACACTTATATTGTAAAATCTCATGTTTTGGGCAGCCTACCTCCTCACTCTCAAGTGCCTGAGACTGACCATGCTGGCAATGTCATTTCACCTCTAAGAGAAGGAATAACTCTTCCTCCGAGGGGGTGCCCCCTGATTGCCCCCCCCGGGGCTGCGCCCGCCTCTGCGCCCAGCGAACGCTTGGGTAGAAAACGAGCTGCTCCAGCAGAGGCAGCATCCCGTGGGCCCAAACACATGGGGCATTCTTAGGTGGTATTAATATGTAAGTAGGTGGCCAGGACCCTGGCAGGCGTGTTTGGGCAGGCTGCCCGAGGCCCCGGTGTGGGTTGCGTGCAGGCACAATGCGCTCTTGTCCGCTCCTGGGAACGGGTTTTGAGCAAGGGAGGGAGGCGTACCTCTGGAAACCTGAGCAAGGGAAACTGTTCCGGTTCATGTTCAGAGGGGAAAGGAAATGGATAAACATTATAAATCTTCGTTAGCCCAGCAGAGCGAAGAGCGTTCTTTCACGCACGGTGAAGACTAACAGAAATAAAAGGTAAGAGTAAAAGGATTTTTTGAGCTCTGCTCTGGAGCGAGGATCCCATGAAAACCCCTGGAAATGCTCAGATGTATGTAGCTAAACCAAGGTGCTTCCTTGTTAGTGCCGTGCAGAGTTCCTAACAAAACAGTGTACTGTGAGAAAAATATCAGTTTGCTGAACGTGAGTGTCTTTCCCCAAATTGACAAATATTGCTCTATTAAAGATCTGGTTTGAAGAATATTTCCTCGGTCCATCCTGGGGCTCTGAAGTCTTCCACATTTACTGCTGAAGAAAGAGAAGCCTTGAAAACTTGAGCTGCCGCTCCCCAAATCTGGGTTTCAGTAGGGTAATACTGTAGTAGCTCCAACAAAAAACCCGTTTCTCAAGGCTTTTATGCCAGCAAGCCTAAAATTAGCTTGAGTTTGCATAGCCCCAGGCTAGTCCTGCAAAGGCAGCATCACTGGCTGGGTTGGGATTCAGTAGTGGCTGCATTCCCTCCTGCCTGCCTCCCAGGTGGGTTGGGGACGGATACATATCCCAGTTCTGGAACATCACGTGTCCGAGTCTCTGAAATGAGGTTTTGAAATTCTAGCTTGTGGGAAATTGCTGAGTATTTGATTTCATAATTAAGGTGGAAGGAAATACTACATCAAAATACCATAAGTCCATGCAAATAAGAAAATCTGTGTTTTGGGTAATTCTAGTCTAGCCTCCTTGCTGTTTTCATAGATCATTGATTAACTACGTACAAGGAAACATTCCTTTCCAAGGAAATAACACATATATAAGGATATATAGTTTTTCTAATCCCTACATGCACGGTAGCAATAGTTGAAATGGTATGTAGATAAGCTTCTGATGGGGCTTTGCTATTGCTGATGAGAGTATTCCATTGCTGGAAAAACGTCTACCCTACAGATGATATAGCAAAATTACTCCACTAGCTAAGGGTACATTAGTGGCACTAGGACAAAGATTCAGATAAGGCAAAGCCACATACAAATGAGTGTGAAGATGGGAAACATATGTGGCCGTATGGAAACTCAAAGCAAACGATGGAACAACTTAAGAATAGGATGATCAAAGTTACACGTATAACCAGTTAGATCAGAAAACCCCAGCGAAGGGAGTAGTGGTGATAATGGACAATATGTTGAACAAGCAAGAAAGACAATGCTGTCACAGAAAAGACAAACGCTACACTAGGTTGCGTTAATTGGAGCATCATATGTAATACAAGGAAGGCAGTTTTTCCGCTCGGTTTGACTCGGCTGAGCTTCATCCAGAGAGCTGCATTTAGTTTGGGCTACCACATTTTTCAAAGGATACAGACAAATTAGAAAGCCTTAAGAGAAGGACATCAAAGATGATAAAAGGTGTTGAAAATAAGGCCCAGGAGGAAAGCTTAAGAGACTGGGATATGTTCAGGCTAGAGAAGAGAAGCCAAAAGGGAGACATAATAACTCTTGATAATTGCATAAAGGGGTGTTACCAACAGGACAGGGACCAATTGTTCTCATTAGTCAACGGAGACAAAACAAGAAGTAATGGACTTTAGCTGCAACATAGATAATAGGGTTAAATATTAGGAAAAACTTTACAACTCCAGGAACAGTTAGGTCATGGAGCCGACCATCAAGAGGTTTTCCAGAATCACCTCCACTGCAGGATTTTGAGGCCAGACTTAACGTCAATCTATCAGCAATGGTTTAAGTTTAATGAAATCAATCCTGACACAATACATGAGGGAAGGAGAAAATAAGGCTGGGCTGAATGACCTGCATGGGATGTGTTTGCTGGTAAATAGCTCTGCGATTCTCTGAGCCCGTGCAGTACAATAAGAGGTTTATTTGCTATTGTTAATTTTCTTTTCCCTATCTGTAATCCCCGCCTTCACCTGAAAGAGAAAATGCAGAGATGTGTTTTTCAGCCTCAAATTAATACTAAGATGTACCCACCTCATGCGTTTGGAGATGTGACCACGTTTGCTGTCCTCAGACCAGCTGGTGACCAGTGTGCCTGTGGAGTGTCAGCTGGGGACAGAACCTTTCCTACCTTCCAGCCGCAGGGGGACTCTTGGGTCTGAGCAGTGGCCAGTCGTGCCCGACACCTTTCTGCAGCGTGCTGCAGGTAAGGGCAAGGTTTGCCTTTGAAACCGTTTCAAACCTTCACCCCAAACTTTCCATTAACTAGTAAAAGCACAATTTATACCCTAAACCTACACTTTCTCTGCTGGCAGCATGACAAATGCTGAAGTAAATCTCTTTCACAGAGACAGTGCCCCCAGCCCTACACTACCTGCTTTGCTCCGCATCCTTGGTGTAGCTCGGGCTGTTAAAACTCAAGCTAAAAACACTGCGTCAGCATCCGCAAAACGAGCGTCCGGACTAGGATCGAAATCCAGGACACCAACAGCTTATATTAACAACAAACTTTTTCAATTACTCTAAGTAATTCCCAATGTATAAATGCAAATCAGATTAATATTTAAGCCAAAATTCGGAGGTACCAATATACAATTAAAGAGAAAGGGAGAGGGGGGATGTTTTTCTTTTTGTTGTCTACTGCATTGAAATACTAAGTGTCCTCAAACCACTGCTTAATGACATAGACTGGAAATGAAGTAGCTGAACGAACCCCCTATATAGACATGTTCTGCCAACAACCATTCCAGTGCCAGCAATAAATTCCCAGACTAAACAGTTTAAATTTGGCATTCTCATTTGTGATGCTGTTCTTATGCTACACTCACAAGATTGATTCTCTGAATTCAAAGTATTCTAGCAAATGAATTATTAGAAATATGAAATTTTGGATGACAACCATATGTCTACAACAAATTAATCTGATATTTGAACAAAACACTATTCTTATCAAGAGAAATTTGTGGTGGTTTGAACAATAATAGCTACAGTCAGGGTCAGTCAGTTTTCCACTCTAATTCCTACTTTCAGAAGACTAATTCCAATGCTGACTGGAGCCTGACAACCAGCTCTCAGATGAGACAAGATGCTTTTTTTAGTAACCAATGGAAATACAATTTTTGTCCTAAATCTTCATGATTTTTTTTCTAAATTTCACCTGACTCAGAGAAGAAGAAGAAGAAAAAAATCGTACTCTTGTATAACTAAAATGGTTTTCAATTTAAATTGGAATTTGTCCAAAGGCTAGTTCAGAGTGGTTTAGGTATTCTGGCAATGAAAAAGGAAGAAGTATGAATGCTTAAAAATGGACTGCAAAACAAAACAAACAGAAAAAGCTTCACAGGCATTTTCAAATGTGGACTTAATATGCATGTGTAGCAGCTGGATTGACACAATGGACCCTAACGGCTCCTTCAGGTTCCTTTCATACTGTATTATTCACTCTGCAGTCAGAGTACCAAAGACAACATTTTTTGGAAGAAGCCTATATTTTTGCAAACAGCTGCATTTAGACAATGACACAGGCGATGTTATCATATGACTGTCCCAATAGAAAAGTGCTCTTGTTTAGTGGAAGTATTTACTATCTGGATATAAGGTCGTCCACGGGTTAGCAAGGGATGCAAGTCAGAGCACTATTTGGTGCGGGGCTGTGAAACCTTTAGCTGACAGATTCCATAACCAAAAATAATGTATTCTTGCCCTCTATTTCCTCACCTGCCAGTTTCCAAAGACCATTCAAATTTAAAAAATGTTGCTTACATAACTAAACTCATTTTCTGTTAGAAATAATGAAAGATGTTTTGGATTTATTGAGCAATTTTATCTGATTTATGAAAACCACTTTTGTCCACTCTTTTCTATTACAAGTAAAGTGTACTGTACTGGGAATACTGAGCTAATGCCCTCGAGGAAGACCATGTGACTGCAATTATTTATGAATTAACATGTCACAGATTTGAAGCTTTGAGACAAACACATTTCCCAGCTGCACATTTGTGACTTTTGAGTTTGTAAATGGAATAGATGAAATAATGACTTGCTCTTCCTATCTATTCCTCTTATATACCGGTTAGATTTCTTGCTGAATATGTAAAGACAGGTAGGAATACTCGTGTAGATATTTATCATTCTCAGAGAGTGCAAATTAAACATGCTATTACTTTATCAGCTATGATAATAAATACTTGATGCCAGACTGTATTTCTCTACAAGTGATGTTATCATTGTTTTTAATACATCGTTTGCCTTTAGAGGTACAAAAATAATTTCTGAATGCTAATGCTGCTTAAAGCCAACACAGTGCAGGAGTAAAACCCTGCAGTGAAAGAGTGAACTGCTTTGTAAAGCACAGTAACATGTGCTTAGTTAATGCTTTAACTTGATTTGTGCTTTGGGAGCCGAACAATAATTTAACCGATGTTATTAGATACATACTTGCTTGGTTTGTCCTGCAAACTTAAAAGTCAAGATGAAATCAAACTCAGATGTCTTAATCGATAGCACAAACATAAAGGCAAGAAATATATGTAGAATACATATGGTTTTGCTGTCAGATATAAACAAGTGTAGCTGATACACATACATACATATAGTTGTTAGCTGACTATGCAAATTGAGATGAAAGCCCATTTTCAAGCATGACCTGTGATAAACAAATGCATATAAATAAACAATAAACCAAGATAACACTAGAATAACATCAATTAAAACAATTACAACGACTTCTAGTCATCACGAAGTATTGTTTCAGTTCCATCTTAACACAGGAAAAGCTCCCAATTGTTCTTAAATCAACTGGTAACTGATTCCACATTTGTGGAGCCTTGAAACAAAAAGCTTTTTATCCCTAGTTTGTATTCATTCTAGGGCATGGTAGTTCCACAGTATGAATAGAGTGTAATGTATAAGTTGCTCCAAGTGAAAGTAGCAGGTTAAAATAGTGGACACTGATTGACACAGTACTCTAATTGCTATTTTATATCCGTATTTTAAAAGTAAGACTTTGCAGGGGAAAAAACAGTCATATCTAAAGTTGACACGACTGGCAAGTTGAAAGCGCAATTCAGCTCTATGGAATTTTACATAGCATTTGATCTTATGCCAGATATACATGCGTAAGTACAGAAAAAAACCCCCACAACAGTATATGATGTAGAAAAAAGCCTTGGAATTCTGATAATCAGTCTGTGCTATTATTCACCAGAATACAACCTACAAACAGCAGGGCATAGAAGAACTTAAAAGTGAAATTTATATATACATAATGTACTTTGCTGTCTCCTCTTTAAATATATAAATAAACCATCAAAAATTCTTTTCTGTCCTTCAAGCCCATTTGTTTCTCAGGTACTGATTTCCATGTTTTCCCTAGATAAGTCCTCAGGAGTCTGGAGAACTGGTAGGATTATGACATCAAAAGGGACAAAAGATTGGAAGCTGTTTAATGACAGGAGGGTGGGACATTTAAATCATACTCTTTAAAACTGTTTGGTTTTTTTTTTCCCCATAAGCACTTACAGGACTTAAATTCCTGACAAACACATGAGGGAAAGGCTCAGTCAGCCCTTTGAGAAAGAGGTCTGAATACTGCCACTTGCAAAGTTCCCTAGAAAGTCTTCATGAAAAAGGGGGGAAAGGTATCAAGATTTGATATTGCTTAAGTTAAAAATAAAACAAAGATAAAAGTAAGAAAGCTCAGTGGCTGTTGTTTCTTTATAAATCACAAAGGCACTGTAAAGGACAGAGTAAAAAGAAGTAGTTTTTACCCTTTCCCAGCCTTTTATAAAGGTCAGATTCGGGGGATTGCTGTGCTGCCACCGAACCCCCGAAAAAGAATATTCTGAGAATAGAAAAAAGAAGGATGGTGCGCCTGGAAAGGCGAGATGTCTGGGTGAGAGAGGCATTTTGGAAAAGAGCCTGTCGCCCACGAAGTGCTGCAGAATAAAGGGACGGGAGCTGAGCCCCAGGCAAGCCAGGGCTCCTGCAAGCGGGCAGGAGGGGGGTGCCCCCCCGGTGGCGCCCACTCGTGGGTGGGTGGGATGCCACGGGCGGGACGCTCGCCCCTTCGCCAGCCTGGGGGTGAGCTCGTGGTCTGGGCCGGGGCACCGTCACGATTTGCCACCGCTCAGCGTCAGCCGCTTCCCTGGCATCACGGGCGGAACGGGGGGGAAAACGGGACTTTTACAGAAAGGGGGCTGCTGGGGTGGAAGGGAAGGGTCTACGGCCCTGGAGATTGCAAACCTGCCGGACCACAGCGCTGCCGGCGGAGGAGGAGGAGGAGGACCGCGGGTCATGCTCAGTCCTTTTGCAGAGACAGCTCACTTTCCAACCGCGCCGAGCCCTACCTCCCGTGCCGCTGCCTGCCACAATGCCCTTTTATTCTGCTTTCTTGCTAAGGGTGAGGATTCCGAAACCTAATGCCATGTCTGTCCAAGAGGTGAACCGTGTTATTTTTAACTCCCCAGCACCTGCAAAGGCGCAGAGTACAATTGTCCTGGAGGGCGAGCAATTTGGTCAGCCCAGCTGCCTGCAGCAGCTAAGAGAGACCTGGTTTATCCTCACTGTTACGCACTTAGACAAAAATCTTATGTCTTCCTCTGTGAATGCAGAAAAATCTCTGTAGGGAAAACCAAAACACCAAGATCAAAAACTTGGCCTCAATGAAAGTAACGGGAGCAGGCTGTATCCCGATTCTCACCTTAAATATCGAGGGAGGTCTTTATAGGGATCTACATATCACTGATAGGCTGATATTTAAATCCTGCACAAGATGAAGGACTGACAAATCCAGCAAAAGGTGTATTTCGTTTTGTTCTGGAGTAAACAAATATGAAATATGTATGCATTATGTCACACAGTGAGGTAATAATTATAGTAATAAAAACCACGGTCAAGTTTAGGTTCAGATGCATCTTTGTGAGACCACAGTGCCACAGTTAGATTCTGACTATTGAGAATCTCTGATCAAAAGTGGGTCATCCTCAGCATCAGTGCAGGAAAAATCTGAGTTTTACAAAGGACAGACAGAAAAGTAGGAGGTTAATATAGCAGCCTCATGGGAGTAGAAGGGTGTCTGTGAGCGATACAATGATATTCAGTCTGCAAGCTCTGTAGATCCTTAACATGAAAGCATTGCAAGGGAGAACACTGTTAGCTGGAAACTACACTTAATCTGGTTATATTAACCCTTACTAGTTGGATAGCCCTGGAATCCTAACCAAAATAAAAATAAATGAAACAAAATGAAAACAATCAGCTGGAGAAAAGTTACATAGTAGTGAAAAACTGGCAAAAAATAGGTCAAATTTTAAGCCTAGCAACCACAGTTATGTGCCTTTAAACTTCACACCTGCATGAAAATCAACTTTTCTGAAACCAGGAATCAGAGGAATGGTCCGACCCAGTTGCAGCGCATCACCTAATGAGTTGCCAATTACAAGAGAGTATTTTGCAGTAACGTGGCAATTATGTGTTAACTCCATTGGAAACTAGGATGGCTTTGCAGAAAGCTTGAGCTGCTGCTGTGGCGTTATAACTTTATAACGCGGTCAGTCAATAACTTGTCTCCAATGGGCCTCAGAATGGCCTCAGAGTTGTAACTGTCTCCGGTTTTGCTACTTTAGCATCTTCATTATTCACACAATCCCTTCCCTGGTGCTATCTTATGATTGCTGATAGAAACCAAATGGGTCTGATACTCTTTGTCTGAGTATATCCAGCAATTCTGCCCTTAATTAAACACAGTGGTTCTTCACAATGGAAGGTGGCGAAAAGTGAGAAGAATTCTCTGAAGTCTAATATGTTTCTTTCCACTCATACAAAAGGAAACAAGAATTTTTTTTCTTGTTGCTGAAAAACTGTGCATCTGTTTTTTTTAAAGAATCTGCTTCTGGTACAGCAATCACATGTAACATTAAATAGCCCAGAACTCACTACAAGACAAATCTTAATTTCAGTAACAGCAGACTAACCTTGAAATTTCAACCAAATTCTTTAGTTAAGGTATTCCAAAGACAAATAATATGTCTTTTTTTAAGTCTCACAGTAGGAAATGTTATGTTCAGAAGCAAATGAAGTTTTGAGAAAGGACACCTGGGCATTTCTAACCATGAAACTAAGGCAAGAAGAGTCCTCTGTGACTGCCATGGTTAGTCAAAAAAGGTTTAATTCCTTTCCCAGCTGAAATCATTATTATCTCTATAAAGTGCCTAGCTTCTGTGAAAGATATCTACTTTACCAGGGTAAGAAGAAGCTGGTGACCGAGCAGCAGTGAGGGAAAGCCAGAACTAGAAACCCAAGCAGAGCAATAGCTAGAATCAGTTGTGAGAGAACCTCTGGGACCCACAGCTAATTAGGGAGAGGATAAAGGATGCATATAATGGAAGATGTGGGAGGGGAGGGGGGGCTGTAGCGGTCTTGATACCTTCTAGCAACATAGGGTTGAGGCAGAAAGAATCAGCTTGGTGGAAGACGGCTTAGGTGGAAATAACGTCCAAGCTGTTCACTTGATGCAGCCAGGTGCTGGCTGGGCAATCCCAGCACCGTTGGGCTGCCGCGTGGACTTGGGTCCTGAGGCACTCATTTTAAGGGTTCCCCAAAGTCAGGGAGCCTCCAGCTCTGTAGCCGTTTTTAAGTGCTTGAAAGATGGGTGAAAGTTAGGAGAGCAGTTCTTCAAAACTCCCCCTTGAAGAGAAACGCAATTCCTAAGAGTAAATCCTGTACTAGATAGCTTGACCTGCTTTCAAGGGGAATTAAGATCTGTGTTGTTGGGCACAGAGGAAGTTGAGGGAAACCCAGTGTCAGCACGTCCTTGCTATGCATGGAAGACAGGTCTTAGCCTTTGTAGAGAAACTTTAGTGGGTTTGCCAGTTTCTAAGAAGAAAATGTTCATGAAAGTAAATCTTAGAAGAAGGAGGTGTTTCTGCAAGTAGTTTATGGAATCAAAGTGGTGACACTTTGTGAATCTAAGGGAAGATACTAGATGGAAAGGGAATGAGTTAACAAGGCAAGTGGAGCAAACCAGCTCTTGGTCCATCATTCCAGAAGGGTAGAAACCAATGTCAGGAAGATAAGGAGGACTAGGATTCAGGCACTCCAGGTAGCTTCTTATCTTACTATAATGCTGATAGTCAAATCGTGAGGACAGAGGGACAGAAGAAGAATTTGACATAACAAAACAAAATCTCTGGTAGAGGAACTGATTCCACTTGTTCGTCCACTTTCAAGTTGAGGCTTTTAGTTTTTTGCTGGTTTGCTACTATTCAGATCATAACACATACAGAAAGACCAGGCTTAAATAGATTATTTGACTGATATTTTTCAATTTCTCTGCCAACTAACTTGCTATGGCAGATAATGGTCTGCCTGAAAAACTGCTTTTTCAGGACTCTGACAGGAGCCACAGTGAAATTGAGAGAGGTCAAAAGAAGTCAGCTGCCATTTTCACTCCCATTTTTTATGGAAATGGGCAACAGATTGGTGAAGACATTGCGAAGGCTCTAAGGCAATCACTCTTTCAATTTGTCCAATATTAGTTTCAGTAAGAACTGAGAACAGAAACAATTGCCAGCAGCCCCTAGTTGATTTGTTAAGACTCACTCTTGTCCACTTCAAATCACCTTTGACATTTACGAGCTCAACTTTGCAAACATCATTTGAGTATTATTATTTTATCTGATGCCTCTATTATGCCAGTGCCTAGGCTACCATAATACTAAAAGTGATGCACAGGTATCAAGAACACCGTTGTTTCTTATGTCTCCACTTAGTGGAAAACAAGGAAGCTTTTGTTATTGTATACAGACCCAATACCTCCAGCATTACACATGCAAGGTATAGTTTTCTGCAAAGATTTATGTATATATAACCAAAGTGAATTTGAAAAAAGGGAGATCTAGTTTGGCAGACATTTACAATAAGACTGGCATATTGATAGCAAATTAGCTTTCCCCTGCACCTGCATTCACCTATGTAGAAACCATCTTTGTAGAGCTCATAGTGCATAATAAGCAAAGAAATGCTAATAGAGAACATTTAAATCACTTCAGGCTTCTACTCTTTGCAGCATGCAACAGGTTGCATGCAACTCTCCTCTGCAGAGTCACAGGAAGGAGAAGAAAAATAAAACCGTGCCAAACAAGATAGCAATGGTATTGACAAATATTCCCAGGACACAACACAGAGTGTGATTTACTCAGTATGATTCCAGTGCATGCAATTTAGGGGTCGGAAGAAAATGTCTATCTGGGTCAAATAGTTTGAGGGAGAGTGACCAAGAAAGAGAGAGAGAAAATAATATCCGTGTGGGATGGGTGGTGTTCAGGAACCAGTGCAGGTTCTTACACAAAAGATGCCACTTTGCCTGAAGCCCAAATTGTACAGCACGTGCCTTCTGCCTCCCGTCTCCTGTAAGGCTGGAACTCAGAGACTGTCAAGGAAAATGGAAAATCGTTTGAACACAAATGAAAGAAGAGCGGCGTGGGCAATGCTGAGGGCCACGTTTAAGGAGAACTGAACTGCCGTGTGGGTTTGGTAACATATATTATGTCTGCAATAGATTCTGCGATGGGATACAAAGACAGACAGGGTGGCTTTAGCCACGTGGAACCCCAGGCAGATTATGGCACAGGCTGTCCTAAATATAATTTAAAGAGGAGAAATAAGTGCAAGGAAGGAAAGTTAGTATTTTCCTGAGGGTTTGCACACAGCTGTGGGAGAATAATAATCTTTTTGGGAATGGTCCTTTCTGAGGGGAAACTTGACGATGATGGAGTTAGGCTGGACTGAACAAAATTTCTATAGCATGTATAAGGAAATTCAGTCTGCAGCTCTTTTTTATTAAATCTTATGTGCCTTACAAGTGACTAGTAACAACAAGCTTCAGGCATTCTGGAAATACATACTTGGAATTATTTTAACACAGGTTCTTTTCTGTGTGTTTAAAGAAATATTTAAAAGCTTCTTAAAATACTGCAATGTAAAGAGTAAATAAATATGAAATGTGCAGAACTAATAGTAAAAAAAAGAGGTGAAGACATTTTCCCTCTTCTTGATTTGGGTGCAGAATAACACATGCTTCAAAGAATAAACCACCCAATGTTCTGTACATGTAAGCCTTCTCTCATTGGTTGCAAGTAAGCTACAAAAATTCACATCAACTGCACTGTGGAAGGATCAACGCCACTAACACCTTGATATTTGCTCCCACTTTCCATTTACTTTTCACTTGTGACTTTAAAATACAAGTGACAATGAAGCATTGTCTCTATGGTATATAAATGGGAGCTTATTTCCTGCGTTTACTCCGGTTTTATTAGGGGAAAGGGGATTTACAGTTAATAACAAATCCCGTTCCACATTTGGATTATTCTTGTGTACAGTAAAAACTCCTTGAATTTCAAATAATGCCAATTTCCATCTCTTCAGCTGGAGGGGCGGTGGGGACTCCGGCGCGTGCTTTTTATCTCGGAACCGTTAAGTGCTGTGGTAAAGGACTCGGCTATAAATAATCCCGCGTGTCACCGAGGCCAGCGATAAGCGAATCCTTGCGGAAAGGCCCTCGCTCCCTAATCTTCCCGGACCCGTCGGGGTGCCGGGAGACAGCCCCCGCAGCCGGCGGGTCCCGGTGACCAGCTCAAGGCTCCGCCGGCGCTGCCGTCCCGGGCTTTGCTCCCTTGGCAGTTCTGTGCAGAAGTAAAGTGGAAATGTCCACACCACCCCCCCCCCGCCCCGCTACCAGGAAGGGATGGGCATGGGGAGAGTGATTTAACTGGTTACCAAGCCTGTCTGGAACTGTATTTTATCAGCCGGCAGCAAAAGAAGGAGCCGAACTGGCAATATTAAACCTACGCCGCACCATTACGTAACTAATATCTTCATAGGCGGGGAAAGACAAACGGAGAGAAATACAGGATTTTGGCTTTTGTTAAGAACACATTTCTTATAAAAGCTTCTTTTAATAAAGAAAAATGAACAAGAAGATTGTATTGAAACTTCAGCAGGCAAATCTGTTTAAAACTATGACAAACTCAAATAGTAGCAGAGGTGATGTTTAGTTCGTCTGCTAGTATATCCCCTCTATTTAATGCTTTTTCCAGGTTTCTTTCTGGGACATCCATTATTAGAGTATACTAATATTAACCTAACCCTGCTACAACTAAATATATAACCCCGTTAACCAGTACCTTACTCTCTGCCAACAGAACTAAACCGAATGAAATATATCAGTACTGAAGACTCAAATGATGGCAGTTACTATCCCTACAAAATAATTATAATGCATAACGTTACAGTGGCAACATCTAGAGAGTGGGAACAGCACGACAGTGATATTCAAACAGGAACCCAGCACTCCCTCAACCCTGGAACCACTAATAACTTCAGCTGGAACAATTGACAGAGGGGAAATGAATCATTCCCTTTGACAAGAACAAAACTATATTAAAATGTAATAGTTTATTAAACAACTGACTTCAGAAGTTAAATTACTAAATTGCATCTCCATGGGTTTAAGAAGTACTGTCTGATCACAATAATGGATTGCCTACAAACTTTTATCTTAGCCATCGCCTCCAGAGTTGCTGTATTTAATTATTTAAACATTGTATTAATGAAACATGTTATACTGGTAAGAAAACTACTTTTATCACAACACATGAAAGACAAAAAATATAATATGTGGTTTACACTGCACAACTGCATTTGCATCCCCCTTGCAAATAGCAAAAAAGTTCTCTCCCTGATCCCTCCTTTCCAGCTGCTCCGCCTGCAAGGATCTGCAGAACTGATTTAATGGCAGCCATTGTTCTTGATTCTGACTTGATTTAAAAAAAAAAAAAAAGAATAGAAACCATTTAAAACATTTTGGTGCACCTGTTGTGCTGCATTATGACCCACTGTGATTTCAATTTATGTCACATGAGAACATGCCACTGGAGCACCAGATTGCATCAGGTGCAAAAACTCTAGCAGTGCCAGAAACTGATGTCGCATCACATTTTCTAATGCATACCTATACATATAATGCATAGAAACAAGAGGGCTAAGATAAAAAAAAAACAAGGAAAAAGAAAATAGGCATGGCATGAATGAGGTTAGGCAGAACCATTCTGATTTGTACATGTGTCTTTTAGAGGCTGGAAACCTCTGCTGCACAATGAAGACCTCTGTCACTTGAGATATGGAGAACCTAGTAGCAATAGTAGATTGTCATCTTTTCTGGTGGATCAGCCACAAGGGGGAAGGAAGACACATTTTTAGGTGGGTTTCAGGTGTTTGCTGACATTAGAGGAACACTGTAAATTAAGAAAACTTGAAAAAATTCCATGTTCTGGTTAGCAGCAGGGTCTACAGATGAATACTCCTGCCTCATCTCTGCTCAGTGAAACAGTCTCTTCTGTCACTTGAAGACCCTCCCTCAGGTTCTTTTCTGGTCCTATCTTCTCCAGCTGCCATCCTGCCTTTCTCCTTGACCAACTGTCCCAAGAGGGATAAAAGAATTTGGCAAAGTGCTCTGAAGCACACGAAAGACCAAAACTTAGGTACTTAAATGGAAAATGCAGAAATGAACAAAATATTAATCATATGAGCTTACAGTTAAGCACCTTTGAGAGCCCTTAAGAAGAGAGACTTGGCTTGGAAATCTGCACTATGAACACACTCATTGAATAATCATGTTTTGTGGAAGGAGATTTCAAATACACTGCAGAATCCTGTTCAGAAGAATCCAGCAATGCTTTTTCTCCTCACAAGGCACAAGACAAAATATGCCTTTGCAAAGCACATTTTGTGGTCCGGCAGCCTCTTCATTGGAAAAATGGCAACAATAATATTTCTCTGCCTTGCAATTGTATTGCAAATGCTAATGATGACAAAATTCCACAGGAAATGCTTGGAGAGCATTTAAAATGCTAGAAATGCTAAAAAGTCATTCCTTAGCTGCCTAAACAGTGTGTTAAAAATCTAACTGCTATTACATAGCAACCCTTTACAGCCAGAAGAGCAGATGCACTGTGGATTAAACCCAATAAACCACGCTTTTCTTAGGGAAGAAAGAGCAAACACATGATCTGAGCTCTGCTTGGTGCCAGTAATGTTTCCAGTGATGTACTGTGTCCACTTTTTGATGACTGTCCTTAAAAACAGATGTGGACAATTTGGAGAGCAGAGGTCAGAAGAGAATGAGAATGATCAGAAAATAAGACCCATGAATAAAGGGTGAAGGGATCATGGTTATTCCATCTAAAAGTAAAGAAGACTGAGAGAGAAATGGTAGCAGCTGAGAGATATGTAAGAGAAAGAGAATAATCTGTATGACAAGCCCAATGTGGATAGGACAAGCAGTAATAGCCTTGAATCACAGCAAGAGGGATTTGGGTTAGACATTAAGAAAAAAATTCTAATTGTAAGAAAAGTTAAGCACTGGAGAAGAACACTTACCTCACCTGGGGAGACTGTGGGATCTCCACCGCTGGGAGATTTGAAGAACAAGGCATGCAGATACCTTTCAGGCATGTTCGAGGTCCTGCCATTTACATAAACGACCTGATGAAGAGAGACCTGTTTCCTGTGATTCTAAGTTTTACTAATTTTTACGAACACTGAGAAGTGGCTTGTTTATGTGAGAGCTACAGGGACTAGCCACTTAATGTGTGGAAGCTATTAATGAAAAGCAAGCTTAATGGATCTTCCAAAAATATTCACCTTCACTTCAGTGTGGGAAGGCGATAACCTATTGCTGAAGGAATTCTGTTCTGACAGGAAGAGGACCAGGAAATGAATTATCCCTGGAAATTTCCTTCTGTGTTGTAGCCAAGCCTGCGGGATGACCTTCCCAGGATTGTTCTCCTTCCACTTACGAGCAGCTGCTGGAAATTAGCTTTCTGCAGGCTGAACAGATGGTAGAAGGGTCGGGATGCTGGTGAACTTGTGCTCCAGGAGGATGGGAAGGAGCACGAATCCTCAGGGGACATGGTTCTGCTCTCCTTTTCTGTACAGAGAGGTGTCTCATCTGAGGTTGGACGAGTAGGTGGCTTTCAGGGGTTGTAAGGACTCTGGATGTCAATAACGTCATGGCAACACTAAGACCATGAAAACGAAGGAAAGGTGCTATGACAGACCAGTTATTGAGAGTCCGCACTGAGGTCTACTCTCTGGCTTGAAAGGCAACCAGTGCTTTGAGTTCTTCTGCAGGGTGAAGCAGAGACTACAAGCCTGGAAAAGGGCCAAGAGAAAGGCACTTTGCAGGGAAAGTGTGGCTTATGGAAGACTTATACTCAGCCAGGACTTCCACTTAGCGTCAGTGCCCAGCACCTGCCACGTGGCACGGCTCATGTGTTTTAGTTTCTCTCTTGCAATGAATAAACCTTGGTTAGAGGAACAGTTTCAACTAAGATTTACCTGCTCCCCACAGGAAAATTGCAGTTTGCCTGGGAGAACAGAGAAGTCAGGCTACTATGGCTTTGAGTGTGTGAGGTCCATCTATGGGATCACTGGACCTACAGCTCATGTAGTGTACACGCAGCCTGTGCATAGACAGTGACTGTTTATCCAGGATTTCTGGATGACAGCTCATTGCTCTAACTGGAAGGTGAATGCCTGGAAAGACCGGGAAAATGATTAGTGTCTGTGAATCCTGCTTAGAACAGAAAAAACAGGATATATCAGTCTTTTTAAAGGCCTATGGTAGCACTGGATTTGAATTTTTTATATGCATAGTGGCTTTCCACAGAGCATGACTATGAAAGACAGCTTTGGGCACCGCGGAAAAAACTTGGGCAAAAAAGTAGGGAAGGATCAGTGAAAACCAACATGTATAAATATATCTAGATGTGAGAGACTGGTGGGGACCCACAGAGGATAAGGAAAGAATGAGTGATTTGGTGAAAGAAGCAGTGTAAGGGACGTTCCCTTTGTCCCACTTGAAGGTCGAATACAACCAGGGAGTCGGAGGGGGGGCTGTGAAGATAATGGAGGAAAACCACATCCCTACTCAGGGAAGCAAGGTCACTGTTCTTACAGAGATAAGATCGCCCTGCAATAGTGTTGCACACAAAACTGACAGACTTTCCAGGATCTTGACTCAGGAAGGTGCATTTATTGGGATATGAAATTCATGAACCGCTCCATGTTAAGAGCACCTTGCTTTCTGACGTGCTTTTGGAGACTCAGAGAGCGAACCGATGTGAGAGCCAGTCCTTCCACGTGAAGTACTGACATGTGGAAACATGTTAGTTTCATGGGCCCCGTGCTGTAACCATGCCTGTGCTCTTAGCAGAACCACAAGAACTTGCGTCCTTCATCTTGCTTCTTTATTGCACCCTTCTTAGACGACCTCAAATGAAGATGAGAAGGACTCACAGGCAGAAGGAGAAGGATGAGGAGAAGATTTCTATCTTGAACAGAAAAGCAGGATCCATATAGAGAAGAAGTGAAATTCAGACATGTGTTCGTATTTTTTACATCTCTGGTTCAAGTGGATCCTCACATACTCCTGGTCCTGTAGAACTGCAGCCTTTGGGCAGTGGCTGGCCCAAATGCAGTGCAACCTTTGGTACAACCCTGTTGGAAAGACTGCACAAAACTCTGGCCCCTTGATCATATGAGACACTGGAGCAAAAAGTTTCCCTTCACCAACTTTCTTTTTTTTTTACCCACATAATCAATTCTGTGTCCCAAGGACTTTGGTCTTTGCTTTGCCTTGGGACCCTTCTCATGACTGTTTCTCTCATTTCCTTCTGTTCTCCTCGTTCGCTTCCTCCTTCACTGAAGCAAAACCCCAGTCAGTTTTAAACAACCCACAGCCCCTGCTTTTCCCAGTAGAAAACCCCACACTGCATTCATCACGGGCTGTGGTTACCCATTTGGGGACAGGGTTGACTGGAATGCCTTGAAGCATAACAAATGGGGTAGGCAGGATTTTGCAAGACCGGGGTCCGGTTTGTCGGTGCACCACAACACTGCTGCTTACTTGAGCCACAAATGCAGGAGAACTAGGAGTCACCCAGCAATGAGGATTTGAGGCCAGATTATCGACAGTTGCCTATAGAGCATTTTGTTCTTTGTGTTCCAGCTTTGGGTACCCACTGATGGCCAGTCCTTCATTTGGGAGAGGGGAGGTGTGATATTACACTTCTGCTTTATCCAGCTTGTCCTCTAAGTGGTAAATATGTGTGTGTGGGTATGCACATATGCAAAGAAAACTTAAAATAATTTAAGAAGGAATTACAAAATCCAAGATGCCATAATCTTACTTACTAAAGAAAAAAAAGAAATCAAAAAAACCCTCCTACATATGAGCAGCTAAACATTACTGCATTTCAAAATACACCTGGGGGAAAAAAAAATATTGCTGGACTTAAATACACTAACAAACTTATACTGCCGTAAAACAATGGATTTGAGGACTTCAGCCAGATCAGCTATTTATGATGTTCTCCTGTTTTGCCAACATATAAAGATACGAGAAAACATCTGTAAATCCTGATGTAACAATGTAATCTGGGTTATATTCCATTCCAAAAACCTTCAATAAACAATATATTAAGCATATAGCATACAACGCATCTGAGTGTTGGGAAATGGGACACAGTTTTGCGTCTGCTACGGAAGCTGAGGAAGCATTCATCCTCCTCCCGCCCTACCTTCGTCCTGACCCCTCCAGATCCCCCATGTCTCAGAGGTCCCCACAGCTCTCTCTACCTTTCAGTTATCTTTAATCAACCAATTCTGACAGCAAGTTTTAACGCTAAAACAAAACACATCAGCCACGTTAGAATGGTGTTAAAATCATGTGGAATTAGGTGGAGTCTATGCTTTAAAACATAGACTTCTTTTTTGTGCTAGCAAGCGATATTTATGGCCAAGAAAGCTTTAAAAAACCTTTTTTCAAGATAGTTCATCTACATTTGCTGTCTGGACATCTGGTTTTGGATTAGGGTGTAGTAAGAGTTGGTGTGGGTAAATTGTGAAGTGAAATATTGA
>JAVJGH010000054.1:5437775-5466892 GCA_035590175.1 Aviceda leuphotes
GCTATAACCTAAACTTCTCCACCCCCATAGGGTAAAGAACACTTAATGAAGGAGAGGATGCTTTTATTAATCTGCAGTCCTTTTCTGTACTATATAATACTCATCAGATATTCATTAGCAATTTCTTCCATCCACCCCATATTTTGTAGACAAAAATCTTTTTCAACCTTTGAGAAGACTGATAAATAGTTAACTAATACACATTGTCTCTTTTTTCAATATAATCAATAAAAGCTTAACACATTTATGTGCCCTGATGCGCGGGAGGTCAAGATGCATTTTGTTTTGAGAAAATCTTTCAAGACTCGGATTACCAAGACTCCAAACTTCTGTTCTTTGAACATCTCTCTGACTGTATTTCTTAGAAGCAGTCTCCCCAGGCGTAGCTTTGTTCTGATAAAGTCATCGCAATGGTGGATTTTCCACTGGTGTGTATATGTTACAAATAACATGATTTTCTGGTCACTTTTTTTTTTTTTTTTTTTTCACAGGTTCCAAACTTCCTTCTCCTCTCCCCACTCAGAAAATATTAGATTTCCAAGTAGGTGCTGGGCTAAGCTCTTTGGTTTTCCTCTCTACTCCTGAACAAAGTTAATGCCGCTTGTTAGCTCTGCTTCTTTAGCTTTGGTCCAAAGCTGGTTTTCTGTTTAGGCTCAGACATTTGATCGGCTACTTAGATTGTTTTATTAGATTTTCATTTAAAACAAGAATTGTAGGAAGAATACCTCCTTATAGTGAGAAAGCCCCTGCTTTATTTTAGTGGGCAAGAAAGGCAACATTCTGAAAGCCTGAAACATTATCAGCTGAAGGGTTAAGTGATGGCATGCATTTTTATAACATACTGTTGCTCCAGTGAACTTGAACACTAAGCCTATGATTAACTTTACCTTTTCTTTTCTAAATAAAAACCTAACTTTGATTTTTGATTTTTTTATTTCTAAGGAGATTGGGTAAAAATATCCCAAACTAAAGTAACTCTACTCCTCACCCCGTTTGGACTGTGAACACAATGGGTTCCTATGCTCATACTTGCTGACAGGATATTACTGCTTTCTTTGATATATAATTTTATAGTATCTGCTCCTAGTCAATTGCCCTTTGATATGTAATTTTATAGTATCTCCTACCAGTTTCTCAGACCTTTTTTATTGGTCTTGGTCAAATCAGGTGTATAAAGTCAGAACATCAGCATGAGGAGTTTGAGTTGAATAAGAATGAGTCGTCCATTAATTCTGCTGGTAGGTCCAGGGTTATGAAAGATTTCTGCCACCTTTTTCCAAAGGTTTGGTGATTAGTGTGTCCTGGCTTGCCCGAGGGGCTACTGCCAAATCTTTCGGCCCTGATCCTGCAGTCAGTTCTTCATGACTGAGATCCTATTGACCTCAGCAAGATTTTACGCAGATACTAACGTCAGACAACCGTGAATTTGTTCCAGGAGAATTTCCTAAGACATTCAGTTGGGGAGTTGCTGAGAATTTCTGATGGGCTGGAGATCAGCAAATGCACTGATCACGCAGGTTCTCGTCTTCTCTGTGGTCCCTCTAACAGTATCTGCCCACGTGTCATCGGTGGGACCCTGGTGACCTGGTGTCCTACGTATCTGTCTCCCTCTATATACGTATGTACCTGTACATACACACTTATACATGCAGACATATATCTACTAGCATCATGTAGCTAATTTACATACAAGTATGCATATATATATATAATTACAAGTAGGCACTTGTCTCCTGAGTGCATTCGTCTAGTTTCCGACTTGCCATATATTCTCTGTTTGAGATGATCTGTTTTCTCCATAGGATTCTGGGCATGGATATGACTTATCTCAGTCACGTCACCTCATTCAGGTAAAGCACAAAAAGTGAGAGAAAAGTCAGAGCACTGGGAATTACGACATCCTTTGCATTAAAAAATAAACGCATAGGTAAATATGTTACACGCCCAAGTATCTTGGGTTTTTTCCAATTATAGTGTACTAGAGGTAGCTGATTTGGGATTTTGGATCTGATTCCTTTCTTAAGCACACAAATATAAATAAGGAGGAAACACTGCTAAGTCCACTGAGGGCAGCCTTATAAGACTACCTAAGAATGAGGTCTTTGTTTCTGGACTTCAGGCTAATATTTTTACAGTTTTCTTTCTGTGGGAGTGATAAATGCAAAACTAACTTCCAAAGCCCACTCACTTCTCTTACTGATCCAGAATATGACCACAAGATATGGCTCTAATAAACCAATCTAAAAAAGGAACTCTGATCTCCTAAGAACACCAGAATAAAGTTTGCATTAATTCCTGGTTAAATACAACAGTTATGTAATTAATAAAAAAAGTATCCAGAACAGTAAGCACATTCTGGAGCTAAGATTATTTTTTTTTTTACCGTCATGAACATCACTCTTTTAAAAAATTCTTCATCCTTGGAAATAAAGAAACAATACTTCTATTAATTTCCTTGAGTATTTTAGATAAAAATGCCATCTATTTCCAAGTGATCCATGTGTACCTCCTTATTTATTTTTTTTTTAAATGCAGCTATTGACATAATATAAAATACTCTTTGTGCAACAAAAAGCCTGCCAGGACTGTGAGTTCTGACATAAAGGACCTAGGATACACTGTCACACAGTACCTAGAGTTCAGTTTCTCTTAAAACTTGCATTTAACTCTTAAAATAAAATTATGGTAAAAGTGAAGTTGGAACCCATTTTTATAAACACTGATTAAAATGCAGAGTTGGTAACTTGGAAAACTTCTCAATGATACCTGAGGGGTGAAGCAGGTGGATTAGAGATACTGAGGAAAAAAACACACAGAACCGACCATTTTCCCACTGTATCAATTTAAAAAGCTGTAGTTCTTGTTTCTTATAAATATAGTCTCTTTGTAGTTTCCTTACAGCCTCAAATTTGTTGAAGAAAATGTGACATCACTACAGATAGCTTCTTTAAAGTCTTCTCAAGCTGCATCCCACTTTGTACACATCTCTGGATAACAAAACATGCAGGGCTAGATCCTGCCCTCTGCCACGCGCAGAAAATCCTGCTGGAGTTCCCAACGGTTAACGCATGCAGCGGAAACTCCAGTTTGGCCTACCCTTCTTTACTGGGAGGCCAGTGAGCCATCTTATTTCTACCTCTCTTTTTCTCCAAACTTTTGTTGGATAAGCCTTTGCCCCCAACCCACACTTCTTTTTTTTTTTAAATTAAGGAAGATGGGAAGAAAGCAAATTTTTGAGTCACAAATCTCTGCCACATGAAGATCCACATGGTTATGCCAAGGGCCTGCAGCCCTGGCCTCCTCAAAAAAAGTGAAATATGAATCTGGTTATAAGATGAAAGTTGTGGAGTTGGAGTAACATACAAAAACTGGGAATAAAACTTGCTAAACTGAGCAGGGAGTGTGATAATTGACCATACATGTTCCATAAGACTTTGCTGAACAACCTGCTGTTACCAATATCACCTGCCACAAAGGCATGTTGCATACAATAATAATTTTGTGCTTGTAAATCATCTGGAAGACATAAATTCCCATATCATGTCAGTGCTCAATAGAATATGCTACATATTTTTCATTTTTTTGTTAAGGATTGAATTTTTCTTTGGAGTTATAATTATATTCTACCTCACGAAGAAAACAGGACACTATCCATCTTAAAATACACAGTAATCGAAATTAAAACTTGCCCTTTGTCTGAGGCAAATTTTACGCCAAATTTATTTCACACATAAAACTTTTCTCCCTCCCCCCAAATATTCCCAGACAAGGGATAGCGCAGCTTCGACAGAGAAATACACTTCTGAGGAGTGAGTTTGCACCGTAAGGATCTTTCAGGCGTCCTGCTGCCCTGCCCAAAGCTTCTCCAGTGGTTAAACTGGTGGCCGTTCCCCCGAATGCCAACACCTCCTCGGAAAGATGGGGCAGGAGCAGCAGCAAGTAGGCGGCTGCACAGCCTCTGCTGGAATGCAGACTGGCTTGAAGGTAAATACTAATATTTAGAGAGCGAAATATTTACTGATATTCCCCTGGCCAAACCCTGCAGCTGTAACTATAAAGCATGTGAAGACGGTAAAGCAGCCAGACCCCTTCCTAACGGTGTTTTTTATTTTTTATTTTTCTCTCCTAACCATAATGGGTGACTGCTTTTCTGCCTAAACAGCTCTAAAGGGCTATGAAAACTGAAGTCCTTCAAAGCTGTTAAATGTTTCCTCAGATTTACAATAAAATTCTGCATTACAAATCTCCTAGTAAAATCTCTGAAGCATCGCAAGCAGTACTTACATAATTTTCCGTTAAGTCAGTATTTGTGTATTCAACACCTAGAAAATAAGGAAGGTGAACGTGGAGAGGGAAGGGAAAAAACAAAGGCGGGGAGGGGGGGAGGGAGGGGGGGGAGAAAAATGAAAAAAAAAAAAGGGGGGGGAAAAAAAAAAAAAAGCAAACCCCTACCCTGAAACAGCCATGCAGCTATTAAACATATGCCAAAGTAAACAATAGTGTGAGGGTCTGCCATAGCTTTGCCCTGCAGGTAGACGGCAGGCGGCACAGAAGGAAAGCAAATGGCAAGGAAAAGAGAAAAAGGGATGTGGATGAGATGCCGAGCCCTGAGAGCATGAAGGGCCTGATTGTGATCCTCAAGTCACACCATCAGCCATGCAAAACAGGACATACCTTTCTGGCTTGCTGGTTCTGTCGGCTGAAACAAAGCAGTCCCATTCTCAGCGGGAGGCCAAATCAAAATGAAATTTTATTTAGTCTGCACTGTCCCCAGATTGGGTTTCAGAATGACTGCTTTAGGAGATAGCATGGATGTGGCTGATGCATGCTTTGCATATGAAACTGCAATAGGGGGAGAAAAAAAAAAAAAATCTACATAATCAAAAAAATCTGTGCCGTGTGTATGGCAAAAACCCCTGGACGTTAGTGAAGCAGCTACAGTGGATGTTTTAAAAAATGGCCTTTCTGAATAAAATGCACATTTGTGCTCTGCAGTACTATTTTCAATAAATATATAATAGATCATTTTGCATGTAATTATTCAGAAGCTGCCCTGAGAGACTGAAATATCAAATCATTTTTCTTATTTTTTTAATCACGGAGCAGAATTACAGTTTGGAAACAAATGCAGAGAAAATGCATGTCTAAAGAGGATTTCTGTGTCTTGCAGTGGCTGGCAGTGATTGCACCTCAGAATCCCCTTCAATTTAATTTTTTTTGTTAAAGTCCCTGTTTCCTAGAGTACCCAAAGAAAGGCCTACTGCAGTAAAAACATCTGCTTTTCGTACCACTGTTCTAATGCATTCCACCTTGCACTTTTAAGAAAGGATCCATTCTTTGATTAGACACACTTAATTTTACAGACTATTAATAAATAAAAAAGATCATCGACTGATCGCACCGTTTTTTCATTAGAAGTTAGAAATAACTTACAAAGGCAAGGAATAGTCTGCCGAATACGCGGGGCATACACCATGTAATGCCTTTGTTGTCAGTTATGCTGCAAATGAGATTTTCAAATAGGATTTGCAGAGGCAGGGCAGTGATCAACACAGCGCAACATCCAGGAAAGGGAAGTTGAGCACCGTATTCTGTGAAACAAGGGGGCAGAAGGGAGCCCGTTTGTAAACACGTATTATTATCCAAAGGAAAAAAAAAGACTTATCACCGCTCGATTTTGCTACGCCAGCTACTTGGAACTAGGTGGTACCGATAATTTTGCCGGCGCGGGCACGCGCGGGCGTATTTATGTGCGCGCACGTACGCGCTTGGTGCTTACACTTAAGAGGCGAGCAAAAGGCAGAACAAACAATACACATGTTTTCAACCGACAGATATTTCGCCGCTAAAACAAGCGGCGCTAATACCGTGCTCTATAGCATACGGACGGCCGCAGAATGGGAAGGAAAAAAAAAAACCAAAGCCCAACACCATGAAATCTTTAAGGATGCAAAGGGGATAACGATCCCAAATAAACAACATGGATAAAAACTTCCAGGAATAATGAGATACAGTGCAAATCAGTCACACAATGTGCTTTCGCACAGCAGTGACGGAAGTCACTGACAACAATGCAACCATGTGCAGATACTCCTTGGAGAAATAGTCGAGCAAATTTTGTAATTCTGTCTTCTGTGCTTTGCAGGCTGAGTTTGAGACTGGCCGTAAGAAAATGTGCTAGAATATTGGTGCTTTAAAATTAAGCATTGGACATTATGGAAGGTAACTTCATAATGAGTTCTCCTATTGCTATTTAAAGCTAGAAATCCATAAGGAGCACAGTGAAAAATATAACATTTGTTCTCCTTATGTCTCAGAACAACTGTTTTTATATTTGTAGCCATTCTAACCGTTGTTCCAAACAAGACATTCAGATAGTCTCTAGCCTTGTGCTGTATCGTATTTATTCTGATGTATATCTTATAGCAAAGCTTTGTCTGCATCGAATTAATTTGATTTTTTTTTTTTTGGTGTTATGATTTTTATAAATGCTGCTTTTCTCTCACAGAACTTCCCACTTTAGGGAAAAAGAAAGATGTGATTGCTTTAAAAATAGAAGACCAAAACCAAAGCTAGTATTCCCAAAATTCAATGCACCTGGCATTCACTTTATACCTAATAAGCATCCGTGAATATGCAAATGTTCAATGTCTCCAGTAACCTCATTAATTTATTCCTCAGGCAATCAAAGAATGTGAACCAGTCCTCTGCTACTAATACTGGAAGTGGTACGCCGCTCAGCATTGCTAGAATCATCTGAAAGCACACTCTGCATATTGAAAACTGTTTCATCTTTCTTCCTTCCTTCGCCAGTCTAATTCAAACAAAGACTTCCTACCTCAGTTTACATAGCTGACAGCAAAAGTTGAAAAATGCCAAAAAATAATTAAGACATATATATATATATTATATATATATATGTATATATGTATCCACGTGCCCACCTACATGCTGGGAAGAAGAATACTTTAAAGAGATCTCAACAGAATTCCAGTTGGAGAACCGTCTGAGTTTCCTTATTTATTTATTTGGAGAGGGGGGGAGCTTGGGCAGGACGGGGGGGGGAGCGATGACCTGCCTCCTACTCTGCAGAGCAGCTGAATAATCTTTTCCTTTGCCCACATTAAAAGCCCTGAATAATGTTTATAAAATGTTAGGGAATCCCGGTAGGTTTCCTATTTAACAAGCCATGTATGACAAATCACAGTGTAATGTACTACGTTCTTAATCTTTAATTAGAATGTGAATATCTGCGCGAGAACGCAGTTAACTTTGACACATTAAATCTTCTGGTTAAAGTGCCTTACAGGAAGTGCAAAGATGAAACACTGCAACAATCTACTGCCTTTCTCCATTCACCCAGACAGTTGGGGAAGGATGATAACATCTTGTAATACCTGCTCTGTAGTAATTAATCGCTGTGGTATTTAGGACCATTCAAGTAGACAAATATGACAGAGACAGGGACAATTAGGAACCTTGTTCAAGCTACATTAACTTTTCCAGCTATTACAACACAGCAGCTCAAGTTTGCTTGTAAAAGCTGCAGAGGGATTGTTATGCATTAGCCGTGCGATTATTAATGAAAGAAAAGGAGAATTGTGTTTATTGTAGTTTGAAAATTGCAAATAAATTTCAATTATCTGCTATGTCATTTTGTTAAACATGCATTCTGGAAATGCCTTTGTACTCTAAATCATGAGCTACTTAGAGCAAACTAATATGAGAAAGCCTTTGGGAGATATAAAGTCAATATTTTTGTTGAACTGGCCTTCTTTCTTGTTGAAACTGGAGATAGACAGAGTTACCTGGAGGTATTTCAGGTAGTTAGTGAGCCCCACAGACACTCCGGTGTTCGCCCTGCCTCCGTGTCCCAACAGGCCGTCGGATCAGACTTCGACACGCGGCCGACGGAACGTGGGCTCTGCTCCACGGGAACGAGAAATCCCAACTCCCTTACTGATCGCGTGCGTGAAGAGCACCCAGATAAATAAATAAACAACTGGGGGCAAAGCCCTCAAACACCCCCCCCCCCCTTCGCCTCTTTCCCATTATCCCCACAGTCATCACCAGAACAGACTGAACGAAAAATGGGGGAAAGACTTGGGACCCGGGGTGGATCATGTATTTTAAAGGTTACACGCCACACTTTACCTTCCCATCAATAAAAAGCAGCAAATGCACCGCAGATTACAAAGTTTGTGTTTTAACTACCCATTTGAGGCAGCATCATTTGCCAGCGCTGTTTGGCATCACGCGAACACGTATCGGTTCTCAATGTTAAAGGAGAAAACAACAGAACTGGACAGACAGACACTGCAAGGACTTTGTCATGAATATTCACTCACTGGCTGTTTTCTTTAAAAAAAAAAAAGAAATCACCTAAACCTGTGGCCCTTTTATGTTCACTTTCTATGAATATTTGAACTAGAGTTTCTTAGCAGCACGAATGCTCGCAGAAAGCTAATTTGAAAGTCATACGGGGCGAGTGTTTGTGGAAAACGAATTCTAAATTTGCATGTGCAAATATTTGCACTGGGTATGCTGCCGTCTTCCCCCAGTCAGGGAGCAGCCGCGCTGCCACGTGCCTCGCCCCACCAATCCCACCCGAGGAACCCAGCTTGAGTTTCAAATATTGTGTCAAATTTGCCCAGTGAACTTGTTTACGATCGAGCCCCAAAGTAGGGAAAAAAAAAAAGTGTTAGAAGTGTATGAGATGTACTCGAACAACAAATGTTTGCAGCGATGGGAGATGCGTAGCTGGGCATTTCAAAAGCAGAGACAGAGGCACGCTGGCACAAAGCAGAGTTTGTTAGAAAGTGTTCGTTCAGCTCTGGTAAGACTGTTTTTACCTCCTCTCTCCTTTGGGGGGGGGGGGTAAAAAAGAAAACAGAAGGGTAAAAATACCAGTCAGGACAGGGAACACACTCTGCCCATCTGCCCAGTTAATGGTCAGTCTATTAAAATATTGCCCTTTAAATTCAAGATATTTGTGAGCCTCAAAGCACCTTCTGAATGTGTAGGATAGAACTCCACCATTTATTTGCAGGTGAGGTCTTCCATGTGTTTTTTGTGTTTGGTTTGTTTTTTTTTTCTTTTTTTTCCCCCCAATTTTGGTACTTCCAAACTACATTACCGCCTGCATGCCATTTTCCGCGACCTGCACCATTGTACTCTAGAAATAAAAAGAAAAAAAAAAAACAAACCAGCTTATCCTGGCAGAAATCTGCATCCCCACCCCAGAATCTGTTGTCACAAAACCAAGGAGGGAGGGAGCCGGGGCGGTGGGGGGAGAAGGGGGAAAGCAGCTCAGTGCACAGCAACAATTCCCCCTCTCAGCTGAGCTGCAATGATGTCAGCTTTCTGATTACAAACTGCTTATTTATGCTTCAACAGCTGCCAAGAGCGGCAAATAAGTGGCTAAAAGAGTGTCTAGACCAGGCATTCAGGCCTCTATTGTTTGCTGGTTGTTACCTGGTTGACAGCGATGGGTACAGCTGCCTGGTGTGAAAGAGAGCAAGGGATGGGGAGGCAGTGATTGACAGGAGGGCCCTGGGGGTCAGGCACAGCCAGCCCCCATGGCCCCATGGCTTTATGTTCCCCCGCTCTAAAGGGGGAAAGCGATGGCTCTGCCTAGAGGTTGGAGGTGAAAGGAAATGTTTGAGGGTAATGAAAAAAAAAAAGAAAAAAAAAATCCTGTAGCCAAATTTGGGATCGTGAACAGTTACGCTGGGGAGTTTAAGCCCAAGTGGTAGGCAGTTTTCTCTATATGCAGAAATGGTCACTGGTAGCCACCGCAGGAGTAATAATGCGTTACGTGCACGTGGGCGAAAACATATCTTTGTGCAGTCCTTCGCATCGGAGCTTAAAACTGCAGGCAGTTTTATTTTTATTTAGGTTAAAAAACTGATAACACTGCTAAAGACTGGTACTAGGCGCTATGAAATTCATTCTGCTCCGGGGCTAGCTGGAAAAGCATTCCCGAGATTTTCTGAAAAATATACAGGTATTTGAGAGGGAAAAATAGATATTCGGATTAGACAATGATCTATCAAAAGCTCCCATCTACTCACTCAGTGGACTTTGGTCTCTTCATTTAGATTCTGGAGGGACAGTGTCTCTTAAAACAACTCAGTGGGAACAGCTAGACAATGAGCAGACTGACCAAAATCCATAAAATGCCTTTTTTTTAGGCAGTGTAGAGATGTCCTCAATCTGGTTCTGATCTCACACATGCTAGTGTGGTCCAGGCACAATCCTGCTGGAGTCAAAGGAGTGGCGTTGCTTCAAGCCAGCTGCACTCCCTGGCAGGCTGACTGAATTTCCCACCTCCCACCCTAGCCTACCCCCACGGTGGGATATCGTTCAGCAAAGAGGCAAAAGCTCTCAGAAGTTTTAAAAGGACGAAGCCAATGAATTGTTGTTAATAACACAACGAAACCAGATTCAAAAGTCTTGGAACAAGGTGCAAAAACTATGAAGATGGGGTGTACCCTGGGAAAAATTAAAGCTTTATGTACACTGGTAGGTCCACCCCTACCTTCGCCCAAACACATGCAGATTAAGTTGCTGGGCAGCCATGAGTAGAATTAAACTTCCATTCCTGTTTGGCATTTTCTGACACCAGGCGAAGTCCTATGCCAAGAAAAAAAAGTTGATTTTCAGAGCTTGTTACATATGACAGAATTATTAAATGCTTTATGACCATATGGTATAATTTTTTTACTGTAGTATTTGAAATAGATTATAATTAACAAATGAGTAACCTTTCTCCAGTAAAAGATAAGAAAACCCTCAAAAATAGTCTGGGCTTCAGTAGCAGCTAGAGAGGTAAAGGTACAGCAGAGCACCTGAGTAGCACAAGCCTAATTTGGGTATACAGTTGGCTTTCTACATATCTGATGCAAAAGCTGTAACTAAAATGAAATCATGTTAAATTAGCTGTAAAAAATAAGTTGATTTAATTAAGCACAGAAAGACTTATTAGATATAATAAAATGTTAAAAAGTCAAATGATGTGCAGTTACATTTCAGCTAACACTGCTCAACAAATCCACGAAATTTATTCCTTTCAATAATGATCTGTTTTGAGCATTTAATTAGATAAATAATATTTAATCACTTCAGCAAATTTGAACTAGAAAAATTCCTTGTCATCAGTGGTGACTCATTCTTGCTAATATCTACCTTTAAAGAAAAGGTAAAACTAGATGATCTTCTGGAGCAGCAAAGAGTATGAGACTAGTACAAATCTGTCTCTAGGCCTCATTAAAAAAACAAGGTTTGCTAAACAAACTATTATTTACAGTGAGAAGTGTGCATATTTTACTGGGAAAGAGCATTCACATGTTTGCCTCTTTTCAGCATCAGGCACTGTAAGTACATGATAAGAAAAGATATTCAATAGATGTCCTATAATTCATCATAATACTGTTTCATTTAATAACTACTTTGCTGAAGTGATTGGCATGATTACAGGAAAATTACTTCAAATTATTCATCTCTTATCTAGCATCTAAGATGTCCTAAACTTGCATGAGAGTTAGCATAATGGGACCTATTAATTACTAATGCTGCAAGTCCTTCACTACTTAAATATCCTTTTTACCAGGTGTGCTGTGTAATGCAAATAGAGAAATACAAACCAAAATGATCACTTCCCAAGACAGTGTCACCCAAAGTTTAATAAATTAAATACCAACTACAAAAGTCTATGGCACACCCATCAGTTCAAAATATCTAGATGTTCATACCTTTTATTTTTTATTTTTATCTGTATTTCTCTCCATCTCATATGTATGCACGTTTGCAGGGGTGCGTACGTGTGTAAAACTAAGTATGTGAACAGTATATGGTATGTGTTGTACTTATTTTCTACTCGGAGGTACTGATGTGCAAGGCTCCTATAAAAACCAGGCTGAGTACATAGTCTCTGCCCCAAAGAGCACCTCTTCATCTCAAAGCCCTGTCCATGGAATGCTGTCCGCTCCACAAAATCTACTCCTATGAGTAAACACTTTGAAGCAAAGAAGCATTATTAACTGTTAGGGGCAGGGAAGTTAGAGCAAAGACGGCCAGAAGCTGTCTTTGTCCTCTCTGCAGTCTGGATTTACCCTCCCCTTAAGTTAGAGCAGCCTTATACTTAACACACTTGGCTTTCTAAGAGCCCTGATGAAATCCATTGCAGCAGAAACCAGGGATAGGTCCTTCCCAGCCTTCTTTCTAGCCCACCTGCGACATGCCCGTAATTCCAAGGGTGGCTATGCTGCTTTCTGAAGCCACCTAAGATGGGGAATATTCCCTGAGGGCCCGATGCTTCACTGCCTTACACCTCAGAAACAGACTTAAACTGTGCAAAGGAGACCCATGCCATCATAAGATCTCCTTAGTGCTACCCTAAACTCCCGTTGCAGAAGCAAAGCCATGAAAAATCCTGCTTTATTTTCTTTCCAGAATCCAACCTCGAGTCCATGATCAACTGTCTTCTCTCCCTCTCTTCTTTGCTGGTTTTATTATCACGAGAAGTACCGTAAGTTCTATTAATTATACTCATGATGTTGAAATAAAGATACAGGAAATATGGGATGGAAAACAAATCAAACCAATCAAAGAAAAAAAACCCAACCAAACCCAAAGGTAAGAAACACACAGAGTCCCCATCCAAACTGGGCGTTACTGACGTATGGCAAGTGAGCAAGCCTAAAGGCTCGGGGCTTTCTGACAACATCTAGCTTGAACTGCAGCCTCCAACAGGAAGGTGAGTTGTCCAAGTAAATTCAGGTAGGAAGCAAAATACTGGACTTCTAATACCCTATTTACCAGCAGATGTGGACCAAACCCATCACATCTACCAGACACAGAAAATCTAAAAGGGAAAGACGTTCTTGAACCTCATCTGATAAACTGTCAGAGGGTTTTTTTAGTGTGTTGTGTACGAGAAATTTATGTAAGTGTTTCTAAAAGTGCAGATAGTCTCAATGAACTAGGACGCCCACCATGAAGAAACATATCTGGGAGAACATTATGTTAAAAAAAGGCTGTTATTTATTAAGGATAGGGACTGATAGTCAAGCCTAGGCTTTTGCTCTGAATGACTGCACCACAACTAGCTTATGAAATGCAGCGACTACAGCATCTGAATACAGGACAGCCAAGCTTAATCCTAAATCTCCTTGCTTTTTACAGGTGAAAACTTTCAAAACTCTCTATAGTTAACTTTTTTTACTTCAAGGCAACAAACCCTTTTGAGGTTGACAATAACTTTTATTTTATTGGGTAGTCACTAGTGAAATGGTACGTAGTCCTCTGGGACGGGTAAGCTTTCGTGGAGCCAGTCTGGCTTTCCTGTTATAACATGAACAAAATGCTGCCAAATGTGGGATGCTACAGTGTGCAAAGGACTTCATCAACTCTCCATTACTTCATGCATCCATAGATATTCACTATATGGACTAAACCAATAGGTATTTAGTGTTTATAATTCTGCAACTGCTAGTAAGGACTCTGGTGTTAGAGAACAGTATGTTCCTGCACTCCAAAGGTTAGAATCCTGCAGCAAACAAAGTATTTGTAAAAAATTCTCCTGCATAGCTAGGTGCAATTATATGTAGCTTTTTATACATGACATTCCAGAAGCCTATTAGCTGGCCAGTAGATCTGTATTTCAGTGCTAGTCGTCAGCCATACTGTTAAAAGAAAGACACAAAGAGCAGTTGAACATCACAAGCACCACGGTAATCGCAAGCTTTGCTGAGCTCCTGTGGCCAGAAAGCCCTCCCTCACCCAGCCTGTTCCACATAGGCAAAGGTGCCTTCAAAACTAGTCTGGATGTTTCACGAAGCAACCTTCTAGGTTATCTGTTGAAGATACACCTTGTCCTCCACCTCAGCTCACTGGAACCAGAGATCTAGCATACCTGTGCACTGTTAAACTCTTGATTAACACTTGGAGAAGTGATAGCGTCTACATAATCACCTCAGCTTTTGCCTGACATAGTAAGATACAATAATTCCCAATCACATAGCTTGAACACCATCATATCTTCATTGGCTTTCTAGGCACTACAAAATTTTGCCATGACAATAGTGATTCAGGCTTGGGATACTCTTTTTTTTTCTTTTTTCCACCCTTCTTCCCATATAGTACACCCTGCATGTGACAAAACTGCAGAAGTGACTTGCTTCACATAACCCCTTTATTACCTTACTTTGAAAAGCTGACAAATACCACCGCATAAGGAATGCAGCAGGATAAAAATGGAATTTTTTAAAAAAATAATTAAAGCCAGCACCAGTTCACATTGTTTACTGATAATAAGGGATGTGCCTGAGAATACAAACTGGTTCAGAAGAAATTACTCAGATCTCTAATTTTTGGATCTATCTGCTTCTTTCCTTCTGGCAGCCTGTAATTCCCATATTCTGAAGGCCTTCAATTTAATCTAATATTCAATGATATATACAATCTCTGCACTGAAAGTGCTTGACTATTTGACCTGCGTACCACAACCCAGAATGAAGTGCTCATATGGAATACTGGAATGGAATGATACTGGGAAATACCTCCAGTTAAGTCTCCCTAAACGGAAAGCAGTTCTGACAAGTCTTCTTTGGTTTAGGGAGTCTTGTCTAATGGATCAGTCAGAGGACTTGGGACAACAGTGAGAAGAAACAATGCTGGGGAACCATCAAGCCCATTGACTGGGTGAAACAAAATTTCTACGCTTAGTGCTAGTCCTTATAGAAACATAATGAAGGGACCAAATTCACTGAGCATCTGTACCAGCTTCTGCTGATGTTTGGAGTAAATCCTACCAGCAAAAGAATGTGTTGGTGGGAGGTATCACTGATACGCTTATGGTTCTCACTGCTTACCATCTCAGCTGAACTACAGCTTTTCAAGGAGAAAAAACCATGAGTTTCTTTGCTGCTTGAGCTAAACAGCCTGGATTTCTAGTTGAAATATCTGGGAGGTGAGTCCTTTGTAAGTTAGTTTGGGGGAGGATACTACACACACACAAAGACTAATTGGCAGCAAGTACTGTTGGCAACTCCTACACCGTTGAGGAACTCAGGCTTCCAGCCAGTTCTGCTGCTGCAGGAACTTAAGGACTTTCTGATGCCCTTGAAATCTCTTTCTTTCTTCCTGTGTCAGGTTGCAGTTGCGACTTTTGGTCTCTTTACTTACAGTCTAAAGCTCAGCGCAGGATGCTGGGAGGCATTTTACAACCTGTGATAAATGAGGGAGTTGCTTTGCTAGACACATTGATTGCATAGTGGCCTGTGCTTGAAGGGATTGGACTCGATCCTCTGAGCCCCTTGGCTTGGAAAAGGGCACCGGCAAGAAGCCTGGTGGAATCCCGACACCAGCAGATGCCACTAGGAAAAAGCAGCAGTGTCCTCTGCTGCAGGTTCTGCCAGTGCATCCATCCCTCCTAACAGTCTGAGCTCACATGGCATGCTTAGACGGAGACCCCCAAAAGCAACGTGTCTGCTGTGGGACCCAGGGACATACCCCTGTGCAAAGATCTGCGTTTGTGCCTCAGCAACCTCCGAGTGTAAATCAGCGTAAGGTTTGCTGGGTGAGCAGAACTCTTCTTCCCTGCCCTGTGGTTTCCAGGCAAGGCGTGTGAACTCCCCCTCGGGGTGCAGCACGGGGTGCCCCTTCCGTGGGAAAGAGGTGGCCCAAAAGCACCTCCTCTAGCCAGAAAAGATGAATGACCCTGAGGTAACTTCAGAGTGTGTTTGGAAACCACAACTTTTTGCACCCCCTCGTAAGACCACTCTAAGTGAAAGACCAACGGCTTCCCCTGGTGACGTACGGACACCGAAATTTTTCTTGCTGCCTCTGATTCAGAGCACTAGAAGTCTTGCCTGGCTCTTTCGCGGAGAAATGCTGCTCGCAGGTGATTACAGGTGGCACGCCGAGTAGGATGCGCTGCTGTCAGAGCCCCATGGACCCGAGAGCGGAGCCCTGTAAATAGTGCTTCATCATGCAAACGGGGATGTCACCTCTGTGCAGACAGATGGTGGTATGAGTGGGCTCCGAGCATCACTACTGAGATGAAGTGAGACAGCACTTGTGACAACTTAATGCTGACTGAGTAACATCAACACAAGTCTTCTTTTCTGTTGTAGCTGTCTTAGGATGTCAGAAGATATGGATCTGAGATTGAAAAGACACTTTTGACAGCATAATGGCTGAAACAGTTTTGAAACATTTAAAGCAACAATAAAACGCAAAAGGGGAAAAAAGGATGAGGATAATGGGGTGCGGCTTCTCAAAGGACATGAGGTTTCATTTCTCTTTGAATAATTTTGTGTCTTCAAAAGTACTTCTTTCTGAAACTGCAAGTCACAGTTTTTCCAGAAAAAGTCTGTCACACACCTAGGCGTCTTCTGAAGGCAGCACTCCAGCTTCGTACCTTTTTCACTGTAGCTCTCCCCCATGTTGACTTCCCTTGCACAGGCATAAACACGTTGAAAGATTGTTTTAGGATGCTCATAGTTTCATCGCACATTTCAGCTTCCTAGAATCACGACTGATTTCAAAACACGTAGTAAAATGAAATAATAGACTTAGAACGGCGCGCATTCGTGCAAAGAGCACAGAAGAGGTATGCAGGTCTTTAAACACAGTGTCCAGCAATCTGTCTCCTGGGAAGCCTGAGAAACAAACCCAAACACTGAAACAAAACCCTCTGGTTTTCATACCTGGGCTCCCTATAGAGGATCCCTCAATACTCTGTAGGAGTCATCTTCAGAAAAGAACCGATAAATATAAAAATGTGATTAATGTTCTAGCAAATGATGATTATATCAAAATTATAATCACCGTGATTTGCATTTTTGCAGACTCCATGTTCAACCTGTGACTTTGTAACTGAACACTTGCAATTTGTTTAGGATTCTTCTGCTTTTAATTTTTTGGTTTTATTTTGTAAAATCCGTACACACACCTCCCCTCCCCCTCCCCTCAAGAAAGTATTTCTTTTTATGGCAAGTCTTTCAGAAAAAAAGAAAAAAATCACAAAAAAAATAAGGAAAGGACTTTAAAATTTACATTTAAAATTCATTCCAGATTTGTTGTATTGACTACTTTGATGTGGAGTTCAGAGGCTGTATTAGTACTGTACTTCCCCACTGCAGTGTGATTGGACTTTCACAACACTGTTCCACACAAATTAAAGGGTGCTTTAGGAAAAAAAAAAAAAAAAAAGGTTTCAAATTTATGCTATTCTGTGGGGAGAAGCATAATTAAAGCAAATTTAAAAATCATTAAGAGAAATGGATAACGCTGGCTATTGTTTTCTTCCTCAAAACATTTAAGCCTCCTTTAATATTTAGCACATTAATACATTTTTCCCCTGTTAGAAATAAAAGCTATAGGCCCAGTTCTGTCATGGCGGTGAGCAGGCAGTTGGATACGGTAATGCATGCCTGAAGCCTTCACCAAGGATGATAAGCCTGCATGAATTTTACGAGTCTCAGTATCAAGGTTGCCCTCGCCCAAGGGATTTAAGAATAAGGGGGGAAAAAAGAGAAGGCAGATGTATGAATAACTGGCATTGTAAATCTTCACCGTGGCAACCTACAGCTAGAAAAAGTCTGTGATGGGTTCATGACTTGAGAAGAAAGCGACACAGCAGAATGTGAATGGATTTTCTTCAGCTACTTAATACACTGCTTAGAGCAGCTTAAGGGTGTGCGTGTGAGAGAGAGTGTGTGTGAGAGAGAGAGTGTGTGTGCATGTGTGTAAGGAGGGGGGGATCTGGGGAAATTTGTTATAGAAGGAATTATTAGTGTTCTATGGCTTGCTAGGGCTCGCTTTTTTTTTTTTTTCCCCTTTTTTGGGGGAGGCTGTAGGGGAGGAGGAATACCATTTAGTCTCAGAATATAAATGACTGGATTTTGCTTGGGAAAAAAAAAAAAAAAGATGGTGGGGGAGGTGCATAGAATTATGCAGGCAAGTAACAATGAGCAAATTGGACCCTTAACAATACAGCACAAGGTCATAGCGAAAGTCACCAGAGTGGGGTGGTGGGGGTGGCTGGTGGTAGAAAACAGATCATGATAAATAGCTTCCCATTTTGCAAAATCTGGTAGTTAATGAAAATAAGATGCATTTGAGTTGTCTGTGAACACCTGATTTTTTTCCCCTTTCTCTCTCTCTCTCTCTCTCTCTGGTCCTGCTGATGTATGAAAGCAAAGCACTGACTCTAATTGTGCAATTATAAAACGGAAATGATGCAGGTTTGGCAACACAGAGAAAGAAGGCAGCTCAATAACATTGTTTAATAACAAGCAAATAAAGCTCAAAGGGGAAAGAGGTGACTATTTCTGCTTTAGACTCATTAAGGAGCCTGAAACATATTGTAAAAGAGTGATATTTAATTATGGGCTGGACTGATAACATGGAGCAGGGCCTCACTGGGAGAAAGAGACCCTATGCTCCTAGGAGCGAGCAGCTCCAAACATCAATTACCATGATTATCTACCCGGTGCTTAGAAAACGCACCCGTCTCCGTGTTCCGGCAGCGACCCGTAAACAGGCATTGCATAGGCAAATTTATGGGCACAGTCAGCTGGGGCCAGGTGGGAAAGCGAGCTTCCCATTGGTGACTTCTGTGCAAAAGGAGGAAAGAAGCAAAAGAAAGAAAAATCTGTCTTCTGCACTACTGAAAGAGCAATTTATTACCGAGCATTTGCAGGAGACAGCATTTGTTGCCCTGCTGCCTTTTTTGCCTCTGTTGGCTGTCGGGATGAGAAATGGGAGTATATTAACCAACTCATGGGTTACAGAAGACGGCTTGGCATGGGCCCATCAAACTTCGCCGTGTTAAGGCGAGTCAAAGGTCAAGAGAGCGTTAGCAGCCGAGATTTAGAACCGAGTGCATCTCTTTAACCTTAACTGCTGGGAATGGATGGAGTCACTTTATTTCTTTAGTCAGGAACTTGGTTGCAGTGAAAGATGTCATGAGGAGGAGGGTACCATCCAGCCTGGAGCAGGTGGGAAAGCGCATAGTGCAGTGAGATGTAATATTCTTTGGGGGTCACGCAGATAAACTTCAGAAATGTCTTTGCTCTTCTGCAGCTCCACACTTACCATCAGGCCTAGAGGCTGGATGTTTGCCCTAGATGTTTGTGCGTCTTTTTTAATACACCATAGACCAAAGAAATAGAGACTAACGGTGAAAAGTAGGTGCTAAATCCATCTGAAGCCATTTAATCTTTCCTTCTATTTGCACCAACATTATTTTCACTGAGGAAAATCCTTAGTAAATGGAGCATGCTAATGACGTGTGCACTGAACTTTATTTTTAATGGCAGAGAGATTTCTCTGCCTGGAAAGACAGCGTGCAAGGCACAGGTTGCCGTGACCTGGTTCACCGGGTTCCTGTCTGCCTGGATCTGCCACAGGGCTATTGCGTGGCCTTGAACAAATCACGTCGGCTCTGAGTACGTCTTCCTCCTTCACCAGCCCTTCTGCACCCCTGAGACCCTTGAAACAGCAAGGTCTGTTTCTGTGACGTTTGCCACGTGCCCCGTTTCGCCCGTAGTCTCTGCGGCTGCAGGAATCACCAGACTCGCACACACACGGGAATGGTTTGGCTCCACACCCAGTTCAGACACTCATTCTGGGTGTAAATTCTATTAAGCCATCAGGGACACTGTGCACTGATGCATGAAGGCAGCTGTGCAGAGGACCATTTCTTAAATTATTGGAAAGAGGTATGTGACTTGCCATTTAAAAGTAGCCTGACATATATGTGCACCCGGATGCCCAAATGTAAGAGAACATTTTGGCTCAGAAGTTATGATTAAGATTCTGAAATTCCATGAGACACTCTGAAATGCAGAGATTAAAGGGGAAATTTAGTTTTAAGTAAGGTCAAGGTTTCATGCAACGTGTGTTGAAGGAGACGTGTGTTTTGTTGAATGGGATAACAGCCTCGAGAGAAGACCAGTTCTGTCTATTCTTCTAAATCCAAACTGAGTATTTTAGACAGCTTTAGGTGCCCAGCCTTCATGGCCCTCTATTGTGGCTATGTCCAGGCTCAAAACAGACATGTCAATAGTGAGGAAAACGGGATGGAGATACTTTAAAGTAAGTACAAAGTTCCTGGGACTGGGAGGGGATCACAATATTTAGGCTAAGGATGTTTTTTTGTTTTTTTTTTCTCTACCTTTTGGGTCTGTACAGCCCTTAGCACACTGGGGCTTGATCTGTAACAGAGAACGAGCAGAGAATGAAAGAATTAGTGAAGGACTTGTATGCTTAAGAAGACTAGGATCTCCACCAGCTGACTGTGAGACGACATCCGTAGGGAATGTCAAAGTACTGGTGGTCCCTCTCTTATTTAGTAGCTGTACAGCTAAGAGTTCGTTGTCCTGGCCTGAAACTATATGTACAGGACAGATCAGGACAGAGTAGTTGAGAGATGATACGTAAATGAAAGGATGCAGCACGGTACACAGTAACATTAAGACTGATGCATTCCCAAATCAGAAATGATCTAGCACTGGTCTCAACAGCATACAGCATGTCAAGGAATACTGCAGGAGCAAATAAAACCACTCTATCGGCAATTAGTAATGGGCAACATACATTTGGCTCTCCAAGTAAGTGGGAAGATTGCAAGGATCATATCCCACCCCTATATCAGCAGCAGCCCAGTTACCCCATATTTCAAATCAAAAGTAAACAGGTTGAGGATTGAACAAACAGGAGGGAAAGGAGTTGGAGAAGCCAGTTGGTAAATAATGAGAAAGAGGGATTCCACACTTCTCTCCCAGCTCTGAATTATAAGTATATCCTCTTTGTCCCTCCCCCACACACATGTAGTGGTACATACACAATTTCAAAGAGCTTGCAAATGGTTTGGTCAGACACTGGACCACTAAAGATAAAGAGAACAATTAAGAATATTGCATAAAAATGAAGCAATTTCTTTGCATCTGCATTCACTATGGAGATGCCTTTCTCTAAGGCAATTATTTTCAGATAATAAACACGAGGCGGTATCAGAGATCAAGTTGTCAAAGAAATAATCTTAAAGAAACTGACAAAGAACAAAAACATCACTAGGATCATCCATTGTAAAAGTTCCAAATAAACCTTAAAGTGGTCAAATTGGAAAAACACACTCTTTGATAAAAATGACCATAATGTCTCACGAGGTCTTCAAAAAGGCACACAGGCAATCTAAAGAATCACAGATCAATTGACCTTACTCCAGTGTAAGATAAATCATCTGAAACAATAACTAAAATTAAAATATTTTGATGGACCACGGCATAAGAAAGCCAAACTGCCTGGTCTCTTGAAGGTAAATCGTTTCTCTCTAATCTATCGAAATTCTTTGGCAACCGAAGAGAAGACCAGAACTTTTTCAACAAGCTCCCAGGATTTGCAGAAAGATGTGCCCTAACCGGAGGGCTTCAGGAAATTCGAGTTTCCCACCTCTCCCACCTTTTCACACAGCCTAACCAGCAAGGCGTGCGGCATTCCTGGAGCACAGGACAGGAGGGCCCTGGAGTAGTGCTTGCCCAGCTGAGCCCTCTGCTTTTTTTTGCATGAGAGAGACTTCAGAGGAAACACTGGACTTCCACTCTGAACTGCCTTTTGGGTCCAGGGAAGAGACTCCCAATAACAGCATAATTTAATATTTTAAATATCAGGCTTTTAAAGTTTTTACTCCAAACACAACCACCCAAAGCAGGAGGGCCTGGCCAGATTTTTCTCCTTTTTTTTTAAAAATCTCGCATTGTTTGTTCTGAATGCCTCCACTGTAAATTTTTATTTACCGGTCAAATAGTACTGGGAGAGCAGAGGAGCTGTGAAGGATGGCCTCAGGGTGTTCCGACAGCGCAAGCAGCAGAGGGGCGAACGTTCTGCAGCCCACCAGCGGTCTCCCAAAATCTCTGTGCACCCAAGCTGTGCTCATATTTATGCCTAACCTACTTTCCAGTCACTTTTTGTGCCATCACAGAGCTTTTGTAGATGCACCACTGGGGGCAGGGAAAATGTAGGGAAAAAAAAAAATAAAAAATGTGCTCCAATTCTGTAGCTATTCACCTGATTCTTTTGCAAATTTGGCCCCGTACTCCCTGTAATTCACAAGTTGATAGACACTCGGGAGACTCCTAGCTGCTAACGTTCCTGTCAGCCGTGTCCCAAAGAACAAAGGCAAGCTGAAGTATTTTTTAATTCTACCCTCTCAGCTCATCAACGCTGAGTTTACATAAAAATGTAAGAACATTACACTACACACACTGCTAATAATCAGAAACTAAAGCTTTGAAGTTTCCCTATTTCACAGCTACTGCCATGACAGATGCTTGCCAGAGAAAACTCAGGGGGCATTTGTTTGCAAGCGTTTTGGCTAAGCGTAGTGCCCATTGTGCCACTTAATATTTCAGCTATCTCTAGTGTAATCAGGGAACAGCAGTTACTTATTTATCTCACGTCTTGCTCCTTGCTAGCTACCTACGATCGCCTGCATGACCTCTGAAGCACACACATTAATTTTACCTCAGTATTTTTATAGCATCAATTAATAAAAACTGACTATGTTTTCAACAAACGCACATGTACTGATAAATGAGGGTCCTGACTTAATTGCTCTGTAAATTAAGAGCTCACAGTAGTGACAATAGAGAATAGTTTTAATATTTAAAAACTCATTAAATTTGTGTACATTTTGAATAATTAAAGTCACATGGCCATTTTAAAGAGCTAATTTAAGTTTAATTCTTAAATGTATATCACAAAAGAACTTGATCTGTTGAAAATTATTGGTTAATTTTCAGAACAACTTAATTCTGTTCTATAATTTCCCTGAAACTCTGCATTTATTTATATACTTATCCATCCCTTCTGCTTGCCAGAAATTCCTTGCCACAGCAATTCTGGGATGGTGAGACCAACCTGTATTTTTGTCAGCTTTCTATCCACAGAAAACGGTGAAAACTTAATGTTAATAATGTGTTTTTCTCTTTCCTACAGTGGATCATAATGCCATATTTTAATCCTTTAGATCTCTATCAGATCCATTGATTAGATTTAAATAGTGGGTGTTTTGGAGAAAACATCTCTCTTTGTTTATGACATGCAGCTGTGTGAAGACGCAGTCCAAATGCCCAAGTATGTGTTATTTTGACAGAATTTGCAAGGGTTCATGGAAACCCCATGTCCTTACAATTACGTAAACTCAAGGGATGGTCAAAGTTAAACCTTCAAACTGCGGGTAAGCACCATTTCCTTTTCCATTCAGAACGCTGATTTTTAAAAGTAAGTAGTATTTTAAAGGACAGTATCTGATTTCCTGGCTGTCGGCAGAAGTACTGCTAATAAAAAATTGGTTCACCCTCCTCACTTGATTAGTTTTGTGGAGTTCAAGGGGACAACTCAAAAAAGAAAGCTGGTTCCCTTGCTGAAGATCGTGCTCTGAGCAGGACAGAAACAATTCTTAGTTACAGTGATTCACCTTTGTGCAGTTAACTTTTCTTTCTCCTGTGGCTCATATGTCAATCTTCATATCGTTACTAGTATTTAATCAGTGATTAAGCTGCCATAGAGTAAATACAGACAGATTGTGCTGCAACATTTCTACGTTCTTTCAATATTATGAAGTGTAATATTCAGGTAGGTGCTTAGATATCAAAGTGATAGACACTTAATACCTGAAATAAATAGAATGATTCTTGCTGAATCGTTGCAAAGCAACTTAAGTGTCTAGCTGTAGTCGAGGAGATGAAGTGTTGTTCACTGATTTTTTAATAAAGAGGGAAAAATAGTGCAAATATTATGTGAGTATCTGTATGCATTCTTAAAATTAATTCACTTCTGGTTTTGTCTTCCCTGTGCACTGATTATCTAAGAAGATCCTGGGAGAACGAGTTCTGGATGGGAAGAGGAACAGGCATGGTCTCCAGAACAGTGCATTTAAACCTGTATCGCTGAATTTCCACAGAGTGTGCACTCCAAACTCCTAGTCCTAAGTAATGCCATAGGAAAACTTAATTTCTGATGATACTCAGGTATATAGAAACATGTCACATCTCTGTGTCTACTCAAAACAGGTCTGATTTTGGCTATCGGAGACTTAAACTGCCCACAGATTTGTCAACGATCGCTTGCAACGATCTTGCCTTTGATGCCAAATAGAGGTGATGTAACCTCTGCTTCTCTAAATTCCTTGCTTATTTATTCAGATTTCATACCTTAGCCTTTCTAACCAGTGCTGTGTGGGAAAGTTACAGTCTGGTGATTCTCCAGTGTAGCCCAAAGTCTTTTGCAGCATCATTGCTTCGCAGAACAGAATTCCCCACCCTAAAAGCACACCCAACCTCCTTTTTCACAGGGGGTGCAGCAGTGAACCGTATTTTGTTTGAAGTGGGGTTTCCAAGGGGTTCTAATCTCTCTAAGGAATAATGCTGTACTCTTATCATCATTTGCCTCTCCTCCAATCTTTGTGTCATCTGCAAACTTGGTCAATCAGCAGTTGGTGTTTTCTCCCTAGTAGTTGATAAGATGTTAAATAGTAAAAGGGTCACAGCTTATCTTTGTGGGACCTTGATAGAGACACACCATTTACAGCAATATTTGTGAGATCAGTTAACTACTTTGAATCTATTCAAGGTGTGTCACACAGTCACTTTATATTGCTCTATTCTGTGCAAGACTGAGCGATAAGCCTAACCTATATATGTCGATATGATTACCTATAACAACCAAACTTGTCATCCTCCTGTACCATGAAGTTCAGAGGTTGTCAGGGTTGTGATGAGCAGATCTGCAATTTGACAGAGTCATATGTCACCTCCTTTGCTATGGTGCAAAAGAAACAAAGGCTACAAAGGCTACTTGGAGACCTCTGTTGCTGTCTGGCTTTAGGTATTGGGAGGTTTTTTCCTGACCGTGATAATTCCTGGGTTTCCTATTGATGCATATTCAGCTGGCTAATGAATGCACTTCTGAGTTTTCTACTAGAGACAGAACTGTATTTGATCTAGACAACCTTTTTCTGATGGGCTCTGCAACGTTAAGTAGCCTTTCCAAGACATCATGTTTTCTTAATTGACTTTTCTTGCTCTCAGCTTTTACAAATGGAAAAAAAAAAAAAAAAAAAAAAAAGTGGCGATAGCTAGCTAGCGTTTGTAGTGATACTCCATTTCAATCAGGGAAATGTGGAAATCTGTGAACAGAAACTAAAAACTGAGAGTAAACCACAAATGCAACAATGCCATGAATTCTAAATGTACATATTGTACTCAGATCCTCATCAGCTTTTCCTCCTCTTTCAAAACTTGACAATATCCCTCAGCTCAACTTGAAACAGTCCAGACTTTACATTCTTAAGGACAAAGTTTTAAAGTCCATTACACCTAAGTGTGTTTTACTATTCCACGTAAGGTACTGAATTTTCCCACTTGAGTCCTTACAAGATTTATAGAATTTGTAGTCCTTCACCTGGTGACAGCGGGGAGAATCGGAAAAGTGACATTCTTTGCTGTAATGCACAATACTTGTGTTTAAACCACACATATGGTGGTGATAGCAATGTGATAAATTGTGAGGCCACATGCTAGCCGGCAGCTTTCAGCAGCACACGCTGGAGGATAAGAAGGAGAGAAGAACACATTAGAGGGCTGAAGCTGCTCTAGGGGAAGTTAAGCAGGCAGACTACAATTACCCAAGGAGGGACCTAACCAGGAGAAAGGAATTAACACCCATAGTCTTGTGAAAATTGCTTATGATCTGTAATGACACAAATTGGCATTTTAGCTCGGGCTTCATTGGTGAGACAGCATTAACTGGTGGAGGGTGCCTCTTAAAACAGGGCTGAGATTTACTTCTCGTACCTGTTTTGGCCTTTTTCTTCAGCTTCCAGAAAGACTGCAAAACCCGGACGGAGATGCAATGCTCGTGCAGAAATCCCTTGGCATGTTGTCAGTCCCAGCTCGGGGGCCTTACACGGGAAAGGAGAATCTTTACATTGTCTGGTAACACTTTGCACAGCACCTGGATTTTTCTGACTGATGTCTTAAGCACTTAACTCTTTGTTGTGCTGTTCTTGGGTAACGAGTCATGTCAAAATCAAACATAAGGTAATAAGGATATATAGTGTTACCTGACCTAATGTGTTTATTATGTGCAATTAGTACCAAAAGGGTGTGTTCATAACAGCAGCTTGAAAACGTTTAACGTATGTAGTAAATAGTGTGAAATCAGTATACAAAAATGGACCATACGGAAAAGAAACAAACAGGGATAAAATCAAATGGGATTTGTGAGCATGATAGAAAACTTTATTTTCTGTGGTGGTTTGAGTGATTCTGTGGGAAAAGTGCAATTTTCTATTAAATATTAGTATTCTGATTCTACAGTCATGGGTGTCAGTGTGAGAACCTTGACAGATGGATGGGTAGATATATTAACTGTGTTATACTCAGTAGGATGCCTCCATAAGGGGCATTAAAAGAAAACAGAAGCAAGACATTTGCTCATATATATTATATACATTAGAAAACAGAACCTTTGAATCAGTCATCCATGTTTCATTTAGAACACGTTTTGTTTGATATTTTCTTTGCCATGTTTTCTTTTTTATTTAAAAAATGTTGTTGTCCTACATTGCCCTCCTTCAGCATTTCGCCTGTTCTCGTACATCCAGACAGACCAATCTCTTAGAAGCCCATCAGAATCTTCACAGCTTATAATAGCTTATTTACATATTCACAGATGAAATCATAATATTGCCAGGGAAAAAAAAAACAAACCCCCAAATCCACTGAACAAGGTAAATTAACATGTACCTTAAAAACCAATGCACACGGTATTTTAAGGTTCTATATGCATGTGTGCATTTATGTGTACAAACATATTATGGACACACAAGAATTTATAACTGTTACATACATATAGGTGTGTATATACATACATGTGCACGCACGCACATCTATTTGTGTTTGACATTTGGTGTTCCACCTTCATCCTGGCCATTACCGTTCCAGTAACGGATCCTGTTGTGCATTAAAATCCCCACTGTGGTCCATTACCACTTCCTTCACTGGCAGCTCTGTCGCCTCACAAGCTATTGTGCTGTGTACGACATTGACTGGAGACACTGGATGCACGTTAGTAACATCACAACACGCATAATAAACAAGGCGTCACGTCGCGGCGTGTACCGGCCATGGGGACAACGCTGTGTAGCCCCCCCCGCAAACGCCCACGCTGGGGCACTGTGGCCATCCCTCCTCCTGGGGGTTCGTCCTTTAGGGTCAGGGCCAGCTCAGAGCTGCCACGGCCAAGGGTGGGATGGCTCTTGGCCGTGAGGTCCTACCCTGATAGCCCCCCACCCCGCTGAGCCCCCAGCCCTGGGGACCCGCTGCCTTTCTAGTGCCTTGACTGGTCATCAGCCGAAGCTGTAGCAAGTTGAAAGATTTTTAATATTTTTCTGCTTCTCCTTGCGTTTCACAGGCTTTAGTAGAAAAGGAGACGACACGAGGTGCTCTCAGACAAGTAGTTCTCTGCGGCAGCCTCCCCTGCCCGTATTTCCTCCACCCAGCAACAACTCCTTTGGTGATGGTTCTCTCTGGGGGCTGACCAAAGGCCATTAAAATGAACGGGAAACTTTTGGTTGACGTTAATGATATTGACTCAGACCTTAAAACTCAGGAAGCAAGAGCATGACAGCTGCATGGCTAGAAATAGATGGAAATCTTTGGAGTGTTGTGGTCCAAAACACGTTAACCTTTACCTGAGAGTGTGCAAGTAGGAGTATGAATGCAAGTTACTTCTGCATGAGGAGTATTGACCCTCTCCAGTGAGCAGAGAAGCAACAGGACTCCCCAGCCAGGAGAAATATTATGTCAGCAGTCTAATTCAGCAATGTGCACTTTGGAAAGGCCACTAACACAAGTAAAAATATGAATTCTCAAAGTATTTTCTTAACACTGTAGCATCAACAGGAATGCTTCTCAGAGAAGAGCTGCATAAAATACAGGAGTTCAAATTAGCAAAATAAGAAAACAAAGAATCAGCTAGAGGCAAGGATTCATGCAGTGCAAAAAGGACAGTTAGTAGTATTCCCAATTTATAGCCGTTTCTTGATAGAAGTAGAACAGAGAAAATAGAGAAAATTCACTGTCCACACCAACTCTTATCCCCACTGCTTTAACACTCTCACAACCTCAGCAACTTCAAGTACCAACAGACTGTCCCAGTTGGGTAATATTTTCATCTCACTGTCTTAACATTCACCAGGGACGTTGCTGAATGCTTGAAATTCTTGTTCAGTGCAGATCCCAAGTCTCCTCCTGCCCTGTCTCCCCTGTTGTTGGTTCTGGGTCATTCCAGCTCCAGTCAACCCACCCAGGTCAACCGACTCTGTCGTGGACTTTAAAAGCCTTGCAGTTCTCACTCCTACTTAACTAAATTGTTTTGCTATCTCCAAATTACAGATATACCGCTAACCTTCTGGTATTTGCAGTACTCCACCATTTCTCATTTCAACTTTCCTGGACTCTGACAAAATGGGTCCTTGTCCTGTCTCATGTTCCCACTGCATTTCAGTGTCCAAAGTGTGCAGCTCAACATACTTTTCCCTACCTTCTTCCAGAAAAGCCAAGGGAACAAGGCTGAGTGATAAAGGAGGGGTTTGGTTTTTTTTTTCTATTCCAGAAATTACTTAAGCTGCTGCCACTAACCTGCATCCTGCCCTAATTTATGGCACTTTTCTCGTCATTTATTAAAATAGTTTTAAAACATATGCAATAAACTCTGTGTGGAATAAATCTTTCTCTCTCCCTTTATTTTTAGTCAACTCTTCATATATCCATTGTGCAGAGGATCCCTGGGTTGTTGCAATCTGTTTCTTTTTTTCCCTTGTTAACTACCCAAAGTTCTGTGCTCGGAATAAAAAAGACCTGTTAGTAGATAGGTGAATGTCCAATTTTTATACTGGTTGAAAGATACTTCGGATATGTTTCTTGTATGGAATAAGTGCTGTAAGACTGAAAAGTTTCATTCTATTTCATAGAATCATAGAATCATTTAGGTTGGAAAGGACCTACAAGATCATCGAGTCCAACCATCGTCCCTGCCCACTA
>JAVJGH010000054.1:5492282-5503845 GCA_035590175.1 Aviceda leuphotes
CGGGTACCAGAACGGGTACCAGAACTGGTACCAGAGACGAGAGGGGGCTGGGGCAGGAGGCGGGGCTGCCTCTTTGGAGGGTAACGAGCTGTTTCACCGGCTCTCTCGGCCCTCGCTGTGAACCTGCCAACTCAGCTGCGAGCTAATGCTAAGTTAAAAGGGTAAGTGTTCTACATCTCCGTGACAGTATTCAAGCGAAATCAGCGCTTTCCAAAACTTTCAGAGAACGAGGAACCAATCGTAAGTGCATGTCCACAAGAATATACAACTAACTTGTGCAGTGAACTGGTGTCTTTCCCTCCCGGGGAAGTAAAATGTTAAATAACATACTTCACAGACCCCTAGAGCTACTGACAATGAAGGACGTTCTATGGCTTCTATGTTCTAGACAATCTAAATATTTCATTAGAAATGTGTTTAGAGTTGCTCCCTGCTCACCTCACCTGCCTGGGTTTAACTTCACTGGAAACAACACAAAGAGAAGGGACAGTACATCTGTTTGGTCACTCATGCAGTCTTGTTGGGGAAAAAAAAAAAAAACAAAACAAAACCCCCAAAACCACAAACTTGATTTGCACCTCCTTCTTCACATAAGGAAACCAAATGATTAGAACTTTTCTTCTGGTTTGGAAAAACAGAAATGAAATAAACATATATGTTTTTTTTTTCTAAACTGACATTTGTCTTGATTTTGTTTTAAACAACAAAGTATTTTTTCACCATATTTTAATTCTCTTGTAAAAATAAGAAAGGAGGAGTGAAGCTGTCACAACTGAACTATGTGGGAAAATTATTGGTTTCAAATGAGATACTTTCTACATTGAAAATATGTTTGAGATATTTAAAGAATTTCTGACAACTTTAAGCAGGATGTACCTGAGTATCAGCTCACAACGATGCAACATTTTCAGTATTTACGTGCCTCTGTTTCCTGGTGCTGGAACTTGTCTGCTCAGTCTCAAAATAGTCAAACCCAATATCAGTTGTGAAAGATTTGTGGGACTAAACTACTTTTCCGTGCTGGGATGCCATGCTTAGCACTGAAGACTACGCAACATTCATGCAGAATATTATTGCCGTCTTAGAAAGAGGTGGTGTCCACGGGACGAGCTTCTGCTCTGTGGCAGCTCCTCAGGTGAGCTGCTGGAAGGCGAAAGATCCTGGGAGTTGAGGGGCTGGGGAGCAGTCGTGGATTCCCGTCAGCTCGGGGGCAGGGTGCCAAGGGAGGAGGCAGGCGATCTGCCGGGAAATCAGCAAGGAATCAGCCGCAACTTTATCGAGGTGGAACCAACTCGGGGCTATTTCACTCTCCGTTTTGATAAAGTGACGTTTTTCAATGGAGCCAACCTTTCAGCTGAGCGTTCAGGTCAGCTCTGCTACAGCCAGCCAAGTTCAGCTGAAGTGGGGACCCTGAAAATCTCCATAGCGTTTTCTCTTCATTCTGCCACATCCATCCGAAAGCTCTGCGTGTCTTTTGACTATTTATGCTCACTGAAGGGTTCGAGGTGATACCTGTCGGCCACATCTCCCCCCACCTGCTCCTAGGTACCTGTGCCGGTGGGAAGCTCCGGCTGTCTGTCCACAACTCCTCTGCCGCAGTGACCTCCAGCGGGAAGGAGCAGAAAGTGGGAAAGTCCATGGATGGCAAACCAGCACTGCCAAATCCAGAAAGGTTACAGGAGATGCATGACTCTTGGCAGCTGTATGCAGGGATGGGGGGAGGAACATGCGCCGAAGGTTCTCCGAATCACCGGCATTGTTCCGACAAGATGGCCTTAGGAGGCCCAAGGTTCATGCCGACACAAACCTGGGGAGTCACACTTGCTCTGGGTCTCAAAGTTGAGAAAAGAAATCCCCGTTCCAGTGTTGGTTATGTATGGCACTAGTTTATGGCACGTCTCAGCTCCCCTGAGGCCAAAAGAGCCTTTCATGACCATTATTTTCAACTTTAGTCAAACTTTGAGCTCTACAGATAAAACTTGAAGTAAAACAAAATCCTGGCCACAATTTTCTCCCCTAATGAAGTTGTCTTTTCTCCTTGAAGGTCTTTGCCTGCCTACCTGCCTCTTCTCCTCTATTAGTTGAAAAATGTATTTGTCCTGCTTAGGTGCTTGCTGGGTCAACCATTATGGCTACTTCTCTGATCTGAGCACAGGAGCTGGAGTCTCTCCTCCCCTCTTCTCATCTCTGGGGATGCTCAATGAAGAGAAAGGAAGGTTGCTGCTGCTTTCAAGAGATGCTCAAACCCCTGTGAAGCCTCTGCTCATCACTGCCCTTAACATAATTTGTGAATCACCCACAAAGAGCATCATGAAATTTGTGCTTCTAAAAACGCTTGAAATGAATGTTCCAGAAATTAATACAAAACAGTAATATGATGTTGACATCCCATTTGCTGTAATAAAACTGCATGAACATTGCAAAGAAAAGACACTGGCCCCAAACACCTAAAAATTACTATATGCTAAGCTTCTGCAGTGAACACATGCTTTTTCTTATGATTAAGCCATTTATCAGTTTTAATACCTGGTCTAATTTCTAACTGACTGTAGTCTTCCTGTAGTTTCTCACTGTATCGTTTTGTGGCTGTTTCCTTTCTGTTTAATATTTGCTTATTTTAGTTTAAATCCCTAGAGCAGAACCCACAAACCAAACAAATAGTCACAGAAAACAGAGAGCAGCTCAAATGTCCTTGGAGACACTCAATTTTTTGTTTGCTACCATTTGTCATCCTCTGCTCAGAGAGAGATCAACAGTTTTTAGCACACAGATCAATATTCTCTTAACCCAGACCTAATCTAAGGAGAGTTTCCCCAGGTTTCACCTTGGCCTACTCCTATGTGCCATAGTTGCCCTTTTTTTCAGCAATAATTTTGTCTGTGTAAGACAGCAATTTTTCATCCTTTGGTCAAAACTGGTGACAAAAGAGGGAATAATGGTTCCTGACATATCAAATGATAGATTTGACACATGGCATGCTGAGCTGGGAGCTTTCACGTGCCAAAGTAGAAAGACAGATAAGCAGCCTAATGGCCCTCCTGACATTGCTGCCTCTTTTTTTCCCTGGTATACCAAAACAGGCTCTGCTTTTTTTTTTTCCTTTTTTTTTTTTTTTTTTTCCTGGAGAAGTTTTTTTTCTATAAATCTGGGCAGGAAGAGAGGAAATGCACTCTACTCCAGCCCAAAATAAACGTTTCCCTGTCCTGTAAAATGATCAATCTATGCCCTTTTCCTCCAGCACAGTAAGGGCAATACAACATGCTGCTTGAGGAAATACTAACAAATATAGCCAGTGAGAGGGAAACAGATGGGACTAAGAAATTAAACCAGCAGATTTCTGGAAGGTATTCAAAGAGGAGAGTTTATAATACTGAAACAGAACTGCTCTTTAATTTTTTTTTTTTTTTTTTTTTTTAAAGCAATGATCATCGAGATTTACCTTCAGCTGGGCTCTCACTCTCCCTGCTAAATCCACTCGCAGAATGATAAGGAAGGTCCCTTTTGGTATCATTCTGGTCAAAGAAAATCAGTTTTCACGTAAGCCAGTGCCAGTCTGGATAGACAGCCTGCCAGTTTCTCTACCTTTGGTACTCTGGGACAAACACAGGGCTCAGTGTACCACGGGGCATGGCTCCAGGCACGGGATCGCCTTACATCTTTACACACAAAAGCTTCTTTCAGAATCTAAACTAACAAAACAGGAACAACTTTTATTCCTCTATGGTTTCCTCTGGAGCATGTGTTCACATTTAAAATCCTGACCTATGTGTCATTTGCTTGCATTCAAAGTTATTTGTATTGCTTTGGTATTACAAAGCAACACCCAGTCCTAACCTCGCTTGCTTACCAATAGCCTATGGACTTTGGCAAAATGTTGTTTATCCTCCTGCAGTACTGCTTCATAAATTCTTTTTCTCTCACTTTCCTTCTCCCCCCCTTTTCCATATTTTATGGCCAGACAGTTGTGTTAGCAGCCAGCTTATTTTTCGCCACCGTAATAGTTCTATGGACATTTTAAATTTGATTCAATAAAGGAAGAAAAAGAAATGAATCCAAGGAAAATATTTTACGCACAAGGTCATCAAACACTGGAATCCGATGTTTGTCACCCTGCATTTAAAAATATCACAGTGTTTGAATGTTCTGGGTTATTTCTTTACAATTTTCATAAATGTTTAAATATACATGTTATACATAAGGGAAACATTATATGTATATAGATCAAATGCCTTCCCCCCCCCCTTCCTTGTAATGCAATTTTCTTTCTTTTTTACCCTTTCCCTTAATTAAAAACATTTTTTCTATAAGTATATACTTCGGCACATTCTATGGTATTTTTCACAGTTTCTACATTTTTGACATTACAGTCAAAGTAGTAAGAAGTCAGAATGAAAAATGTGAAACTATGACATTTAATTTTCTCATACTGTCCACCAATAACTGGGAAGAGAAAAACATAAAATACAAACCCAAAAGGAGTCATCAATGACACATCAAGCCAAATAAAAATGCATTACTAAAATGATTTTGATTGTATAAACTCAGAAAAAGCTGCATAACTGCGATATAAAGAGGTCAGTTCTTGGATGCACAAGTTCCAAACAGAAAGCAAGCATTTTGAGTTACTAAAAAGGCACAAATAGAATAATTAGGCTTTAGTAACACCTCCTTATGAGAAAGTCTTTTTCACTGAACGTGGTGAATCACAACACTGTAGAATAAGGCATGGTGAAGCACACTGAAACTATTTCTGACTTTCACTGTGCTGTCCTAAAAATAAAGTGTAACTATGGCTAAATATATTGTAAATGAACTATATAAAACAGATTTCAGCTTAGTAGACAAATGTAAATATTGTTCAAAGACAGCCTCTTGCTTCCCTTATAATAAACTTACTGCAAATGACTAGGTTGTGATATTGTTTGCTTCAACAAGGGCTGCAAGTATATGTTATTTGTCAAAATATTCTGATTTATCAATTTGGTTCAAACAAAAAACACACACAAGAAGATAAAGAGTTAAGATGATGTTTCTTGTTGTAGAATTAATCAGATTCATATTAGCAGTAGTAAATGTCATGTTGGCACCTTTTCTTTCTCACACATTACAGTTTCAAGTCTTTGCTATGAGGAAATAATGAAGTAAAGATATGCAGTGCCATATACCATGCATCTTTTTTGTCAGTCTGCATAAGAAATGAATTGTATCTGCTACTAAGGAGGTCACGGGGGCAGCAAGTTAAGAAGAATGCTTAAAGAAAGGACATGTCAAAGGAAACAAGAACTTATTTTTTCAATACTTTCTAACAAGTATTGCAGTTTGGGGAAAATTAAATGCTCATAATAAATACCCGCCTATCCTGAAAGCATTTATTGCTTTTCATTGCTGCAAAGTTAACCCTGGTGACCAAGTGACCTTGAAGTCCCCACCGCAAACTCATGAAGATCAACAAAAATAGTCTAATGTTACAAGCCCTAAAATTCATGCTTCAGTAGTAGTGTGATCAGAGGGGAAAATGCTACTTTATTGAGAAGATAAAAACCTGAGGACTGGAAAAAGATCATGCCAGATGAGACGTACATCTCATGAGGTTATCCCACAGTGGGCTTTTTCCTTTTTTTTTTTTTTTTTCTTTTCTTCAAAAAAATGCCATACTTCATAGTTAAGCTTGAAAGGTAAAAAATGGGCGAAAAAATCTTCATTGCCAGAAAGAAAAAAACTGTTTTTGACAGTTGGATGATGCTTGTGTCTTGTGGTAAATTTTCAGCTTTGCCTACAAACAGAGCCTTCCCTTCCAGCAAACGCTCTGCATATCTTAAGCGTGGAGTCAAGGCAGAAGCAAGCTATTGGTGTGCCAGAGATTGCATCGAAATTACAAAATGCATTTTAATTTTGTGCAGTGACTAGGAATTAATGCCAAACCGTACTGTCAGCATGCAGTAGAGCATCTCTCTGATCAGGCGAAACGATTGCCTGAGCTACAGCAGCCTCCCCTGCCTTCCGTCCTGTAGGTGCCACTGCTGCTAAGTGGAGCTTCTGAGGAAAACTAGATGAAGAGGCATGAAGGGGAAGAAGAGACGCGTGACTGGGGGTTTTTAAAAATGAAAGACCCACGGCATTCTCATTTACTCCACGGATGCTTTCTGCCACTCCGATGGTGCCAACGGGCTTGTCAATTCTTTCCGGTTTGAGGTCAAAATGTAGAGAGGAGCCTCAGCAAAAAGCAGGAATCGGGTCTTAGAAGTAATAAATGGTTAATAGAAAAAGTGACTTTTTTTTTTTAAACTGTTTTTAAAGAGATGGAGGAAAGAACAGACTTCAGTGAAACTTTACTGGAAACTAATCTACCTTTCCACCCTCTTCCCACCCAAGTCACACCCCTCCCTGTACCCTGAGAAGCTGATGGGGGCACTGCTTTTGATCACACATTCCTGAATGGAGAGAGAGGGGAGAGGGTAGACTAAACCAGCAGCATTCTGGAGCAGTAGTCATTTCCTTTATTTCAACTTCATAAACCAGATATAGTCCAGCTTCTCCCTTGGCCATTTTCCTGGGCTTTGTCTGTACATGATCTGGTCAGAATTTTTTTTTGTTTTCCTCAGGAACATCAAAGTTCTTCCCAGGAACATATTACATTTGTTACCACAAGGATGACATCTTGAGCTATAACTGATGAGAGAGATTAAGACAGAATAACTTTGCCCTGATGACAAGAGCATTCACGCAGTAGGTAGGACATCAAAATTCACATTTGTGTTCACTCTGACTGAGAAACCAAACTACATCCCACGTTTTTGCCATCACTGCCAGGTCGTACAGAGAACACGATGTCCTGAGCGCTCCTGTTGGAGCTGCTTCATTTCCTAGAAACAATTTAAAAAACCCCAACAGCAAAACAGCGTGCCGTAATGGGACTGATTGCCTAGTCTAGTGGTGTAATACCGATGACCGGGTCGCTCCGTTAAGGACCGGTCACAAAATACAGCAGCTCCAACCGTGCCCATGACGGAAGCCCCAGAATTACCAGTAGCCTGGTAAAGCAGGCTGTGGGAACCAGGGCTTAAACCTTTGGTCTCAGTCACACCGAGAGCCAAGTGGTACTTTGGCCTTCTTTCTGTTGGATGGAGGCTATTCCTGTGTCTGTAGGGAGTACAGGAAGAGAGATGGCATTTTTCACTTCAGAAGTTCTTTGTTTCAGCCAGATTGGTAACAAATACACATTTTTGTTCACTCTCAAGATACTTCACGTTGAGAAAGGATTTTTGTTAACCCAGCTGAACTACTTACTGAGCAGTATGCAAAGAAGAAAACCTACCTGTGAAATAACTGTTTTGCAGACTTAAATGGACCAGGCAGTTACTGAAATGGGTACCCAATTTTCAAGCAGACAGATGGCAAAAATGTGCCACATGTTCCTTCGTTCTCCTGTGTCCCCACCATTCTTCCATAGGTCCACACTGCAACGACGAGTCCATCAAACTAAGAATCTGTGGATTTCTCCAGTTGAAAAGTGTTGCTCAAGAACATCAGAGGAAGCATTTTCCTCAAATAGAAAGAATATAAAAAATTCACAATTCACATCTGGGGTGTAATGGATGGCCAGGTGGCCAGCTATAGTTAACTGTCAACACTTTATATTTCCCTTTGCCATCGGCAAAGTTTGCACTCAGAAGTGAGAGTATAACGTGAAGAAACTAAAGCATGAAACCACTTAATATCATAATGGTTTGGGTTTGAAAAATCAAGTAATTTTTTTTTTTTTCTTCCCAAGTTTTCCTCAGTACTTGTGCTGTTCACTGCCTTGCACCTTGCCAAACAGTGTTAAAGAAACAAGTAATTTATGGACCTTCTTGTGATGACTACATCAAGGTTGTAGCACTTTTTCCTCTATTTTTCTCTTCCCTTATCATGATAAATTGAGATCTGACCAGTTTGTATTATTGCTGTGTAATTCTAACAATTTGTTTCCAGTATAGACAAATGCCCATGTCGACAATGTTATCACTGTCTTTATTCATACTGAATAGTGCATTATCCTAGAACTGGTTAAAGTAAAATATTGCTTATGTATGAGCATCCTAACCCTCTCCCATTTCTACTTTTCTCCTAAAGTCTGTAAATGTTCGGTGGCCCTACTTTACCTCTAATGTGCTTCTCTGCTCTGCTCTTGCTTACATATTCCTGAAATAAGAGCAAAGTGCATAGAGGCTGTTTTAAGGCAGGGTACAGTACTGCACCTAGTAGGAAATCAGGTATTTGGAAATACCTTCTTTCTTCATCAGCTCACGGTGCTTGTCACGTTAGCAAGCAACAGCTCATTCTGCTTTTGGAAGTGAATCCATGGTCAGAAATGGTCTTTTATAAATGGGATGCATGGCCCTTCTCTGGTTTGGTGTATATATACCCTCAGAAACACTGGACATGATCTAGCCCTAAGAGTACTCTCAACATTTTAACTCGTTATCATTCTTAGCCAATAGATATTTCATTACGTTTGGATACTATAACAGACTTAGTACTGTGGGGGAAAGCAGAGAGAATTATGGAATTAACGTTGATCATCTATACTGCCACTTTAAGAGAGCTAGTAGATACTCAGCACCTCCGAAAGTCAGGTTTTACAGATTCTATCTATCAGCAGCTGTGAACAAAATGAGCCATCCAGATGAACTTGAAGTAACGAAAGACAGCCTGCAATGTATTTCCAGATATTCCATGATCTATCTTAGGTCTAATCTGCTAAGTGATAAAAATTGAAAAAGATCAGGCGTTCACAGAACCAATGGAAGGAATTTAAATCAAAGGTGTACATTTCATCCACAGCTTTTTAAGTGTGACTAAATGTTCTGGATGTGTTCTTTCCATGCAGGAACCTAAGCAAAATATAATAATTTGGTAGCTAAGCCAAAGTCATGCAGATAAGAAAATACAAGTATTCCCACAGAAGAAGGAAAATATTTAAATATTTGTCAGTTACTTTAAATCTTTCTAGAAAAAGTTTGCATAGTGAGATTTCAGCTGAAGCTCGAGTTACTAAATGTAATCTTTTTTAAGATTAATTAATTCTTTGAAAAATCATTGCATTTCACATTCTTCATAGAAATAGTTTAGAAGAATTGAAGCAAAATAGAATTGATGGACTATAAGGAGCATTTTGAAAACCCAAGACTCCATTCAAATTAAAGATCACTGCATCAGGAGACATGGCTGCCAGGCTGGAATATAAACAGAAATTAACTTGATCATTTAGTAGAAACATAAGATATATCAAGGTATTGTTAAATGAAATGAATCAGCCCCTAAAATAATATAAATATCAAAACAACAGCCAAGTGATATGGTGGAACCCTCAACATATTTCTAGAACAAACCCTGAACCAAATCTTACTCGAGGTTATGATATATGCAGGTTCTTCTTCTTTCCCCATCTCCTGACACACACTTCTGTTTTTGACAGAATAGCAGGAGAAGAAGCTTTCTTGTGTTATTACGTGGCTCTAACTAGAAGCTGAAATGATGGAAATTCTGCAAGAAAGCCTGTTATACAGTCTCAGGGAATTCAGATAAGGATCCAAGAATTCAAACCAAATCCAAATGCTGAACCTTTTGAGATACACTACGCTTTGAAGGCGAGTGACTTTATTCTGCCAGATGGGTCTTTGAAATGCTCTGCAGTGCCCACATGACTCATCAACAAAATTTATTTGGCTAAAGAAGCAGTCAGGGAATATACTGTACTATACTGTACATGGCCCCTCTAGGACAGCTCCAGCTGGAGCCTTAGGCAAGATTTATGGAAATGGAAATCTTAGGAGCCTTCATGCCTTTTCTTCCCATTTGCTGTGTTGCATCAATGGAGCGATCGCCTGCAATCTTATCACATGAAGGCAAACGTGCTTGCTGGGGGCAGCACCCCCTGAAATGAGAGCAGCTGCACAGCGGGGAGGTGAGCTCCGTGCAGAGGCAGCACAGGCGGCTGAAGGAGGAGGAAAATCCCACATCTCCAGATCAGGAGAGACTACCAAGGCAACAGTGAGGGTGTAGAAGAAAGGCACAAGTCTTTGCTCCGCGGCTTTGGGAAGAGGGAAGGGGGCCACACGGGACCACTTCCCTCCTCTGGCAGTATGAAGTGCTGTTAAAGACCAATACAGTTAATACGGTGCTCCCATCATTATCCGTTTTCCTACTCCTTTTCCTTTTGACTAGTAGAAGAGCTCCTCAGTACCTTTCTACCCGGCCAGTGTTTCTTTCATCATTAATAGTGAAGATAGGGTATCCTGGAGACCTCAGATGAGGAGATGGCCATTCTATAGCATGAAAGCCTCAGTAGGCTCCTTTAGTGATGCTATAGGACTGGAGATGGGTTTCCTACAGTACCTGTCAGCATTTCCTAGCTCACACAGAAAAAGGAGAAAAGGGAGGGTGGATCTTACACAGCTAGCAAAGTGCTCTAAGAACTTTCCGAAGCAACACTGGGCTAAACGTCAGGGAATGGAGGTGCCACCATAGTTGCACCATCAGCCGTATTTTGCTTTATTTTGACACCATGGTGTCCACAGCAGGGAAACCAAGGACAAGGTCTCCTCCTAGTAGTGTGGCTCCAGGAGGTCAGAGGAGCCATGGCAATAGCGTGGTCAAGTGCAGGACGGCAGGGCTGAGTGGGTGACCAGCTACTCCCTGCAACTAGGGCTGAAAACTTTAACAAACGGAGGCTTGTGTGTTTTGCACTTTCAGGGCAAGCTGAGAAACAATTTTGGCCATTAGTAAACAGAGCCATCCTCTTAACTATTGATGATAGCACCAGGCTGAGTATATTAAACCCTAAGCTCAATGTGGATGTTACTTATGAAATGCAAATAGGTGAAGAAAGGAAGGAAGGTCGTTTGCTGAGATTTAGGAAGTTATTTGATTAAATAGGTACCCTTCAGAAATTCAGTTAAATATTAGGCAAAATATGAAGTAAATATTGGAAGGGTTAGGAGGATTGGCTAGCAATGAGTCTTCTCATCATATCCCAAGCTTTGATGTGGTTCATTTAACTTATTTTTTTTTTTTAGGAAATGGAAGGAGGGGTAAGAGAATAGAGGTGCTGAAGTAAGAAGGGTGATACAAAGAAGGAATTTTTAGCTTTTGAATAAAGAACAGAGATCTAATTTCATGTTTCACATTCCTCACTTTGGCTTAAGTCACTTCATGAATGTTCACATTGCAAGGAAATGCTGTTAACAGAGAATGAATTATCCTGTAATCTGGAACTGGCACTTCCATGAGGCTTAAATCTTTGAAGAACTGCTCTCCCAGTAGGAAACCTGTTGTGGGTTAACCCTGGCCAGCACTTCAGCCTCATGCAGCCGCTCGCTCACTCACCTGCCTCCTCCTGTGTTGGGATGGGGGAGAGAATTGGAAGGGTAAAAGTAAGAAAACTTGTGGGCTGAGATAAAGACAGTTTAATAGGGAAAGCAAAAACCACGTGCACAAGCAAAGCAGAACAAGGAATTCATTCCCCACTTCCCACGGGCAGGCAGGAGTTCAGCCATCTCCAGGACAGCCGGGCTCCAGCACG
>JAVJGH010000054.1:5521056-5536424 GCA_035590175.1 Aviceda leuphotes
GTCGGCGCATCGTCAAATCTGGGTTGCTGGAATAACGCCTTGTGTTTTCAAGCAGCGTAATTCTATAGTGTCAACAGGAAGGACCATAAACAGACGCTAAGTGAAACTATTTTGTTTCGCATGCATTAAATCTGCACTGCAGGTAATATTTTCCTCATTATACAGCTTGCTTTTTTTTTTTTCCTAATCCCAGTACAGGGATTTCCACCATTCTTCTTCTGGAATACTATCAATTTTTTGTCATAATCCCAATGCTCAAAGTGTCTGGGGCTACATCCTGCAGTTCTTTGTGGAAGGAAATAATGTGGCACTGGGACAGTGACAAGTCACCTGGTCTTGTCTGAGGGGATGTTTGAAAACTGTTAGCAAGGCAATCTAAGGGGCTGGAAAGTAAGGTGCAGGCACAATTTATTATTAGGCAGTTCGGCTAGTCTCTCTTTCCTTCCACTACTCCACTTCAGGAAAGGTTCCTATAATAATGTCTAGTTCACTGGACATCCAAGAGTAGGTCTGAGCAAATGCCTCTCTATAACATCAAAGTTTTTTAGAGCAAAGCATGTGTATAAGTGAGATAGAAGTAGAGGAGAGAGAAAGAAGAAACTACCCAGACTGCAGCAAATATGGAGATGCCTCTTGCAATCTCTACGTAACATCCAGTCCTGAGAATTTCTTCATTAGCACAGAAGCAAAACATTGCTGAAGATCACACTTATTTTTCCCAGACTTCCTCCTTCTTTCATTTTGATGTAAAAATTGAGATATACTAAGCATTCTAAGTACCTCCACATTCAAAGAATCAGGAGACAAAACTTTTTGCTTCCCCTTTAAATCTTCCTTCTGCCACACCATTAATTTTATGCAGCAGAAGGATGTGTGGAGGAATGAAAAATGTCTTGGGAAACTTGGAAATAAAAAAATCAAGCTGAAAATGCTGAGGTGAGGCCCCACTGGTGAAAGCTGAGTTAAGGCCACATGGTATAAGCAATGAGATGCGGTTTGCCCTTTTTTCTATCTATGTGATAGGTACCTATCTTTTCAAAGAAAAGCTGGAAAGTGGGTGTAGTCTGATATAATGCAGCTTTTAATCTACCAGTGAATGAACAATGGTCCAGGAACCTCAGTACATAAATTTTCAGATGACAAAAAGGATTTTGAGAGATATGTTAAATGTATCTCTCTATGAAAAATAAAGTCGAGTAGCCCTACTTAGTTAACTTTCTCTAAACATAAAGAAAAGTGTCCAAAAGTAATTAAGCTAGGAGGAAAAATCAGGTGTGAAGCTGGAAAGCTGAACTGTAACACAATTTGAAGAAGTTAAAGATGAAGATCCAGGGGAAATCTGAAGTTTGTCCAAAGCACCTGAAGATAAGGAGAGTTTATAACTGGTGAAATCCCCTTTGTACTTTGCACGGGAGATATCGAGTAACGAAAGCTAATCTGACAGGAGGTGAAGGATACAGTGCATTTCCTAGGGACTCAAAAGAAGGTTCATTTATAATGTTTGGATAGAAGGCAGCTCCCACTGAGGGAAATTAGTACTGAAAATTAAACTCTGCTAGTGAAATGTTCTGTCAGGCAGACTGGGATTAGGATTGGACTATGGCAGGGCCATATTCCAGTTTGGATAATCACCGATATTTGCCTTACATCGGAGTGGGAAAAGAAACCCTCCAGAGGGGGAGACACGCTCACACAGACACACACTCTCAAAAAATACCTAAGGATTCCAGGAAGCAGATTTCCCCTTTCATGCATCATTTTTTCAATCAATTTATATGGCTGCAAAATAGCAGCAAGGGAAAAGGGGAGTTGTGTGGTTACGCACTGGCACCCATCTCTTTGGAGACCTGTTTGATCTGTTTCTATCCTATACTTTTTCAGGCGTCTTTTCCTAGGGTTTCTGGGAAATATTACCAGCATTTTGCCCCTTCTCTTGTAAAGTTTTTGAAGCATTAAATGTAAGAATTTTCCTCGTAGAAGGTTAAATTCTGTGCAAAGATTTGCTTTCATCAAAATCATTGAATCCATTTTACTGTGTCCATACCCTTTTACGCTGGCTGACCAGACTGTTCTGGTGTTTATATTTAACAAAATGGATAACTGCAGAAACAGAACATTTTAAGTGGATGGAAAAAGATATTGGCCAAGTGAATTTTACTCCTGTGGGAGTGACTAGTACAATGGAAAGGGATTCAACTTGCAGCCAAACAGCAAAAAGAAGCAGAGACAAAAGAACAGTAGAAAGGAAGCGAATATATATCCACATATGTAATGCCACATATCATGGCTTGAAAAACTCCCACTATTGTGTCTCGTTAAATATTTCATAAAATGTGAGAGAGCTAGAATCCCTCTAATACTTATGGTTGGATGAAGAAGAAGGAATTTCTCAAAACTGTGTGCTCTCTTTCTAAGGAATCTTACCAATAAAACCTTTAAGAAATAGAAAGAGAAGAGCAAGGAGAAAAGAAGGGGGTTGAGACCCAAAATGTATTAACAGAAGGGAGCAAGTGCTCAAATTGCTGAGAAACTTCAGGATGCAAATGAAATCCAGTAGAATCTCAAAGTAAATGACTGGTTTCAACATCCTTATTGTGCCACCCTGTACATAAAGGATAAACCTGAGGACGCCCAGAATTGCTGAAGATACAGAGCCAACCTGACTCCACAGAGAAATCCATTAGAGTAGTAACCTCCAACTTCAGATGGGTTTTTAATACAATTTCTTTTCATTAATTTTGAAAATGATAAATAAAAATAAAATAAAATGTTATTTTCATTTTTGGAAAGGCTTGTTTCAGGATTCTGGTTTAGAGTTTTTTCCCCTTACTTCTTCCTGAGAAACACTGTATGGATGGGAACATAATTAGAAACACAAAGGGACAAAGATAGAAACAAAAATAAAGTGCTAGGTGACATTTTATTTCTCTCTTAGGGGGAGAACTTGTTCTTGCTTTACTGGAGCTCATATTTTAGGACGGTAAAAAAACTAATTAATGACAACTTACATTTTTTTTTTCCATATAAAGAACAATCTATACATAGAAATCTTTCTGGAGAATATAGGAAGCAACAAGTAATATGGGAAGAGATATATATTAATCAAGAATTGTATCTGACTGAAAGTGCATATCTTTATACACGAAATGAGAGAAAAAAAGCATTTTAAATGAAACGGCGTAAATACACAGAGGAACCGTGCTCATATAAACTGATATCTTTTTGTTGCTGTTTAATGAGCACAGATGTGTCAAATAGAACTTACACCCAACATGTTTAATTAAAATACCTGCATACATGTGAGTGTACACATTTACAGATATGCACGCACGCACACACACACAGAGGAAAAATAAGCAAGAAAATTCTTTCCGATAGCCAGTTTCAAGAATACAACTGTTCTCCTGTGCTAGAAGCTGTTGCCAGCCAAATAAAATATCAGTGTTCCACTAGGAAATGGTTAGCCAAACAGAAAGTGCAATGAATCTGCAGCTGATGAATATAAGGATTTCTCCATGAAATCCCCTGTGTCAGAAATTATTATAGAGGCTTTCTGTAGTTGAGGACATTCCCAAGACTGGTTACTCAGTGTTATGTAAATGACAAATGGTTAGAAAAAAATAACTTGGAACAGATGAATAAGGCATTTGGTTCGTAGGAAAAGGGATCAATATAGTTTTGACTAGAGGCTTGAAGTAGCTTCTTGTGTTAAAAATAACAACACTACAGTAACCTTCCTATGGCTATCATTATATCAATTTACAGACGTTAAAATATGTTTTAGCAAATGTAAAGAGTTAAAAGGTGTTTCCTTGTGAAACGGAGGGACTGTTTCACTAATTTTTCACTTTTTACAAAGCATCAGTTAGTACATTGATAGCAGAATGATTATTTTGTATTACCATAATTTTCATTCTTCTAGTATGAATGATTGGGAAAACTAGAATGATGCCTATTAATCCTGATTCAGCAACTTGACTGTGCTTACTGGGAGATAGCTTGAGGGGTTTTTTTTTTGTGTGCGTTATACTGCAAAGAGGCTACAAAAGACTGAACTTACAGGCCCTACACAGATGTGTGTAGGGAAGATTGAAAGGAGGTTTTTCTGTTCACCACCCACACCCTATGCGAGAACCAAATGCGAGAAGTTCCCCAAGAGCTGGTGAGACGCCAAAGGAGCACGGATCACCGGAGAGTGGTGTGCGAAGTGCAGTCCCATCGCGCGCTGAGAATTAAAGGGAAGGAGAGGGATTTTTGGCGTAAATCAGTGAACTGCAGTGCCTCACGACTAGGGGGAAATGGAGTGGTGAATGTAGCTTAAATGCTCCCAGGGAAAAGCTCTGCGCACAGTGACTCCTGTCCGGGCACACACATCTCAAATGCCCGATCTGACCCGCCGTTCTCAGTTCGTATTCAAAAGAATACTGCTGAAGTCACGGGGAACCCAAAGAAACAAAGAATAAAAATATAATAAGAATTTCAAAATTTGACCTTAGAATAGGCAATTCTCTAAGGTTCCTTCTCATTGCCCCAAGTTGTATTTTCTGTTTGTGCATTTATGAATAGCCCACTCACCACTGGAACATCTACATTTTTGTTTTCAGATGTTCTGCATGTCTTTGAGCAGGCACTTTTCTCAATAACTTGCACGCTACATTTAACCCCTCAGTGACTTCTGTGTCTCTAGCCTCTTTATAGCCACTTTATTAGACTTCAATACAGTTAACCCATTTGTATAATATGCCTTTAATACAAGAGGGCTAGTGCAGCACATAGTTTTCCAAACGTGGTCTCACTAGCTTCTTACATAGCGCTAGGATATTTCCTCTAACTTAGGTTCAATACCTCCATTTATACATGCCTCAGTTTTGTTTGCTTTTCCTTTTTTTTCCTTTTTTTTTTTTTTCCCCTCAACTGCTGTTAAGCATCAGGCCAACTACTTTTGAGTCTTATACACCACCCTATCCCTCCCTCCCACTTCCCCTGCTCCCATCCTGCACTGCTGAGTGTATGGTCATGGACAGACTGTGTTTTTTTGGGTTCAGCATAATCCAAACACTATTTTGTTCTTCTGACTGCAAGCTTGCTGTGGTATGGATCAGATTATCACCAGAGCTGAGTGAACCAATTTGGATTAAATTAAAAGAACCATTCCTTGCCTCACACAGATCTTTGTTTGAAGTCTGAAAATGTCAGCTTAATTTTTATTCACCTGCTGCTCACTTCCTGGTTTTGGTCAGGACTGGAATGCTACAATATTAGGAGAAATTATGCTCCTTTGATATTTTCAGATGAAATGGAAAGAGGAAATTGGAGATGAAGGATGGTTTTGTGGTTAAAGGAACTGAACAAGGGCTTTTGAGATAAAGGTTTAATACCAGGTTGTGCCACAGGCTACCTTTATGATTCCAGTCAACTGACAGAAACAGAGAAATTGCCCAACTGGATCAGATCAGTGGTCCATCTAATCATTTATCACCTCTCCGTATCTCCTTGTGTCAGCTCCACAGAAAGATAGAGAAGCCTCTGAAAAATGCAGGTATAACACGCCTACAAGGGAAGTTTGTCCCAGCACCTCATGCTCTGCAGTATTCTACCCCCTTCTACAAATCCTGGCTGTTTCTAAATCCCAACATTTTGCTTATTTTCTCGACTGCTACTGAGCACTGCGCCGAGATCTTCATTGAGCTGTCAAGTCTTTTTTCAGAGTTGTTACAGCTGTTTTCTCTTGTTCTGCCCCCATGATCAATGGGGGCTTTCTTGACACTGTCATCTTGTCTGGTCAATGCCCAGAACTGGATGCCTTATAATTTCCCAGAACTCAGCAACTGCATGACTCAGAGCATGTGGTTATAATTGTGGCACAGTCCTTTTTCTTTCTACACTAGTTACAGTGCTTGAGCATGAATGATGTGTTCAAATGCTGCCTGGGATTTGAAAGGAACACTCCAACACCATTCTTTTCTTCAAACAATAGGTACTTCTGTGATCGAGGTATTGTTCCCCGGCCTTTTAGACCACGGCCACTATTATCCAGGTTGTTATAAATGAAAGGTTATTATAGCTCCCTAACAAGTCCTGGAAAAGTGTCCAGCTGCTACAAAACATAGCTGTTAGAGTTCTCATACTCACATGGGCAGAGTTTTCTCCTTGATCTTGTGCCCAAAACCTCTGTTGATAAACAAAAGAAGACCCCGCATGGGGAACAAGAAGCCCATGCCTCATTGCTTGTGGGTAAAATATTATACATCATGAAGAGAAACCTCTGCTCATTTTACAGTGCTCCGAAGAGTTCTGTTCCACGGCACCTAAGCTTTGCTGCCTGATCTGTGTTAAAGGAGGACTGCCACAAACGTAACTAAAAAGACGCAACCCTGTGGTCACTCTCACTGCTTTCTACATGGACCACACTTGCTGTGACTGCTTGGACCACATTTTGATATTATTATTCATGGTGAACGGCTTCCTCTGCAAACATTAGCAGTGAAGTAAGGAATGAGGCGCTCTTCGTTGTCTCAAAAAAATATCACATACTATACTTTTGCTTCTATGTCAGGTCCTTTTCCATCATAGGTATTGCCTTGATTCATAAAGGGTGTAGGGATGGAAGAAACACTTCTAGGAACAGCCATTCTCCTGTCCAAGTGTAAGGGGTAGGCTTTGTAGGAAACAAGCTTAATGCTATGAAGTGATGAGGCAGAGCTACGCTGATTATATGGGACCGTTACTGCTGCATATCTATTATTTTAAGCTGCATTTAAACTGATTTAAACTGCTCAAAGCATGCTCACGTCTAGCTTGCATGACCAGACTTCCTTTCCATGTATAGTGTGTGGAGGGACGTTGGGCTTAAAACCAATACCGTAAGGGAATTGGGTTGAGAAGAGCAGACGGATCTAGAAACGCAGAACTGCTTTCAATCCATTAACAGCGATGTAGCCAAAGAGCTCTTACACCAAGGTGGAGAAGGCAAAGGGTTATTTTGCCTGCTCTGGGTGCCAGTGGCACAGTATCAGGGAGTCACAAGTAGCCTCATCCTGGCCATACAAGGCTTGAAGGGGAGAACTGAAACCCTGTGTTATGCTCTTCTCTGGGCAGTACCCGCAAGTAGATACTTTCCTGTTTCCCAGAACTCGGCAATTCTGTGACTCACAGCATACTGTTATAATTGTGGCTGTCAAGCCTCTCAGTCTTTTTTCTTTCTACACAGTCCTGGAGGCCAGCTGATCTGCCCAAATAGCGTATGAAATCTGAAAGAAACGTTGCATGGGGATGTTAAAAAGCAGAGACACTCTTTTTGTCTTAGAAAAGCACATTGGGCACAGATACAATCTAAGCAGGAACGGTTGCCATTAGTAATATTTTGATACCGTGGTCATGTTGTGATTGTAAGGAAGCACGAAAATTAACATGTCTGGCGTTGTATCAGCAACGGTGACCAGTCAGGTGCCATTTGGGGCCAGATGGAAGAGCCCCAGCTGCCAGAGGGACGGTGATGAGGCTTGTGTCCAGCACACACCGAACGGCAGAGCAGCGCCGGACGGCTTGCGGTGCTCTCAAGGGTTTCTGACAAGACTCCTAGAAAATGCTAGAGCTTCAAGACTCGTCGTGAGATACAAATAAAAAAAAAAAAAAAAAGAGAGGTGCTCTTTATTCAGCGTGTGTAAAACTTGCCTTGCCACATACTCTACAATTTAGCAACCTGATATTTAACTCATGCTGTACGTGGCCCCTGTCTTCCCCGCCTGGCAGGTTTCCTACTCAGTAATTTTTTAGGCTATTACAGCTTTACCTCTGCTCTTTTTCAGGTTCCAAAGGACTTTTTTTTCCCCCATTCCTGTGTCTGGGGCTGGTGGGGCATAAACTATTGCAGGGACTCATTGGCTAGGGACCCTTCATGGGTCTCATCTTTCAGGAAGGAGGGAAGATGATTAGAAGAGCTCTCCTTTCTTCCTCACAGAAGGAAACAGAGAACTTGAGATGCTACATTAATTTCATTTTCTCCCTGGCCTTCCTTGTTTCTTCCTTCTTTTGAGAATAATATCAGTTCCCTAAACGAAAGAGGGATGGGGGAAACCCTTGCATTTTATTTGGGCACCACCACTTTGAATTCTTTGCTGTTAGAGCAGGGGGAAGTGCATGAGGTTGATGGTCAGGCAAGGGCAGAATTTGTGAGGATGTACGAGTTTTTTGGATCATCAACAGGTTAGCTCTCACCCAGGAAAAAAACAGGTTACTCACAGAAGTATGGCAAGGAGACTGATGACTGGGGAACTCTGGGCAGTTCTAGAGCACAAAGAACGTATAATCTGAGAGCAAACAAAGTCCCATGCACATTCTGTCTATTCCTTTTAAAAACCAAAAATAATCCAGTGTGAAGACAGCTAACTAATCAGCACCACTGCCCATCAAATATCTCCAAAAACAGTAAACACCAGCTGTAGCTCAGTTAAAATCAACAGCTCACAAAGAAGAAACTTTAACTCAGAGCTATATTTCTAATCAGGGCCCTTTAAATTATTTTAAAATCCTTTTTTTAATTTTAGAAATCAAAATGATAACTAACACATAGAACAGTGGGAAAGCAATGAATACAATACAAGGAATAATCCAGTATTCTTTACTATCGAACACAATAGTTCAAAGATAGGTAATCCTTTCACAGCCCCAAAACCACTCTGTTTGCATAAAAGACTTTTAAAAAAGGGTGCACAGCAACAATTTGGATACAATTTAGTTTTCAAAGAAAGAACCCCTGAGACTAGGGAAGCCCCCAGGAACCACAAAGACTTTTCTTTTTCTTGTACTGTCTTCTCCTATGAATGAATGAAAGAATGAACTTTTCTTTTCATTCTTTTCTCTGTCACAGAAGCTTAGGTCTTATACCCTAACCTTTCCAACTGCCACCTTGTATACCCTACAACTGCTGCCTTCTCTTCTTTTTCCTCTCGCTGCCTGCCTGAATCCATAAAGGGTGACCTTGTTTTCCATGTGCCTAGGAATATGGCTTATGGTCCTGTTGTGCTCTACCCACTCCTCTCCTTTTTCTCATATGGCTTTTCTGACACTAGAAAACCCTTCCATCAAAAAGTCAACCAGATGGGTAGCTAACTATATGCTGAGGGAGAATGTGAAGGTTCTGAAATTTCACATGTCTGAATGAGTTAAAAGAACTATCAGATCCTTCTGCCTTGCATCAGAATACAGAAGCAGATGCTGAAATGTTAGTAATTGAACAGCTTTTTAAAGACAGGGAAAAAAAAATAATCAGTGGAATGAGTTAATTAGATAATGAAGGGGATAGATTTAGTAATTAATTCAGGTTACATAAAGCTTTTGAGAATACTATGCAGAAAACTCATTGAGAAAAGTCCATCAGGGGCTTGAATGTTCTCCCCCTCCTTCTCCTGACATTTCTGCCTCCTTAACGTGAAATCGTTTCTGAAAAATGCTCCCAAAATTTTTGATAGAACTCAATATGTAGTCATCAGTGAGTACAGAGATTTTTTCCTGCTTCTGAACAAATGTTTAAGACATTTGCTTTGGCAAGAAGGGTGAAAGATCTTGTATTAGATATGTGCAGATTAAACTTCTTGATAAGAATTCTGCTGTGGGAATGCACCTGGGGATCAGTGACAGAAAAGAAGACATACTCGTGTTGCAGATGAAAGGGGTGCGCAAACCCTACCTGTGCACCTGCTAGGGAAGATGGGGTGGTTTTTAATCACCTCACATAACGCGGATGACTTACAGATAATCCGCTGTCATGGAGTATCCGTTTTATCTTCCATAGGATGGCCTGCGTTGTTTACAATCAGGAGTCACACCTTTCGTTGATTAGACTTGGATCTGCACCAAGATAGTGGAGTCTGAATACTTGATGGCTGCCACCATCATGCAAGTAAACTTCAACAGGAGGTGATGGCCCATGGCCTCTGGAGATACAGTTCACCTTAGCAGGTCCATAACCGCATATGACAGCTACCACTGCTTCAGAGGGGCAGGGCTGAATAGGCTGGAAATTCACCCATCCAGAGGTCACCAGGAATCATGAAGGGACTCTGTGGGACAAGCCTACCATGTCAGCCCCAAACACTAGAGGTTAAATCCACAAAAGGTTTTAGACATGATTTAGATGCTTTAGAGTATCTTTAGGCATTCTTATAGGTCTAGTTCTGTGGCTTTTAAGGTCCCTGAAATCTCCAGGAGTCAATGCTTTCACTAGGTCAGTTGTGGAGCATGCTAAAGACTGAATTGCTATTAACAGCACTGGAGACCCAAGCAGGTACCTCATGCTACGCTTTGATTAAGCTCATGTGTTTACTCCTGCCTCAAATGAGATGCTCAGACTTGTCAAAACAGGCACCTTGGACCAGAGCCTGCACCGAAGCAGCTCCAGAAGCCCTAGGAGCAGCTGCCTCTGCAGATCAGGGGCGAGGATGCTCAGTCAGAGCACTCGGTGCTCCTTCAGTTCTTCCTCACGAGTTTAGTTCTTCTCACCCGGTGCCTGTCGGGGGGGTCCCCTCATTAGGAACTTATGAAATATCATGCAGTAGTTAATATTGTCTCAGTCTCTTCTGTCGCAGCTGTTTTAAGGAGATTTAAGTATCCCCTGGACCGAACGGAAAGCGAGTGATGCTATAGCACAGGAGCTGGAGCAGTCGTGTGGGTGGGGACTGAGCACGTCTCTTCCCTTCATGTGAGCGACTCAACCAGCCGACGGGAGAGTCCGAATTCTTCTTTTTCTAGAATTTGGTTATTCCGTGAAAACTGGAACCCCACTAGGAGGGACTGGGAAAGCGGATCCGTCCACACTGATTTCACATGCTCAGACCCCTGAGTGGGAGCTTAAACCACTACCCTGAGCAAAAAGGAGCAGGGGCAGCACCATCATCAAGTAATTTGGTGAAAATACAATTAGCTGTGGACAGGGTTCCAGGTTATGCTGCTTTAGTAGCAGTGAGCATTGCACTGTAACAGAGACATTGATTTTATATTCCCCAAAACAGCACGGGGGGATCTTTTAAATGCATACCTCTTTACTGACCAGCCATGGAAATTCCCTGATCAGCATGTTTACTTTGTAGATCCTATATGTAGAAATCTACTTCCTTCTACAAAAGTTGTGTGGCACCTTTACTGTTACTTTGGGAGCATATTGAATTAAGGTAGAGAATATACTCCAAAAATGAGAGACAAATATTTGAAAACAGCTGATTATAGAGTATGTTTCATTACACAGGTCCCTGCACCCTCGTATGCATTAAAAAAGTGAGCACTGGCTATGGAGTCAAATGTAGAAGTGCACCTGATGCATATGCATAAAATCCTCTAAAACCAGGGATAGACCTGCTCATTTCATTGAAACAAGAATCAACTTTATATTTAAAAAAAAAAAAAAAAGAAAAAAAAAAAGGGGCTGCCAGGACATTTGAACTAATCTGGTACCTTTTTGCAAGCGGGAGTTGTTTGCAGTTGTCAGCCATCACAAAGTACTGGTGAAGGTTACTTCCACTTAAAGTATATACCATAAAGCTAAATATTCTATTTGTGTGGAAACAACTGGTTAAGAAACAAATTATATCTTGGGTGATAAATCAGATCTTCAAAATCACATTCTTTTGTATGAATCCCAAAGCAGGAGCTTTAAAATTCAGATCCCACACGGATGCCAAGAAACCAAAGCGAGCCATTCTTCATAGGATTTCACTGTGATAATGACCACAGCGGTGGCAGCAAAACTATTACAGATGAGCTGCACCGAATGTGATATGAGTTAAATATCGAAAGTACAATTCATCAGCAGTGCATAAATAACTAAGAATGGACAAAGAAAGGAATAAAAAATATATACTTCTTTCTAGCAATACATTTAGCAACTTTCCATAACCCGTTTCATTTTTCCACTCATTTTTTGAGCCAAACATTCAAGACTTAGTTGAAACTGAAGATAATGTTAACACTTTGTCAAGCAGTTGAATCGCTTCCAGCATATTGTAGTATAATCCGCTGTCCACAAACATCCCCTTCATTATTGCCTAATTACATGCAAATTTCATAAAATGAATGAGTTTTAAGTACTTGTCAATCTGTCATCCTAGGAACCACTGAAACATTTTGACTGCTAGATAAATAATCAGCAATAATCACACTATGCAAATTTGATATTTTCTGTACAATTATCTGAAACCATAAATAACTGGACACAAAGACATTTGGCATTCTCTCAGAAAGACTTGACCTACAGGCTTTTTTATTCCCAACAAACATGCCAGCAGAATTTTTAAATTTCTGCGTAGCTAAACGCGACCTGTGGAAAAAAAATAATAAGCATTTAGTGTATTAATATTTTATTTCAACCTGGGCAAGATTTCTTTCTTCTGATTTATTAAAAAAAAAAAAAACAAACCACCAAACAGCATTTTTTTCTCAATCTACAATTTTACTTCTTTCGTTCTTTGCTTTTAATTTGTAATTATCAAGTTGTATTTTGGTTTTTGCTTAATTCTTTTCAAGGAATCAGGGAATGAGGTGGGAGAGGTTGTTGCTTTTTAAAATTCCTTCCCCCCATACCTGTTGTAGATCTTCTATAGTGGTCGCTACCATGATTCATTTTGACATTTCTAACGCACTGCAGGCACTTCAGCAGAACCAATACCAGGAGGCTAATTATCCGGATTACAGACGAGCTCAGAAATACATAACCAGTGGATGCAGGTGAACTTGCGGACTTCACAACTACTTTTATTTCCCGTTTACTCTGTAGGGTTGCATATGTGTGTCTGGGTGCATATATGTGCATATGCATCTTTCCGTGTGTGTTTTGAATCCTTAAATGTTGGCTCCAAATCTGATGTGTTTCTATAAACAGTAATAAAGCTCTTGAAAACATAAACAAGTAAGAAAGTGGTTTTTCATTTTTCCACCTTCAAGTTTACTCTGATAGATATTTCCACTAATGTTAACCACTGAAACAGCACAAAGACTAGATAGTAGCACAAAATCTATTTTTAAGACTATTTTTTTTCTTGTTAGTTTATAAATGAATGCATATTTTTTATAGCTGCACCATTTTGTGTAAGAATTCTTGGCCTTAATCCAACTGCCACTGAAGTGTCAGGAATCTGCATGTTAATATTAACGGGGTTATTACATAGGGCTTAATGTCATCTTTTTGTTCTTTACACTTTCCACAACTAAGACAATTGTTTATATAGAATAATTTATTTGATTAATTTCACCAATTTTTTGACCTCAAACTGTCTTTGGATAGGTGTTAATTTCGCTAACACACAAACAGAAAAAAAAATCAAATTATAAACTTAAAATGACATATATTTGTCAAAAATGGTCTTGAAATTCCACAATTCAAAAACCTGGTAACAGGGATTTTGGATTTGGGGATTTTTTTTTTTTTTTTTTTTGGAATGCGCAGTACGAAACACTGCTTCTGATGATTGAATGTCCATGCTACACTACTTACCAGCAGAACCACTGCTGCGTAACAAAAACTATGAAAATTTCAAGTTATCAGTGTATTCAATGAATCATGCTTTACTGCAGAAATATGAGAACGATTTTAAATATTGAATAAATGTGGGGATTTCACAATTTGTTCATGAACCACTTGTGATCTGGAAAAAGCGTAATGAAATTCATGAGATAAATGATGCTTTTTGAACTATTTACTTACCTACAGGGAAGCCTGCCAAAGTGTTAACAGGTCAATGGCTTATTTTCCAATATCTGCCTATATATTTAAAGAGTGTCTTTTTGTGTATTTATTCATCACAGGTGAGAAATTAACAGGAAAAGTATCTGAATACAATACCTGAATCAGCAACCAAATTTTTCTGGGCAGATCAGCTGTTAAGAAGTGACTAAGTAATGACAATCTTTATTTATACTCCACATCAAGCTCTGGCAAATATGTGATGGCTGCATAACATAAAGCCTGATGCACTTTCAGTATACTTACAGGTTCAAAATCATCTCTCTGAAACCCTTTTTCTTATCAGGGATCTTAATGGAATTACTTTCTATCATCTTAGCTATTCAGTATTCAAATATTTGAATTCAACAGAGGCGTGTTGAAATGTGCATTTGCAAATTGTTTCAAGACTTGCAGAAGCAGCAACAAGCCCAGCCAATAAATGTGTACCTGCTGGATAAGAAAAAACGAAATGTGTGGCAGGCTGTCCTTTCCCAAAACCTGACAACGTAAGTAGGAACCACAATAATATTTGCATGATGATTACTTAAAGACTGTACCAGCCATAGTGTTCCACACTCATTTAAATTGTGATTGTTCTGGAATCTCCAATAGCAAAATATATTAGGATTCCAGATCCAAACTGTTTGTAAATAAAGTCTCTTGTGCCTTTTATGCATTCCTTTTCTTCATTTCTGCGCTACCTACTTTACATATTCTGTATGTTTAAAATAAAGATGATTCTTTCAAAAGGAGATGATAAAGTGCTGAAACTATTGTCATTAGCTGAGAAGGATGGCATCATATGAAGAGAGGGGAAAATGCACACAGGTAAAGACGAGTGAGCCACAAAAGACAGATGAATTAATTGTTTTCCATAGTACAAAAATACCAGGAAAGGACTTTCTCCTTTAAACGTTCTTTCACTGAGAGTGACATGTTACTTTTGATGAGGACAGAGGCTTGTCTTGGGATGAGAGAAGCATTAACTGCCTATTTATTGCCAAGTAAGTGACAAGTCTTATCTGGAGCAATGACTCTCACTGATGATGTAACAAAGCTTAACAATTAAAAATGTGTCTGCTTTCATTTGCTGTCACATAATCGAAAATTAAGTGCAAAACTGCAGGAGAGTTAGTTATATAGGAATATAGAACTTAGGCTGTGCCCAACTTACATACACAAGTGCATTTTCCAATATTCATTCATTGTCACTGATATTAATTCCAATATCCATTCTTCCGTCCTCCATCCATCCGTCTCACTACTGTTGTTGCTTAGCACCACTTACACCCCTGATGATGGGGTAAGAAAAAGCAGTTAAAGAGTAAAGCAGTTAAGGAGTGACATTATCAATACCAGTTTGACATTTCTGACTAGCAGAGCACTAAGCTAATACAGCTCACACGGCTGAACTTGATTCCCTTTGTTGAGAGTATGTAAAGGATTTAGGAATTCAATTTTCCAAACTTGGTGACTGGAGAGAAGGGAGAGAAGAAAACCCAAACCTGAAAATAGCTCCTGAAATTTCATTTTTGAAAATTTTTTTTTTCAGATTGAGCAGATACAGTGACCTCTTTTGCCAGACAAAATCTTGACACCTCATGCACTATAGTCTGAATATACTTGTCAGCTAATGGTAAAAAATTCTTCTACC
>JAVJGH010000054.1:5538193-5548420 GCA_035590175.1 Aviceda leuphotes
TCATTCGTTATTCCTGACGTTTGTCTTCTGGAGCAACCGCTACGCGTACTGAAGCCCTGCTTCCCCAGAAGTGGCTGGACATCGCCTGCAGAGAATAAATGTTCTGTTTTCCTTTGCTGCTGTGCATGGCCTTTGCTTTTGCTTTATAAAATTGCCTTTATCTTGACTCACAAGTTCTTTTCCATCTTATTTCCTTCCCGCCCTGTCCTCCTGAGGAGGGGAGTGATAGAGCGGCTTGGTGGGCAACAGGTGTCCAGCCAAGGTCAGCCTGCCACACAAATGTGCAGTTAGTTTTATTGTAGCAATTATCATATATCTTTTGATGCAAACACTGAAACTTTACAGAACCTTTTTTTTTATACCAGATCAAATTTCTTCTTCTCAGGTCCTTCAGGCCTTGTCCTTCACTGTAGTTTTTTCTGTGACCCTTAGATGTTTTATCCACACTAAACAACAAAGAATATAATTACTGAGCGGAATCAGCCCTGTTTTGTTGGGTTTTTTGGGGGGTTTTTTTTGGTTTTTTTAAATGAATTAAAAATGAGAAATAAATATATACATTCTTTTACAGAGCTCAAAATATGCAGATACTTAGTATAAAACCAAAACATCCTAGGTGAATTCAACATATTCAGAAATAAATAACTCAGCCAAATACTTAATGGGGGCTGTATAATAATCATTATTCCTGCTTCAATTCTCTAGCGGTTCTAAATTGTATACCCCAAATATTTTCTGTACTGGTGGTAATTTATGGTGTGTGAGATTTCCACTAAATGACAATGGGAAGATGGTTGGCAAAATGGAATTGTCAGCAGAACCACAGTCTGGAGAACAAAAGTGAAGTGTGTTGTTCCACATCTACCGGAACCTTGTTTTGATGAGTTTATCTTGAAATAAATTTGAAATAACATGGCAAAAATCCTTCCTTCATAGCTAACCAAAAATTTCAAAAAAAACTACACTTTCTTTGAAAAAGTTGATTTTGATGTAGTTTCATGTTCTGTTAAGGCAATTTTTTTGCCAGAAGTCTTTGGAACAACTGTGATATTATGTACAAAATGAACCAAGCCTTTAAAAAAACTATACTAGCTTAAAGTCAACCATTTAAACACGCAATATTTCCAGAAGTAAGCTAGTATTTTCAGTAAGATAACCTTATTTTGGCCAGTTAGACTCTTTCAGTATGGTGCAGTCAACACCTGCTGCGGTTTGCTCGCTGCTTCTGCACTGACCCATTTCTTGTTCATCCTTCGATACTGCAAGCAAACGCAGCTGCTGACAATGAAAGTAAAGTCTCGCCATCCATGCTGGTGCTCCCTGCTGCAGCAAATACTGTTTTGCTTGGAAAGAGATTTGATGGGGAAATCTCACCCTGAGCTGGAGACTTATGTTGGGGCATTCGTGCACGCTCGCGTGGAAGGTGCAAGCGCGGTCCCGCAGCAGTTAAGAGCTGTGAGGGAATAAGGGATGCTCAGAGCCAACACAGTCGTCAGAAAACCACGTCATAAACTAACCAGGAGGCACAAATCTGGCCCTCTTCTCTCCCTTTTCCTCTCAGCTGAATTTCAAGCACCTCTCTGAAAGCTTAGAAGTACTAGACTTCCTTAGCAAAAATATTGTAGATAATCTGGTCACCAAATCGTTATAGCTGAAATTTGAAAAACATTGTAGGGTGAATTGAGGCATCTGCGTTTGAAGAATCTGTTCAGCCCAAGTGGTTTATACTAAAACAAGTCAATGGCATAGTCATAACAGCTTAAAATAAAGATCTCTGGGAAATTTGGGACAATTTTAATTATAGACTTTCATATCTGCTTTACCTGTAACAGCAGTATAAATGATGTGTTTGGGTTCCTTGTCATAGTTATGAGTGTTACTAGATATGTATACAGTTCTAATCTCTGTGGCCTCAACACACCATATTTTACTGCCTCACTGTTTTATAAAAGGAAAATTAATACATTTTACTACGTTCAGCAATCCACTAAATTACATACAATAATGATAAAAAAATATTTTCCTCTGTTGTTTTGATATTACATGCATTTTTTATGATGCTGTCATTGTTACTCAATTTCTAAGGCCAGTCCTTTTTGCCAGTAGTTAGCCTGAGAGGTAAATGGTATTTAAAATATAATTCCGTCCATCAGCTTTTCTGAGTGCCAGTGTCTTGACAGGAATTGCTGTGCATTTATCAGCTGCGATATGGATAGTCCCATTAAGTTATTTCAGCACTAGACTTTTCGGGAAGCTTTTCCCTATCACTTAAAATTCTTGAATGAATTTATTTATTAGAAGTGTTACATGCAGCGATAAGATACTTAACTAAGTTACATGTGTATAATGTGAAGTAAACCATGTCTCAAGTTTTGTTGCCTTTATTAGTCATCATACACCTGTACGTATTTCTCCTACGCCTTTACTGCCTGTGCGACGTATCAGGGAGCGAGATGTCAGATACTATGTGCTACTGCCAAGTGCTCAAGTGATAGAGATTTACCAACAGAAACTCTGGCCTAGTGACCTCCTACACTGAACTATTGATTTCAGAGCAAATAATTGGGTTTCAAGAACTTTTCAGTTGGTTCTGCGCAATTTTTTAGAGGGCAGAGGCGGTGGCAGAGAAATGACACCGGGGGACAGTCTGACTGTGGCTCCTTTCCTCTGACATGTATTTTCCCCACTGAAGCTGGGGAGTGGTTACCACCACTGGGGCAATTCATAGTGATTCAGCACTTTATTTAATGCATTAAGTGACTGCTACAGTTGAAGCTTTGCGATCTTGATGGATAGCCCTTTTTGTTCATGTTTAAGCTTTGATTAAATTTTTCATCAGAGATTCAATTTTTGGTTAACCAGTTCACCTCTCGCCCCAGTGATTTCTCCCAGCGAGCTCTACTCTCGACTGATCAGATAGACTTGTTTTGTTGCAACTGTTGAGAAATATGTTAGGATCTAGGGTGGAAGGCTTTGCTAAATCAGCGCTGCAGTAATTGGGTGGTGATAAGTTGCAGCCTGGTGCTCCTCCAGACCTTGGTAAGATATTTGATGATGTGTTAGATCTCACCCAACTCTAAACACTGGACATCTTCTCACTGGGATTATAACAACGACACAAAAATAATAGTGAAAATACATATAGATTTATGAAAATGTTGTCACTGTCCCTTGACATATATTCAGCTAAGTATTTATAAATTTTTTTTCAGTCGATGATTGAGAGTTTTCAGTAGGATAAAAAATGCTGCGTTACTAGAAATGTATATGTAGCGTATTATCCACTAAAGAACAGGACAGATTGTTAACTTATTGCACTGATTTGCATTATTTATGGTTTATAAAGAACTAAAGAGAGGATTGGTGGCACAAAACCCCTAAAAGTTGTACCATTTTACAACTCTAAATCAAGTAAACCCCCTGTTCCTTTAAATGTAAAAAACCCTGGTGTCCCAAAAACATGAAATAGATTTATAATCAATACCTTACATTAATGACCAAACTGCCTTTTCAATTCAATAGAGTCACACATGGTCCCTACGAGGTTTGTGTCTTGGTGTCCTTAAGTAAAATTTTCATTTCCGATTCATAACAGAGTTAATCAGTATGACTGTGAAAGTCATATTGGCCAAAACACTTAACCACTTTTTCTGAATAGGATAGAAAAATGGGTGCAGTCTACCAGTAAGTGAAACCCAGACTGATTCCTAGTTCAAGTGTATGGTATTTACAGAATGCCTAGCTTCCTTTCAGTCCTGAAGTTGTTGTTGAACTCCCCTCACTGTCAGTGATCCACCCCCTTTCTTTCCCTCTCATAAACTACTGTTTTTCCACTTCAAAAATCACTGTAGAAAGTCTGCCTTTCTCATCACCCTTGCCCTTCCCACAAAGCATGTCCTGTTACTAAAGAGATACGCTAAGCTCACCTCACACAGTCAATAATTAAACAATACATTTTTACTTTTTGGTAGTGGGGAAGGTTGTCACGGATTTCAGAAGCTAATTAAAGCCCATAAGTACATCTTTCAAACAGCTTCCCTTCAAAAGTGATCTAAATGTTGTTCCTTGCTGCTAAACCTGTGGGATTTTTGTACTGGAATGGCAGATGAGGTATGTTATCAATCACACAAGGCTCTATTAATTTTATCACAACTTCGATGGCTGTTGACATTAAATGGCACAAATTTGGCCATTGTGATCCCTGAGGTAGTGCATCTTCACATCCTTTCAAATGCTAATTATATTTTTGACCTTAAAAAAAAAAGACTGTTTTTATCCCCACTAAGCCCCCTTTCCCTCCCTCCTGATAGCAGAAACGTTTTCACAGGGCCATTTCTCTGCCCACACTGCTTTGCTGGTGGGATTTTTCTCTTTTTTATTTTTTCATTCTCGCCTTTTTATTTTTTTTTTTAAATAAAAAAAGCATCCTTATAAGATTTCAATAGCTATTTAGGGGAAGGGTTGCTACACAGTAGTGCTGACATTAGCTTTCACTGAGATGAAGAGAAGAGACCGCTTGATGATGAAGACATTTCAAGGACACCACCGGTATGGAATAGCTTTTTCTCTGGGTCAGTCAGTGTTTCAGATTGCTTAATTACTGCAAATTCACGCAGGTAGCTGTGATGAACACATGGAAAGCCATTAGGAGGTCTTATCTATTGTTTAACTTCTGAGAGAAAAAAGATAATTGTTGAAGTGGTGAAAGAGCTCTGCTGAAGATTTTCATAGGATATCCCTACCTGTCAGTCATTGGGAACTGCCTAAAATAATTTTTTTTATCTCCATATTAATATTAGGCATATCATTATTAAACAAAATGGCTGTGTCATATCTGTTTCAAGGTCATCTAAATTACAACAGCAGTATTGTGTCTTTTTGCATAAAATGGGATATTTTGTACTTTATTTGTTTGGGTTTATTTGCAGTCCTCCTTACAGCGTCTTTTCTGAAATGTTAGTTCCTCCACTGTGGCTTTGCATTTAACTGGAAATTAAGGCACTTTTATTTTAAAAAAAACCCAAACCAACCAAAAAAACCCCCACACAAGCAGAATGCAGTACTTTCTTTACTATTTAAGATGACAGGTGTTTATTGCACCCAAACATAGCTTCATGTTCATAAAAAGAAAGTGTGAATATATGGGATCTTTTGTGCCAAATTTTCCCTCAGCCTTTTAAACTCAAATTCAGTTGAAGTCAGGGATCTAAGGGCAAAATTCAGCCCTTTCATATAAGGGCAGTGGGTGATGAGATTGAGACAGGAAAAAAAAGAAACCTAATATATATGAGCATGCTGAAGATCAGAAGGTCTTGATTCACATAATGGCTTTATTATAAAATTAATATCAGAATCCAGATTGGTAATTCCCACTCAGTCTCCCTGACAGAGGCACCTCGAGTCGGATGAAGGGATCGTAGTTACACTGGCTCTGGCCTTGCCAGGGCTCATGAGGTGTGATGTGACAGGGACAACTTCACTCTCGCTCCTGAAAAGTCATGAAATTACATGGGAAAAATGGTGGCTTGTGTTTGGATGTTTCTAAGAGATGCTGTGTTTCTACAGACGAAGAGTCATGTTTAGGATATTTTTCTGGGCTGTGCTATGAGGGTGCTTGGGTTAGATGACCATGGTCCTGCCTTTTTGAGTAGCAACCAAGTACTAATGTGTTCCCACTGAGATGGCAACTGTAGTAATCTTCACAAACGTTAAACCCCGGCCTTACAATTAAGGACACGGCTCAGAATGGCTGCCCTTTCTAACGTTAAAAAGTCCTATCTTCCCAGAAGCTGCATTTTGGAGTATGTATCAACTCTTGAGATAGAGTTTGGGCCGGTATTTTCCAAGACTTCGGCAGACGGCAGAGGCATACTCGCACAGTGGGTGAAGCACGAGGGTGGTCTTCAAGACCCTTGACTTCCAGTCCCTTGCTAGCATTGCTCTGCTGAGAGGCATTTGAGCCAACTGTTTACTTGTCTTCAGTTCCCTCATCTGCATAATACGGTAATAATACTCCACTTCTAAAGCAACCAGAGAGATCTTGGAAGGTGAAAAATCTTGTGTGAACGGTAAGTACTATTCTAGATATGCATTCATGTGACCCATGGCACATTTGGCCCTTAAACTTCCATTTAAAAGGATCCCTTTCACAAATGTGCAACCCATATTTCACTACTATGATTGTTATAATGTGATGAGAAAAAAAAAAAGTGTTCCTTACAGTAAAGGGAGTCCAATATGAAATTACAGTGAAAAAAATATTCAGCTATAATTGCATGGTAAGAGTCAAAAGGCACATTTTCTTTTCTAGGAAATTATTCTGTCTCTCTCTTAAGCATGTAGGAGCCTAAGGATATCAATAGCCCAAGAAGGTTCCTACTATATTCTATTTATGGAGAATTATTGAGATGAGTTATGACAACATCATTAGCAGCCAATCACCAAGCCTGATAATGCACAGTAAACCTACAACATCTTTATAACTGACCACACTTGTTTACATTTTGCACTTCTTAAAGCTTGTTTTCCAGGTAACGTACTGTAACTCTTTCCTTGGAATGAAAATATTCATTCAACATATTCTAAAGAGGCATTGAATTCTTTATGATTCCCTTTGAAAGGTATAATTTTGCCTGTGAAACACTAAATAATCTTGTTTTATTTATTTTTTTCCCCAAGAATTCCAACACTGATTAGTCCATACTAAGAACTAATTGCTTGCCAAATTTCATTAATTTGATTTTAAACCAACAGCTGAGTTATACAAAGGAAAACAACCATTCAAAACAGATAAACTTCTATTATTCATATACTCATATAATTTAAAAAAAACCCCACCAAAACAACAAAACCAACTTATTTTTCTTTAAATTGTCAACTTCTAGCCCCAAGCACATTTTTTATTACTAGTGCACAATCCTATAAAAATAGAGCTTTATAAATGAAAACATTGACAGACCCTTAGCGATAGTGGCACTACAGGGAATAGCTATAAACAACATTTTTATTCCTCAAGCATACCTTACCCTTGAAAGTTTACACTAATTACCTGTAGTTTTGTTAATGTTTTAAGCTGCCCTTCATCTCTCCCATCCAGACATACCACTCAGCTTCCTCAACAGATATATTCAACAGCTTCTGTTCACACCTGACATCAATTTCCTTTGATGTTCACAGTCTAAATGAGAATGCTACAGCAAGCTGTATTTGTGAAGTATACAGGATGCCTTTAAAATGATGGCAGGTATTTTCCTCATTAAAGCAGCCATAACAGATAGTTAGATATGATGCTGTCCCTCACCTTCCTGCTAATTAATGACTATGATTGCAACCCAAATAAGATCAGGCAATTAAATGTGATAACATTTCAGAAGTGAAGAAAATGTACAACAATCTTGGAATAGCTTCCTGTAGATAAATAAAGTTGATCTTAGCAAAATTAACACATAAATGTACTATTCTATCAAAAAATTGCACAAACTAAAGAATGTAATAATTTTACTTTTAATTGAAACCTGCGTTACTGTGAAGACTGAAAGTATAAGCAAGTCCCGTATCTGTTTTGTCTTTTATATTAGCAACAGAAGGGTTTGAATTCTTCAAAGGAAGATTTGCGAAAGGACATCTTTACTACTGAAATAGAAGCTGGAAAGATTTCTGCAACAAGATGGAGAACCTGCACCCGGGTACCCTCCAGCAGTGCTAAAGCCCCGAGTGCTTCTTCTTGCGGTGCTTGTAACGGCCATGACCGGGCACTCGGGCTTTATCAGTGCATCAAAATGTTTAGCAGAGACATAGTTAATGTTTAAATTTGCCATCATGAAGTTTCAGAAATAATGCCTGTGATAGTGATGGGGAAAGTTGTGATTCTTGGAACTACCGATTCCTGAGGGACTGAAGCAGACAACATGGCATAAATCCGTTTTTCCTCCCGCTCCAGAGGATTTCTGTACCCACACCAGGGCTAGTGATTGATTGATTGATTTTGAAAGCTCAGGTGTTTAAGCCCTCTTAGTGGTAGATTTACAATACAGTTATCAATTCTGTATCTATGTGGCTGTTCTAGTACAAAAGGGGAGCCTAACAACAATAGGCATATGGAAAAGACAAATGGTCTGACCAATTTTTTCTCTACTGGGGACAGTACCTTTATGAATGCCAAGTGCTGTGCAAAATGTGGGAGTTACCATGCCGCCTTCTTTTTAGCTTATCTGGAGAGCCAGGCATCAAATAAACATATTTTACAGGTATTTTACAAATAAACATATGTCACAGGTAACAAATAAAATACAAAGAAGAAAAAGAGTCCCACTGGAACAGGAAAAGTTTTTGAGGAGTACTGTGGTAAATACATTTTTCAATGAGCCCAGGGCAAGCACTGAAACTGCCACATGTTGGTTTTGTCCTTCTCTGGCCTTTAGGTTTGTTTTGAGAAATGGGAATCAACAATATCCATCACATCCTCTTCAGAAGGCTTTTCCGACTGCTAAGCTTGATCTCCAGCGACGAGCACCCTTCTCCAGGTGCACCATCACTACCTGCATCACCTTCGGACTGGCCCACACCGCATCCACAGCTCCTGCGCACTCACGGGGCTGTCCTAAATCATGACCATGACAACTCAGCCAGGGGACGGGCGTGCGCCCTGCCACTGAATTGTGCCTCGGGGAGCAGCAAACTGTGATGGATGACTCTAAGCGAGAGATTAATATATTCAGCAAAATCACTTGCTAGACATAGGGAATACCGACGAGCAGTGCTTGATATCCTAATGTCACAGGGAAAGGCGATGCCCCAGGACACCCCGGCCAAGACCAACAAAGACGTGTGTCCATATCTTTTCCTGACCTACGACTGTGTACAGTTGCTGGCCAAAGCCTAGCAGAGAGATATGCAAGTCAGGAAATAATTTTGTCCTTTCTGAAATTTATACTTCTTTAAGATGCGTGGTAAATAGGTAAATGAAATGGGTAAATGAAAGCCACTTTCCTCTCCTGGGTGGATTTGTGTGGGGACAGTCAGAATTTTGAAGCCAAGAATATCTAGAGCTGTGTCAAAACTTCATGGGTATTTTGAACAGAGAGGGAAGGGATGAGCTCTAGAAGCAGTGTTCTTTGTTGTTATTGCAGCACTGAAGCCTTTGGTCTACATCTTTGTTCCAGTTCCCCATTAAACCTGAAGGTCAGGATCAAGGGGTTAATGCAGGATTTTCATGAAATATTAATTTGCTGCTAACTTCACATGCAGTAGTTTAACATTCTGTATACGATTTGGCTTAAGCAGTGGCTGGGGACATGTTTATATGCAATTAAATGAAAAAGCAGTTTTCCTACCCTCTCTGACCTCTAAAGTGAAGAAAAGTGTAACTGTGCAGCATCTTTTTTTCACTTACACATTGATGATCAAAGGTAAGAATGTTTTTGTGAACTAAATATACATTACTTTGACAGATTCTTCAAGTCTTTTTTTTTTTTTTTTCAAAAGCAAAACTTATTAAAAAGTATGTTAACATACAGTTTAGTTTTAGTTAACTACTCTCTCCCTCTTCCCTTGGTCTGGTAATGATAAAAAAGTAAGCATTCAAAAGATTAGGTCAAATTACAAGAGCATGGACTTCCTGTGAGCACTTTTAGGATGTAAATCATAAGTGACATCATAAGTCAAAGCTGTGTTGCCATAGGCCATGTAGATATGACTGAGTGATGAAAGAATTTGCAAAGTAATACAGTGTTGTCTAGAGAGAGTTTGTGGGAATCTTCCAAATCCATGAAATCAAAAGGTCATTCTAAATCTAAAAGGCTAAGCTCAAAAATAATTTTGTTGAAATAAGAGATGGATGACCCTTAAAATGGCTCACAGAGGCTGTAATACAGTTAACATTTTTACTCCTGTGCTCGTTTTGGGTGGGGTAGAGTTAATTTTCCTCATAGTAGCTAGTATGGGGCTACATTTTGGATTTGTGCTGGAAACGGTGTTGATAATTCAAGGATGGTTTGGTCACTGAGCAGGGCTCACCCAGAGCCAAGGGCTTTTCTGCTTCTCCCCCCACCCCGCCAGCGAGCAGGCTGGGGGGGCACAAGGAGTTGGGAGGGGACACGGCCGGGACAGCTGACCCCAGCTGACCCCAGGCATAGTCCAGACCGTAGGACGCCATGATCAGCAGGTAAAGCTGGGGCAACAAGAAGGAAGGGGGGGACGTTCAGGGTGATGGCATTCGTCTCCCCAAGT
>JAVJGH010000054.1:5580075-5593534 GCA_035590175.1 Aviceda leuphotes
AAAGGAAGAGCGGGCAGGTGTGTCTGCAGCACACGTAGTGGAGCATGCAGCGCACCCCGGGAGGCAAGCGGGGAGCGTGGCAGCAGGCTTGCAGGGAGAAAAGCAGTGCCAGGTGAAGTCCCTTCACTTGGCCCCAGAAGCAATATGTTTGGAGAGGAAAGACAATATAACTGAGCTACTAAGCCCCTTCTCATTGCAAGGCTAATTAGCTTAAGTGGTTTGCCAAGTAAATGCAATATTACTGCTTTTGGAGCTAGCTCAGTTAGATACTATTTTTGGAGGCCTCTCCATGTTAATTAAACATATTTCACTGCATGTTGTGAACATGCCATTAGTTTCTCTTCTATTTCTAATTAATGCAGAACCTTGACCATAGCTATGCATCGTTATATTAAAACTTTATCTTTTATCTTTATCCTATAAATGGACACATGTTAGAGAAACTAAATAAATAAAGTGATGCCCATGAATTTATCAGTCATTTCTAAGGAAACTGAAAAGCCTCTATTACTAGAGGGACGCTAAAATAAAAAACAAACCACCACCAAAAATCTAATGCAGCCCACTGCCCAGCGATCAAAGTCATCTTTCTGTTCCTGTAAGGAAGTCTGAACACAGCTGCTAAACTAGTCCAAACACCTAATGAGAATTCAGAGTAGGGTGTTTTAAGGAAGAACTTATTTCAGTTTGTTTCAGGCAATTGGTTTCAGGTGATAGCATAATAACCTGTGCAGAAGCTTCTGCCAGGGGCTTCTCATGGATACAAACACTGCGCTGCTGACACTTTTCCAAATAGATTCTGAATGCTTCAGCATTGGAGCAGAGTTCAGCTACATAATCCACTTTTTGATGATCATATCTAGCGAGGTGTCTCTGCCTGGATTATATTGACTAACAGGCTAGTGGCCAAGGTCAACACATGGTGCACCTTTTCTATTTTTATCATAAACAGGGATTCAATTGAAGGTCTACGCTGAGGAAGCCCAGCCTACTGCCTTTGTAGTGACGCATCCTTATCAGGACATCACAGAAAATTATGGTGTAGACAACTTTAAAAAAAAAAAAAAGGCACTGAGAAAAATTAAGCTTGAAATCTCAGATTACTTATCACCTTACCAAAGGGCCAGCATGTTCCAGAGGTGGAGAAACACTCTCGGGGTAAGATAAGAGGCAAAGCCTGCTTGGCACGGCTGATCTTGCAGCCAGCTCCTGCTGCTGCTCCGGGGTTCGGGGGGGGGACACTGCGTGTGTCATTCCCTGCTTCCACTGTTCACCCTAAGGCAAGGATCTTCAATTTAATTTTTAATTTTGAAGACAGGCTGCAGCCTTTAATATTTTCCCCTTCCACATAAGTTGCAGGTACGCATAGTTCTTGACACCAAGCCCTGTGTGCTTCTCGCTTTTAACTTGCCCATGTATCTTGGTTTTGGCAAGTAATTTTAGAAATCCTTCTCGTTGAACAGAAGCGAGGGATCGCGCAAAGATTTCCTTTGCCTTAAGCAGACGAGAAACAAACCCAAACCAACAGGCACTTCAGCAAAAAAAGGGTTTGGACAGTAGTGCCAGAGTTGCAGGCTCCATCCCGAGCCGAGGCGGCAGGTCCTGGCAGGGATCTCCCGGATTCCTCCGCCTCGGGATGCGCCCAGGCGCGTTAGAGCGGAGCTGCGGGAGAGGCGGGTCGGCTCTAACGTCTGAAATAGGGTGGCTGGTACATGGCCCTGGTTTTAGCATGGTGCGGGCAAACGAACACGTTCGTTTTCGACGCCTTCACTCTTGGTAGTCCTTTTACACGGCATACAAAAGTTCTTGTATAACTGGGAGAAAAACATGGGATTCGGGCAAATTCTTTTGTTCAAATTCTTTCGCTGTCTCTGAGCGCGGTGCTGGAGAAACTATATGCTTGTTACCAGAAAGTTTCCTTTGCTGGTAGCCCTTTGCTTGGACAGGCTAATTTATCGAAACAGCACCCATAGCAATTCTTTACATTGTTCTTTCCTATAAGCACTTTCAGTATTGTTTGCCTCTACTTTATTGATCTGAAAAGCCTTTAAATATTTGACCTAGTAAGAAAAACCGCTATGCTCTGACTGACATCCTGCCATGAAATTGTGTCTAGGAGGTTTTTGTCAGAAGCGCACACACAAGCCCATCATATATATGGATAATACTTTCATTGCATTGAATAGCAATGTTGTACCTAAAAAATGGTAATTTTTTTCTTTACCTTTTTTTTTTCCTGGAAAGTGTACAAATGCTGACAGAATATGATTAATAAGGAATTGAAAGATCTGATATTTCCAGGAGAGCAGATTTTCTTTTAATTTATATCAAATGACTTTTGTAAAAATAATTATTTTGGGTCAGTCAAAATATTTAGCTTTGTTTCCAATGTGTGACTGATTTGGGTAATATATGAAAAATATACTTCTACATGGGAATTAATTTTAAACTTTAGAAAAATGAAACTTTGCATTCTGAAAGTGCTAAACCACAGTATTTCAACCTTACTGACATGTTTTTTCTTGAAATTAAAATTTTAAAGGAATAAACCAGCCTTACTGAAAATGCTTTATGCTGATTAAATAGAAATTTTCAATAGTAAAAAAAAAACCAAACAAGTGTTCTGCTGGAAAATATGTTTCCAAATCCAGTGATTGTACATTTGCATGCAGCCTTATCCTAGCTGCGACGGATGTGGTCAGGGCCTTATGTGATTCATTCAGATTGAGTTTTATACTCACTGTCCTTGAATGCCCTCGGACAGTACAGTTTGATACCAGTTCAAGGGGATCACATTTCCATCACTGGAAGGTTCATCGAAAGTGATCATAGAAGAGGCATAAACACAACAACCCATTTCTAAAATTGACGTGAATATTCATCTCCTTTTTTTTGCAATACGCATTCAACTCTCTAAACTATTCACTGTTCATAAATAAATCAGCACACCTTACAGCTACAAATACATTAACTAAGTTTAGTTTTCTGTCACCGGGGCTAATTTTAGAACAGTGTGAAAATGATTAAAATGTTTTCACAAAAAATTTGGCTTGTAGATTTCCATTTCATTACCGGCAATGCCTCACCTGCGAAACACATTTTCTTCTGCTCACCCTGTTTACAGGCTCACACCATTTTTTGTATTACTAAATGGAAGCAAACAAGGTAGCTCTTTTGCTGCCTCCCTGCCGAGTACTTAAAGGGAGGAGGACAGAGCTGGAAGCAACTGCGTTAGGTTTTGAGGGCCCCCTCCTCCTCCTCCCCCCTGCTCCAGTTCCTCCTCCCAAGCCCGACCCAGCGAATGTGACTGCGAAGTCCTGACCCAGGTGTCAACACAAAGTACTTTTCCATAGATTCCCATATGGCAGTAACATGTCACTGGCATCAGGATTTTAATCATTAGCCCTCAGTGGAAATACTTTGCTCAAGTCAATCCACCCAAATAATTAAAAAAAAGAATGTAGAAATAAGTGCTAGGGTTTTCAGTGGCAGGCTAATTTTAGAGCTTGGTGAAAACGAACATGCCAAAGAAAAAAGAAAAAAAAAAAAAACCCTCATGATTTTTGGTCACAAGAAAAAGATTCATCTCCATCTAGCATTAGCAGCAGGACTGATGGAAAAAGAAGACAAGACACTTCTCGGAGCACACATGGCACCACATACGCAAAACGTTACGGTAGGACTGCTCTGCCATTGGGTTCCCAGGGGTACTGAAGTATATCTGATCCTGACAAGCTATGGAATCCCAAAGTCCTACGAGTCAGTATGATGACTCATTAAATGTGCTACCAAAAATCGTTAAATTCACACAGGAGTCTTCTTTTGCAGAACTTCTAGCTTGCTCCTCCACCGTCGCACGTCTCGCTGCTCACAGCTGAAGTGTTACACTATCTAACTCGCAGGCTTACACAGTCGGTCCCTGCACTGAAAACGCCAGAAGGAAAACATATTCTGTACCCCATAAATCATATACACTGGCGTTGGCCAAAACGGTCTCTCCTTTTTTTTGTGAATCCCCACTCTGAAGTCAGTACGGCTGTTTTTCTATTTATATATTACTTATCGACAGAACTATGATCGGAAGCAACATACATGAAACCTGTAGCTAACATCCTCGAGTTATACATAAGTTTATGCAGTGCCTAGGTTAGGGAATAGAGAGTCTACCCTGAAGCCCATGCAACAAGCTCTCAGCTAAGTTAGTGAAAAGAAAAATAAAACAAAACAGAACGTGAAAACATTTGGATACTTCTCTAAGCTATTCTAAGTAGATCTGGGAAATATTGGGGTAAATCTTTCCTAACCACATTAATGGGTTAACTGGCTCTACTGAGGGCAAAGGAACCTGGCAGATTTTCACCAGCTGAGAGCCTATGCCAAAGTTTTCAGATTTTTTTTTTTTTTTTTATTCTGGCATGATCCTGTTTTCCTTTGGTATTTGTCTATTCCTGGCATATGTCCCCCATTCCTTTTATGAACAATAAATCAAAGAAAACATTTAATTCTTCTGAAGCATCTACGTCTCAATAAATTATCCTTCTATTCTCTTTGAGGTGCTGCCGTCTCCTTCACTGACCTCTCGCTTGTTAGACACTTGAAAAATGCCTTAATATATATCTAAATTTTTTTGTGATCCTCATTTAATTTTTCACGTTTGCTTTCCTCATAATTTTTGGTGAAATTCATTCTCTAATACTTCCAGATCTCTCTCATACCTGGGTGTTTTATACCTCACATATGCCTGTGTCTCAACTCTTAATCACTTTTTCAGATCTTTATTTACCCACTTTGACCTTTTTTACTTTCTAGTGTATATATTGCTGGATAGGACACGTAACCCTTGGCCATACATTAATTTATCATTGCACATTTTCCATTTCCTTTCTGTGGCCTTTGTACAAAATTCTATTACTTTATTCCATTGGATTTCACCCAAATCTTACCATATGTTTTCAAATTTCTTAGTCTGAATTTCAGCATCTTATCACCAACCATTTAGCTCTGACTTTATTATTAATTATAAAATCTGAGTTCCAGATATGTAACCAGTTACACATACTCAGATGCACACAAGTTTTCTTTCCGAAGGTCCATACCGTGCGGCAGACTGGGAGCTCTGTCGATGGAGCTGTACACCTCACATGTAGCTGCAGAACTGAGGTCCTGCTGCATTCTGGTTTTTTTGCCAAGTTTTCCCTCGGCATACTCTGGAATTTGGTCAACATATAAGACTTATTCATGGGTAAATAGCATGTTTAATTAATTTCACTTCCTATTCTCTTCAGGAAAATAGCATTTTTTATTAGTTACCTCCTTTTACATTTATGAAATCTATGCACTGTCCCCTCAAATATAGCCAAACATTCTACATCTTTGGGTTTCTGTTTAAGTTGTAGAGTCCAACAGTAAGCGGCCGTGAGCTGGCTGGCACCATTTCTGTGTTGCTCTTGGATGGAGGTGGCCCTTGTGCTTGGGCTTCCCAGTACAAGAACTCTGCAGCAGCTGATTTTAAAGGTCTTTTTCCATAAACAGTGGTGCCGGTAAGACTAAATCAGACTCGCAGAGTTCAAGCATGAAGAGGATGCAAATAGAGCCAACTGAATTTACTATGAAAATGTAAATGAACAATCACTGAAAATTATTTTTAGCAAGGGTTTTCCAATATTATCGACAGCGATCAAGGAATTGATCATTTATGGCAACAGTTGTACGAACCGATTTTTCAGGTTGACTGAAAGTGAATCCTTTTCAATTTCCTGGCCAAAGTGAAAAATAAATAAATATTGTTTCCATTTGCTCTGTACGTATTCTGACAGGTAGGGATAAGTTCACAGTGTATGAAAGTCAGGTACTATCATTTCCCGGGGCAGAAAATTCATGAAGAGCAGCTATCTGCTGATTGAGTATTAATGCAGAAACAGGCCGGGGGGGGTTGGGAGCCAGAGCACTCCTCGCCTGGCAGAAAACTTTCTTTCCGGGACAGATTGTGTGTTATTATTGCCCACAGCTGAGAAAAAAATCTACTGAAACCCAGCTAAACCATTCTGAAAATCAGCCTTAAGATGACTCCTAGCAAGGTACGTGGATCCAGGATTTATTTTGTATAACTTGCTTAGCCGACAGCTATTCCCATCACAGAACTCAACACGCTTACCCTTGGCAGCCTTCGTCTCTGCCACCCTTTGGCCACAGCCTTAATTTCTCAACTCTCCCAACCTGTCGCTTTCTCTCAACTCCGAAGGTCTACGGCACGCTGCCGCGATCTCCGGTACAACGGGACACCCCCTGCAGTGGGAGCCGAGCTCCACGGGGGTACTTCCATGCAGAGAAGTTAACGCCGGATTAAATTCTGCGGGCGAAAGCTGGGGGAGCTCTGGAAGAGCTGAGCAGCCGTAGGGCTCCCGCAGAGGCGGAGGAAGTTGCGACACCCGTGTAAGACGTGACACTTCCGGAGGCTTGGGCCGGGCTCGGCGCTGCGTGCCTGCTGCAGGGACACGGGGCGCGCTCCGCCGCGGAGCCGCTGGCGGCAAGGAAACGCCGTCCCGCCGCGCGTCCCCCGTGGAGCTCGGCTCCCGTTGCTGGGGGTTTCCCGTTGTGTCGGAGGTCGCGGCAGCGTGCCGTAGACCTCTGCAGATCCCGAAGCGGAGTTTCAAGCAGGATCTTATTTGTGCATTTCGGTGCTTGTTAATCATATTCATTCACATTCCTAGCAGGCATATGGGGAGAGTCTATACAGAAGCCAGCCAAGAGGAAGAAGCAACTAAAATAAACAGATGGGTGGACAGGGAGGAAATAATATTAAGTAGTTAAACACATAATATAGTGTCTGGAGAGAAAAATAAAAGGGCTAAGGAAAAAAAATATCAGGCAAGAACCCTTCTCTCCTTCCTTACAACACACACGGAGCAAGTGATAAGGGCTCTTGGGGAAAATTGTAAAGTGTCTGTAAACAAACAGAGAGATTGTAAAGATGAGTATAAGGGACCTAGCAGCACATGCAGAGGGGTCAGACTCCATTTTGTGTTACCCTGGAATAAATAACAATATCTTTACTGCCTTTCAGTGAGGTTCTTCTAGGTTTACACTAATATAATTGAAAGCAGAATCTGGCCCAGAAAGTGGATTCTTGAATTTAACCAAAACATTATGATGAAGTGAAAAATCAGCAGAGGCTAAAATAGTGATGGATATAAACTCCAGCTGGTCAAATAATGAAAGGCAGATTCGTGAAGATGTGACTCAAATCTGATTTTTTTGCTACTACCAGTGGAGTCACACTCTTCATTATTCCCCTAGTCTCCTATTTAAAACTTTAGTCATCCAGTCATGGTGAAGAAACAATACCGTGTGAAAAGTGTCAATGTAGTAAACAATTTACCAAATGAACCATCTGAGCTACACAGGAAAAACTGAAGAATTCGTTGTCAGTAATCAGTAGCATGCAGGGAAAGTAGCTCACAAGGAGGCAAAAAAATTCTTTGCCTCTGATTCCTCTATTACTACGTCGCCAGTTCTGGTGTGAACATACTCTCAGGAGGTGCAGGGCTTCACCAGCAAAAGGAGAACAAGACAGATCTTTAACACAAGGGTTTAAAAACTGCTTTAGGAGGAAAACACAGAAAAAAATACCCTAACGTGGATATTGGGAACTCCTTAGTGCCACTGACACCACTCGTACGAAAGTGGCAAGAAAGAAGGGACGAGCCTATTTGGCATCAGGTTAACTCCATTTCCAGTTCAACAAAACTCCCTTCCTAGCATATTAGTACAAAGCTAGCAATAATACTCGTCACAGAATAACGAAGAACTTTGAAGCACTGGTAACCACAGGACAGAGGCATAAAAAAAAAACCAACAGTGTCTGGACTGGATCCAACCTGCCTGGTATAATTTGAATTTACAGAATTTCACATTATGTTTTAAATGCATGTCTTTAGTCTGTGTAGCTACAAATAAAAGGAGATGTTGCCTTACAGGAAACCACTAAGCATTGCCTTCCTGTCTGTCAGAAAGAGAGAAAAAATCTAAGGAGGACATGAAGAAGAACTGAAGAGAGCAAAACAGGCATGTCTTTCAAAATGCCCACTGAGCTACCAGTCACTTAGAGCCTGCTACACAGCGGTAACGTCGCGGTTGTGCCCATGAAAGCAGAAAGTCTGCCTTTTTTGGAAGAGGGTAGGTAGCATCGGCTGCTTGGATGTAAGAGAGGAACGAACCACGAGGCAGCTCTGCTCCCTGCCGATCCCAAGCGGGGCAGATTTTCCAGGCTTTTAGGCTCTCGGAAGGTTTTTGCGAGCATGTGGTGCTTCCCTTTTCAGTCCTGCCGCCTTCGCTCCCATCCCTGAGGAGGAGACACAACTATTTTGGACCAAGTGAAAGTTTTAGATACGTGTGAATCCCAGTGATTCAGTGAATCAAATGTTCGTCTTTTAGGATTTGGAGAAGACAGGGGAAATACCATAACTTAAATGAGCAGACACAAAGTCTATCTTCCTAGACTCACTAGGGATAATCCAGTATACATATTTTCTCTGTGAGGTCTTCTTCCCCTCCTCCATCCCTTACCCCAAGAAATATGGATACTCTACACATTCACCCAAACGTTGCCGTCCAGAGCACACAGCTGTACATACTGGAAATGCAGTTGTTTTGGGTTTTGTTTTGGTTTTTTTTCTCTTTAATGTAAAAAGAAGTATAAAGGAAGGGGAAAAGCTGGGAGGCTTAATTATTGTCTTTCAGAGATGCAGAAACATCTGAGGGGACTCACATTTATGGAGAGACAATGATTTTATTTTGCTGTGGCACAAAATGGGAGAGGAGAGGGAATTCTGTAAAAGAAAATAAAAAGACGACTGCTCTGAGGCTGCTTGTCTGGGAATTACTTTGGGTTGCTTCTGGGAGCAAGGAAAAGCTATCTAGAGGAGGAGAAAATGGCAATATTAAGTCACAGGGCCTTGTGAAGAGGGAAAGAGAGTGCAGTGACTGTGCTGCTCAGGCTGGGCTGGGCTAGTGTTAACGCTAACTCATTGCGTTCCTAAAGCCATGGCTAGGAGTTGGGCTGGCTCTTCGTGGAGTCTTTGGAAACACACATTTCTTTCTTAGAAGACAGGTGGAACTACAGAGTTACATTGCACCCCTGTTAAAATTGCCAAGTTTCTGAAGCCGCAAAAAAAAAAAAAAAAAAATAAAATTAAATCATTTCAGTTATAAGTAGGTAATAATTTTAAATAGTGGTATGCAGCTTTTATTCCCAGTTCATAACAAGCTCCTCTGTCTCTCAGGATTTAAAACATTTACCACCAGTAGTCTCCACCTTTCTGCTAAGAGCAGTGACATTTTTTTTTTCTGTTCAGATTATATTAATATCTCCTTATTTGTTGCAAAAGAGAACCTTTTGTAGACTTAGAGGCTTATAACCTTACGGGCTGCAAATTATGGTATTTTCCACAAGCCATTCAGAACTATACTTGGGTGTTTAAAAGATATACCCTGAGTTTTACACTGCCTGCATTATCCCTCCGAGGGTGAGCACAAGCTCACGCTAAATTCAGGGTTAGATTTAGAAATGAACATTTTTTATCGTTCTTCATACTACATGATAGATTGTTTTCTGCATTGAAAGCAGGTACCCGAAATTTCCTGACCTGTAGATTTCCCCAGGAGTGGAATACCGTGCTGCGCTCTCCATTCTTGGGTGAGATATTGCCATATTCTGTCCAAAGAACTTGTTATTTTGGAGTGAATGGCTCTTCACCCCAAAACGAGTAGAATGGGTGAGAAACAGGAATTTTACTTTCAACAATTTTTACTTGCAGACCTGAAGAGTTTCCTCTATATTTTTCATAAAAGAGCGATGCTATCCACTACTGGGAAGATTCCCGTACTCTGTGTTTGTGTTTAATTGCCACTTGTAAGAATTATGCAGACACATCAGTAGGAAAAATGCAGTTCTTCGATTGTGTTCAGAAAACGTGGAGATAGTTTTCTTTATTATTATTGGTCTAAAAAGCATTAGTATTGACTTACAGATGGTCACCTATGCTGGAAGCTTATGAAAGAATCTTAAATTGTGGAAAGATTATTCTAAATTTAGGGAAGCATCAACTCCCTAATGCTAAAGGTGGAGTCATGCTGCTAAACATATTAGTATTTCTTAATTCAAACACCTGTTCTGCCTGAAAGATACATAAAAAAGCTCTTATTTATTGCTTGCATCTCCATTTCAGATTTAATCTCACTATAAATTCATCTCATGTTAATTTATGTGCAAACAAAGACACACACATTTTAAATATCCGAAATGCTGGAAATAAACTTATTTTTAATTTTGTGCTTGTTTTCCATTTGTCAACCAGCAAATGAAAGGACTGAATAAATCATGCACTAATTGCCAGCGGTGCTAAATTTAGTGTGAGATCTGGAATCCTTTTGATCAAAACCGCTGAATATGAAATCGTCCTCAGCTCTCTAGGCAACTTTATCCGCCTTTCTATTCTCCATCTGTCAGTCACCTGGGAATTTGTGAACTATTCCATATGTCAGGCTTGTCAATCACAATGGAATGTGGGAACTATCTGCCTACTGCATAGGAATTCTTGTTAAAAATTAATCTGCATTAAACTAGATGTTCTATATTTTGAATACCGTATTGTTTAGTGTTGCTAAACATTTTTACCTATATAAGGCTAATGAGAAATTACATTTGACAAGGTTATTTGGATATGTTTTTGTAAGTTTTTTTTTATATACACCCAGAATTTTTTTCACTAGTTCTAGAAGACTTGGGAAATGTTGGTTTTATCACCTATTTCAGTTTTCTGAGTTTTCTCGATCAGTTCCTCAGGGTCTGGAGTTTTAGATTCTTTTTCTCAGCTCAAATCTAATTTGTATTTCTAAAGAGGGGTCAAGGAAGTTTGTTGCAGCCACCTTTGGCTGGATGAACTTAGGGGGAAAAAAATAGATTCTCTCCAGCCCCTTCCATGTGTTTCATTAGAACTTGTTGAACAATTGAACCCAGAAGCTTTAAATGTATAATCTGTGTTAACAAAGACAAAACAAGGACATGGACAGTTGCTTCACCAAATGATAAGTTGTGGGAGCTTCTATTTTGACTTAAAGAAAGCTTATTAAAAAATTCTGTTTGTTTTCCCTGTATTTTCATAAGGAATGATTTAAATACAGCTTCTGTTACAACTGGGTGAGCTACAGACATCTTTATTGAATCTTCTGTGATTAATAAATGTTGTTGGAACACTTCTTCAATTAAAGTTGAATTCACATCATTTTAAGTGGAATTAGCTCTAGTCAGCTGCAATTTTCTGGAGAAAATTAAAAGCATATCACAGCACCAAGTAGCCTTTCCAACAAACACTCCAAAAATTCAGATTCATGTTTATGCTGTTGCATTACATGCAATTGGGTTTGGTGGGGAAGGAGCAGGGATTTGGTGGGGAAGGAACACCTCACTGGACACCTCCAAGGGGTCCTTCCGTGACTTGTTTTCTTATTCCAGCCCTTCCCTTCATTGCCCTACTTCTTGCTAACGTATTTTCCAGTTAGTCACCCACTTTCACTGCTTGGCAAATTCAGGTGGGCTCTGTTTGCTGGGAGATGAAGTTTCATTCACCTGAAGTTCACCTGGTTTTTCTTGCTCACAGAGGGGACTCCCACTGAATGTGTACTTGGAGCAGGGACTCCCATAGTCCACTCGAGGCCACCGCAGCACCCATCTGCCTTCAGCCACTGCACTGCTACACTAAAAATTAGTAATGCTCTTATCCAAATTACCAGAATATTCAAGTTATCACTGACAGAAATCTTAAATTTTGTACTCTTTGCTTTTTCTACTTCTGTGACAGCAACATTGCACAAACATGTCATTTTTGCTTTTAAAGTCCTCATTAAAAGAAAATGTAAAGCTTATACATGTTTAAACCATGAAATAAATACACTTTTTTCTGTATGACATTTAAAAGCAAGAAAATATCAAAATCAAGTTTCTCCTATATCTTCAGTATATGGAAGAAATCTTTGAAGATGATTTAAAGGATATTTACAAGCATAACTTATATCAATTTTTAAAAAGTTATTTATCATATGAAAAGGCAGATGTGTAATGACAAATGATGTTCCTCAGACTTCTAATACATTCCTTGACAATTCTAAGTTGGAAGCAAAAAATGATATTTTACTGGAATGAATGATAATACAAATTGTTTTTCTTATTATCTTCTGTCTCAGTATCATTTGCTAAGGGACATAAATAGTAAAATTTACTTTTTACTTTAAATTAATTATGACTGTGTTACTATGAAGTTCTTTTTTTTTCTGCTTCAGACTTGAGAAAGGTCTTGTATATCTAAAAGTTTGCCTGTTTCTTCCAACTCTATCAGTTGGTAGAACAAAAGGTATAATGTATGTTTACAAACTTCTCGTAACTTCTATTCAATCACCTCACTCAGGACGTAAGCACAGTTTTATGCTGTCTTCTGCACAGTTTACTTCTTCCTTCCTATACTTTCCTTTTGGCCTTTAAAATTTTGAATATTTGCACAAACAGCACCACCCTGTTTTAAGCCATCTTCTGAACTTCTGAAACTTCCAAAATGTAGGAACTTCATAGATGTTTCTGAGAAATTTTTCAATGCCTTGTGATTATGTCAGCAGTTTGACTAAGTTCTTCCTCTATGGTTGTTAACAGTGTCATATTCTAAGAAGGTGCACGTTATTCAAAGTAAAATAGCACATGGTATATATATAACACCGTGAACACAGGCAGTGCCATTGAAGGCCGAGTACTACAGACGCAGCTCAAAGGAAAACAGTCTTCAGCAACAAGGTTTGGTTCTAAATCCTCCTTCCACCTTGAAAGTTAGTCAGGTTTTGTTACACTTTATTTTTGCTCCCTTTTAACCAGATTGAAACTTATGAAAGAACTTTGCCTCTAATCCCATGACTACTTACATTTTTATTACAACCTCCCAGCTAGGACTGTACTTCAGGGCTTTCTGGAGGAACCGACCCCTTGTGTTGCTTGGATAAAAGTCTTTTACTACAGTGACTTCTCCGAAGAAGCTTACTAGTCTGGAGGGACATTATTTTCCTTTTCAGAGTCCAAGAACTTTTGTATCCATCAAACTGTAGCCATCTCAACATTTTGTCACTTCACCTGTGCATTACCTGCACGGCTTATTTTTTGCTGCCTTAAAATGAGGCTTGGTGTGTCGGCGGATGCCTCAACCCGCTGCTGGTTCAGTTGCTCTCCAAGGGAAAATTAGCAGGAGCAGCCGTACCTTATACTGACTAACCACTACTAGGTGGGAAAAGCAATATGAGCACACCCTCACCTCCAAATGTCAATGATTTTAGGCAGAACTAAGGAAATTAGAGCTGAATGTCACCAGCGCATGCAGGCAAAAAAAAGCATAATGCATTAGGTGACTCAACAGTTGCCCTAAGT
>JAVJGH010000054.1:5597511-5609484 GCA_035590175.1 Aviceda leuphotes
CATATATTATGCATGTATATACATATACACAGTTACATACATACGTGTGTGTGTGTGTATATGTATACACACGCATGCATCAGTTAGCTCCCTGGAAGAATGGAATAAATACAAATTATTCCCCTGTATACAAGTTGTGTCTGCAAGTGCTGCTAACTTATTCAGGGCTCCCTAGTGAATAAAAACATCCCAACATCAATTTACTGTGTATTATTCATGCTACATTTTAAGTTTTCAATCTGTCATGTCAACTGCTTTAAATCATATCTAAACCGATGTGCTAAACAGACGTCACTTTTAAACAAAAGGAAGTAAATTAAAGAACATCTTGCTGTACAACAGACATTTGTTTCGTATATTCATTTTCCAAGGACTCCATTCCTTGATCAAGAGAAATAGAAGTTTGACAGAGAAGCAACTGATAATGCAAACTATTTTTTCTAGATCAATTTTACCTCCTAACTAGTAATACTGCTGTGCTCAACAATTCAGCCTCAGTGATAAAATCTGACTATTCCCAGATCATAAAGTACTTATCGTGTCTAAAAGGTAAATACACTTTATTAACATAACTGTTTCTGCTACTGGATTTTGAAACCTCTCCTGATAGCTGAAGATGAAGTTCGTATGACATTATTAGCAAAAGTCTTTGGCCAACAAGCTCATGGGAATCAAGAGCAAGTTACAAAAATAAATCAGCGAACTTCCCGTCATGAAAAGATGACGTGTGCTGAACACGAGCACGAAAGAAAGAAACACCGCAGAAGTAAAAAACCCAACAAAACAAGCATTACCTAGTTCAGTCTCATATGTGAGGGAGCAAAGGTGTGGAAGCAGCAGCAGAGGGCTATGCTTTAGGCACAAAGCAGTGAACGAAAGCGGTGATCCAGCTGCTTTCATTCTTCAACGGGACAATGCTGCCTCCACATTCTCCGACGCTGTAACTACATTTCAGAGGTGACAACGAGACACTTGCATCAGGAGGTCTTCTGTAGCAACAAGACTAAAGAGTTGGTACTCAGTGCTCAAACATGAGAAGGAGTTGCTTGTGTGGTTATTTTATGGAATTCCACTAAGAACCAAAGGTTACCAAGTTGAATCTGTAAGACACTTAATCCTTGGATTAACCAAAAAGGAATACAGAAATATGAATGTAAATATCTACACAGATTTCTTTGGGGAAGTACATGACAAGATGGAAACAAATGTAAGGAAATACCTTTCAAATACCCAGGCACAAATTTGCTTTGATTTGTTTTTACAGTATTTGTCAAATGTTGTCTTCCAGTATCACCAGCAATACGGCATTGCCTCACAATTCAGTAACTTCAGCTAAAAAAACCTCCTAAACTATCTTGATGAATAGCATGAGCAGTTAGGTGCACATTTTAAGGTCTATAAACAGTCCTCACATGCTAACACAAGATCAAACGTGACCAGAATATGGATCTATCAAAGAAGGGCTACTAACGTGTTACTCAGACATCTCCTGAAGCAAGTACAGCAGCAGGATTGGCTGCCAGGTGGGGCTCATCCACTCGGGAATGAGTAAGGTACTGGGGTTGTCTCCAAAACTGAAGCAGTCCCCAGAAGGTAATTTTTCAGGATAATTAGGTTTGAGGTAAATCTAATCCCCGTTAACTTTTCTTAATTCATAATGGCTATTTCTTTGCTTCAGACTTTGACTTCTGCAGCTCCTACAACACTGAAGGAATGTATTTGGGTGTAATGGAGAAATACGGGATTTGGGGTTTCATTTTACTGCCAAAATCCTTTCTGCTCATCTTCAAAGAACAGAGGAAGGCATTTTGGTGACAACCAAAGAAAACATGCCTGGATCAGAAGCTCACAAGTCTTCAGTGGCCTTCTTCCCATGTTCCTGCCATCCTTCCACCCTGTGAACTGATGAGTCAAGGTACAGCTTTGGTACAAATAGAGAGAAATCAGGTCACACCTTTCGGGGAGCAAGCTGGTGGAAGTCTCCTAAATTAAGATCTTTCCAGACCATGAAAAATCTGGAATCTGAGAGGCTGCTAAAACCTCATTTGAGGTTTAATCTAAGGATTAATCTAAAACTGTGACTAACACACTTTGGGGACTTTCTGTTCCACCAGTTATGTTAAAGCATATGCTAAAATTGACATGATTGAGAATATGTCTAAATACTGCACTATTAGGAGTTGGTCACTGCTGAGAAAGCATGTGTGGAGGGAATGGACTAATTATGGGAAAATGCTTCCTTCTTCAGTAGATTTAATTTTGGAAACAATTAAGTCTTTTCCTTCTGAATTCCATGTTCAACTACAATGTGAGCACTAAGCCTGGAAAACATGGGTACCTCTTCACCCAGGTTAGTTTTAGAAGTCAAAAGAAAACTCACTGTGGTTTTGATAACTAAAATAACCTAAAACCCTACAACCTCTTCATCCTAAAACTTCAGACATGTGGAGGAGATTAGAGTATGTAGTATTTACTAGTTTACAAGAGACACTTTGAAAGGCATTATGTTTTCAAAGAAGTGTTGGATACTTTTTAAAATCAGGCAAATTTGAGGCGTTTCAAATGAGGCACTAAAATATCTCTCTGTCTTCAACAGACTGTTGTCAGTAATTCTGTATTTCCTGAACTTTTCATAAACCTTATTTTGGGATCTTCCTCATTCTCATTAAAATATATTTTCAGAGTGTCACAGTAAGGATAATATATAGTAACCTCTTTTAAAAACAGAGATTAGTTTTTAGTTGGTTCTTACCTTTGCTCACTCAAAATGCTGCTGATTTGCTGTTATATATAGACAACTGCAACAAGGTTGGCCAATAGAAGCAATAACTAAAACAGCAGGTAGCCTTCATTCATTACAAAATAAATTGTACCTTTTACAATTTGCTTAGCAGAGCAACAGAGAGAATAACTTTGCCCACTTCCATATGGAGAAGCCTTCCTCTTCCTAATCACTGACATGCTTTCACACTCCATGGTTCACTATAAAGCAGAATATGTCTCTGCGTTAAAGGAACCGTCTCCAGCAATCCCCAAAGTAAATTATTCATTCATCATGCTTAGCCTCGTTTCAGAACAAAAGCTTTTATGAGCACATACCTGCAGTCTGTTTCCTGGTTCTAGGGCTGTAAGATGGGACCGTGTATGCCATTATTGTCATTACATGATGGTCATTACAACATAAGGAAAAAAGAAATATTCTCACACATTCTTCAGGCAAAGAATAAAGTCTTGAACAAGAGAAAGACAAAACATTAACCCTAAACCTGAGGCTGCTTCAAAAAGCCTTTGGAGAAAAGAAGGGTAAGTTCAAAAGAAGGATGAGTTTTCTCCATCTTGGCTGGTGGTAAAATAAGCCTAAGCGCAACTCTTTGCATGATCAACACTGAAGGACACTTAAAAAAAAAGAAGTGGCAAGGGTCAAGACTAGCTGGGTCTTTCATCTTCATCCCTGATCTTCTCCATTGATTTGCCAGCTTGAAATACCTACTGCAGGATAATGACTGGTCCCCTAGAGGCATAAATGATTTTAAGATGTGAAGGTTGCTGCTCCTCACCTTCCTCTTAAAAAAAAAAAAAAAAAGCCAAAGGTTCTTGAATCAGACGACTTGTTGACAGCAAACATGGTATTTAGATTATGTGCACTTCAGAGAAACACATCAACGAGCTTTGCCTTAAGAAACGTGGAAGATAAATATGTAAGGATCCAGCACCGGCGTACGCAGCACCGCTTTCCGTCGGAGTGACGCGTTAGGTACCGAGCGCGAGATGAAACGAGCTGGAGTTTGGTGCTAAACCTCATCCGCCGGCCACTGACTGCGATGCCAGCTCCCACACCGCCGGCTGGGCGCCCTCGGCTGGCCCACGAGGCTCTGGAGTACCTCTAGACGGAGCCTGAGGGGAGGAAAAGAAACAAAAACTGAAAAAGGAAAGGGGAACAGTGGGTACAGCAGGCACGAGCGTCTCTCCCGCCCCGGCGGACCCTTTTCTGAGGTGGCTCAGCGCTGAGAGGAGAGGCGGGCGTCCCTTCCCGTAGGAACGTCTGCCGGCCACACGTAAGATCGGAGGGTCCTGATGCTGGGTCGTTGCTGATTGATGCCTTTGCCTTAAGAAATGTATTTGTTATTGCTGAATACTCCTAATGCACAATGATTCCAGAATGCCTGAGTACAGCACAAACAACAGACCATCTCCACGCCTACTAAAATTTAAGTAACCCCTATTGTATGTTTTGATGCCAGTCTTTTCTGTCCACCTAAGTGAATAAGAAGGATCAGCTGCTACTAATAAGGGTCCATGAAGAGAAATAACATTTTTTCCCCAAACTACAAGACATTGGAAGAAAGAGTAAGAAGGATAGCAGTGAATGTGTTGAAGTTAATTGTGTGATTGAGCTTATCAAAATGCTCAGACGGTTATGACAGACCATGCTCGGGACTTCAGATACTGTGTTTCATGTCAAGAGGGATCTACTCAGGATCATTTTACAAAAACCTTTACTTGTTTGGAAATTGGAGATGGTTGATTATTATATGTCTCTTTTTTTTCTTTTTTTTCTTTTTTTTTTTTTTTTTTCCAGTCAGGCACTGTTCTTCAATGGTTAATTTCAAAAATTATCGTAAGTGGTGGGCAAAAAAAAAGTATTTTTTTAAAGAAAAAATCAACAATGGTTAGATTGAGAAAGCTCAGACAGGAACCGATATAAATTATGCTAGCCAAAAAGTGGAAAAAAAAAAATCTCTCCTATTGTGACTGGAATTGAAACTAAAATCAGAATAATAATTTCCTGGTAGGAAGGGAGGGAATTTAGAAGAACTCAGATAGGAAAAAACCAACTAAAGTGGTTTAAATAAAATGTTGCCGACAACATCATTAGAAGCAGAGTTGACAACATTTTCATGATTTATGAACTTTCACATGGCAATGGCTGCTCTTTCAAAGACAGGTTGCGTAATCAAAATACCCACAGCACATTTTGGCTCCAGAGGTTTCGAAAATTCGTTTACTTACTTTGATTCTCAATAAGTTTTCGCTTTTCCACTTCTCAGGTCATAGGTACAAGTGGGCAGGATAAGCCTACACTGTTTCCTTATAGGGTATTATATCTGGAATGCCTCTATTTCTGGGGAGGAGGCTAATGAGTGAGAAAAAAGAGAGACTGAACTCAGTTATAGTGATAACTGAAAAGGGAACATCATTCCAAAATCCAAACCCCATCTAAGATGCTTAGGGATTTTAATTTCTTTTATATTTTTATCAGTGTTACCAGCTGTATTTTTGTGCTGTAAAGTTATTTTTAAGCCAAAGCTGAAGATAAAATTATAAGATAATTGTTAAAAGTAAAACAAGGAAGCCCTACAAATCTACTAAGAAAGTCAATTGTTAAGAACCTTCCTTGTAATGACAAGTAAGCTGTTCCCAGTAAGTTTGCCAAACTGTTCATAAGCTTTCATTCATGTAAACAGAGGCTTCCCCCAGTTTAAATTGCAAAGTACAGTGCACAGGCATACTGAGGCATATTTCATTCCCCTTTCCACATCCATTACTGCACGCTCTTGTAGCTCAAGCCAACCGGTCTGTCAGGTGTGAAACCACAATCCCAGATTCCAGTAAAGACAATGAAGCAGAGCAAAATTTGTCAGTGTGGAAATTTTGACTGGGTCCTCATGAACTCCAAGCGTATGATGTACAACTCCTTTGACCCCTCCAGGGTGTCTTCAGTTTTATCCTTGTTGGAGCTAAAGCAGAAAAAAAAAAATTTCTTTTTTTTTTTTTTCCCCTCCAATTACTTATGGTTCATTGTCTACTTTGACAAGAAAAGTACTTCCCAGAGAAGAATTCTCCTTTGCAATTTTCCATTCTTCAATTGCACAAAATATAACATTTTCTGAAGAGTTTACATACTTACACTGGATCTAGTTGAATGGTCTCAGGAGCAGGGGACCCGCTGCACAGACAGAGGAAACTCATGTTTATGGTAGCAAGGGTATTCTGTTTCTTTCTTTCTCTCTAAAACTACCCCAGGAAGCTGAATGTACTTTATTTTATGTTTTATTTTGAAAGCATGAAATCAGGAGAGAAGTAATCAGAATAAACTGTGGAAGTCTACCTCTGCCACTTACAAGAAAATAAGGAGAGACAGGAATAAACTGATGTACGTCATGACCCCCTCTTTGTTTTAATCCTACATGTGCAGAGGAAGAAACAGAATCTATCCGTCGGAAGAATTTCCTGATGCAAAATGAATATAGCAAAATCTCAAAGATCTGTAGCAATGCGAAAAATCCTGGATGTAAATTCCGGTGGCTGATTTATATTCAACAGATTCCTTTTCCGTTTGCTTCTCAGATTTTACTTACCCTTTTTCCACAACTCTTACCACACGAACCTTTCTTTCATTTCTTCATAGAGTCGCTTGAGGTGAACCGGGCCATTAGCAAACACCCCTCCCTCCCCGGGGAATAGTGCGGAGCGGTTGGGAGGGAGTTGGGAGTCTCTCCTCTTGGGAAGACCGCCAAGAGGACGCTGGCTCTGGAGCCCCACCAGGGATCAGCTTGGGCTCTCCACTCCTCTCGCTGTGCCGGGCCCACTCAGCAGAGATGCTGGCATTCCGGCGAGGGTGCAGATTGCTGTTTTCCCGTGGATTTTTCCCCGTGCAAGCCAGAGACGACGGGAATTGCGTGGAGGCTGCTGCCCCAGCTGCAGAAGCCGCAGCTAAACCAGCGCTCGGAAGTTACGCAGTCACTTAATCATGCTGCCTAGTGGAGAGGGCAGACAATAGTCTGGCCTCTGAGGAGCAGCTGTCAAAAGAAGGAGGTCAAAAACGTCCATTTTCCCAAAACAGAGGCACAATGATACAAAAGGTGTTAAGCTGTACATGCGGCCGGCTGCGTCCTTAAGTTCTTCCGACATACAGACCACGCGTCGTTACCGCTGGCAGGGTCTCCTCGCAGTCCCACCTACATCAAATCCCGCAGGCAGCCTCATAGTTTTCACGAAGAATACTACTTCAGGAAGAGATGTAATATATTTAATTACATATCTTATATATGCAATATACATATTACATATGTAACATACTTAATTTATCAATTTACAGGTTTTTCCTTTGAGACGCAAGCGTAAGTAAGCAAGCCCCTATGCCAATTTGCACGGAAAACCACAAGTGCTCCAGAACCAAAAGAACTCCGTAGATGTTCATGGGCCACAGAACCGTGTGGCAACGTCTGTTTTGGGATCTCGTGAGAGGACAGGCAACCCACTCGGTTCTGGTTCCTCTCCTCCAGCCTCACCCAGCACGGATGGGTAGTAACCAGCTGTCACCACCACAGAGCAGCTACTCGAAGGCTCGGAAACAACGCGGTGGCCTCGTCGCGTGGTCGAGATACGCGCGGCTCTACTCCAGCTTCGCTGCGAAGGCTGGGTGCCAGGGAGAACTCTAACTCCGAAGAGCGCAGAATTGGCTTTTCCAAGTCGTGATTCATGCACGTTAACTGGGAAACGTAGGACACAACACGTGCTCCTCGTCTGAAGGACGTCAGTGCCAAGGCATACTGATCTCTGACCTTTCTCAATTTGTAAATTAACTGTTGGGTTTTGTTTTCCTTGAGGTTCCTTTAGGTCATGCAGGGAATGCAAGGATCTAGTCCAAAGAATAAGAAGTTAATGGCAGTAGCAAGCAGATACAGATAATGAAGCTCTGACAAGGGCTACTATTTTCAGAACTAGCTTCAAAGCTCATCACATCTCAAAACATTTTTTTTCTTTTTTTCAAGCACATACATAAATATATATATACACACACATGCACAGACGGAGGAAGCAAGCTATCCAAACTTTAATGAAATTTGGCTATTTCTTTTCAGGCTAAAGAAGATTTTTTTTTTTTTTCCTTTGTGTTTAGATATTTATCTGAGCCTCAGAGAGAGTGGATAATCTGTAGTTTCATAGAGTTTATGGTCCCAGCTTCCTTAAAAACATTCAGGAAGCCTACTAAAGTCCCTGCACTTTCTGACTCGGTTGATTATTTGTAAAGATCAGGAACACAGGTGTTTTTGAAAGAAACTCCTTTTTCCTCTGCATGGTGAGTTTCCCTGAGTGCTTTATAATGTCATATGATTAGGGATAGAGATGCTCTATAGGGATAACACATGTTATATGACAGGAGACAAGGTGACATTAAGCTGCCTTATTTTTTCCATATCAAATAAACATGATTATTGCATAAAATTGATCTTAGGACACTTTTAGTGATTGATCAGTACATCTTTTTAGGATTTCAAAGGAGTCTGCTCAGTTCCCATAAATAATGTTTTATTTTTAAGTCTAAGTTATTTTCCAGCTGCATTCTTCTGTGTCTGTCACCATTCAAACATCTTATTTAGAGAGCTAAGGAAATGATAGCTCATCACGTAGGTAGTCCTGTGTGTCATTTTGTTTTCCTGCCAGAGATTATTTTATTGTGTATCTCACCTATTTTCAGGCAAACTTTGCTACAGTTCACACAGTGCTAACCACAGATTTCTGCAAAAACATTTTTGATCCTTCTTCACACAAATGGATAGGCATTAATTTCATGCTCCTTTTTAGAATTTAATAATGTTACTCTTGCATATCAGTTTTAATTTAGAATTTACCTTATGCGTAGAGATAAATATTTTGTGAGCTTGAGACCAAATTCTATCCTTATCTGTAAAAATGAAAAAAATGTTGAAGAACACAAAATAGTTCTTACTGACAAAGAATTTCTGAAATAAGCCGCAGCTTTGTGTACTGACTTTTAGTCGTGAACAATGGTAAGTGTAAGATAATTCAGCCTTTACAACCGGTACATAAAGCTGAATCTGTCTCGTTTTCAGCATTAGGCAATACATGAAACCCACCTGGGGATCCTGGGAAAGCCCATTCAACACTCACTTTCAGCTTCGTTTTGTTTTTCTCCTCCCACTGCCCTGCCTACGTGAACTCTGAAGGACATACAATCCTTCTCATTTTCCCACCTGTAACGAAGTATACCGGAGCAAAAGCCCTGCTAGAACTGGGTTACAAATGCTCTCTTAACCCATTACGGCGGCAGCAGTCACACAAATTGGCTGTGTGCTGTGTTGTTTCACTTTAAATACACTCCACCTTTCGAGGTTACTCTTTAAGCTCTCTTCTGTTGCCATAGGCACACTAGGTTGAACAGATCTAGCTAAACACAAACAAGGCAAAAATAAAACGTGTGAACCTGCGCCTCGAGAAAAAGACGCCCTGCCTTTTCCAAGGATTCCACGGAATGAGCATTTTTGACAATATTTATATATGCTGGGTTTTCAACTCTACCTTGGACCTCCAGCGTACAACGATTCTACACATACACACCCACACTGTACACACATTGGCATATGGTATTTACAGTACACCTTCCATATTATCATATAACTTTCTTATTTCCCACTATGAAACACAGAGAAAATTTATGCCGCGTTGCATACAGTATGCTGTGTTCAAGTGAACTTTACTACATACAAAGTTTCAAGAGCAGGTCTGTGCGAATCATTAACTTTTCAAAAGGCATCAGTTCCCTTCTGTCACTAATGACATGCGTAACAGTTTAATGTAATGCTACTTTTAATTATCAGAGCCCTTTCTTTTAAATATCAAATTTCCCTCTCTAAATTGTCCTGAGTTCTCTTTACAGTCTCATCTGTCACTGTAAATGTCATCACTTTATTCCTCCTTTGGATGCAGTGACAGGCCCACTCTTATCCCCAGCTTTATCTCTTTTTCCATCCTTTATTGTACTACAAAGATCCCTCTTTCATAGTTTACAGCTGTATCCGCTTTCCACACGTGGCAAATGATTGCCTCGGTAAAGGTATTTTCTGTTTCAATCTTGCATTTTCCCAAGGGAGAACAAAAGGGACAAGCTTTCTGGAGTTGGTTTCACTGAGAAAATTGTTTAGAATTGCCTCATTCCTCAACAGATTAACGAATGCATACAATCCCGGCTTAAGTGCTATTGTACAGCACAATTTGTCCATTATACTTTGTCCTTTCCATTTAGAAACCCCCCTCACCAATTAAAGTAATACAGCCTTCCAATACCTGCTCCCAATTAAATCTGAGCTGTATTACCTGCCTTGATGCAGCTGGTCACAGATTCCTACCACTTACTAGCATTCATTAGCCCTATTCATTATAAAGGGGCTGGTGGCAGGAATTCAAGCTACTGGCTTTATTCAGGGGCCATCAAAATTATCAGCTTTCAGCACAAGGCCCCAATAAGAACGGGATTAAGTGAAGGGAGAGGGAATTCATACAGTAGCGAAATGTCATTGTTTCTACTTCGCTCCTGTCTCTTCTAGCACAGCGCATCAGGAGCATCCAGTGGGTGTACAAAAGAAGACAGCTGGTCGCAACTGGAAGAAAGCCTTTCCCTCATCGCTTTCAGCCTAGCTCCTAATTTTATTTTCCTGTGCCTCTTGCCTCCCAGCCTCCTTACTCCAAAAGGTAGCCCATTGTCTGACGTGGAGCCCGCTTACAGATGTGATCATTAACCACTTAAGGTCTGCTGCTACAGCCTGGCTTAGGACGGTTTAAAGACATCGTTTTACATCTGGAGATGAAAAAAAAAAACCCTAATTTTTCTGGCAATATGAAGAATCACGGAATTGCCGAGGTCTCACCCCCCAGTGCAATGGGGCTTTTCCAGGCGCTGCTGGAGGTGCTCGGCCGGGCGATAGCCTGCGGCGTGGCTAGCTGCGGAGCAGGGAAAAATCTGCCACTGCTCCTAAGCCCAGGCTGTAGTCGGAGCTTCCAGGGTTTACTGGATGGTGGTAGCAGTAAGACGAGCAGCCACGTTATAAGCTGTGGGGATGTCACAAGCAGGGGAATTTTTGGGGGAGAGGGGGAGAATTAGCCTCACCTGGTACTCAGAGGTGGCACAAAGTTGTCGTGCCCCAGTTTTTCCCACTCCCCAGGCAACTGGGGTCCCGCCGTGGCCCGCTGCTGGCCCGTCTAAGCACGGCGCAAGAAGGAAGATTAAAAAGAGAGGGGAAACAATAATATGGCTCATGGATGTAGTGAATGGAGAGGCTCAGAAACCTCAATCTAGCCAATTTTCGGACCAATTTCAAACTAATTCTTTACTGCAAAACACTCGTCTCTTATCAAGGATCAGCAACATATGCATATCCATAGCATTTTTTAAGGTGGTGGAGGATGTATATTAGTGTTTTCCTCTCAATTAACTTCTAGGCAATTTTCCCAGCTAAATACATAACATCTTTGGCAACGTGCCAACCAAAACCTTAAGACCCAACACTAAATTCTGTACTTATACAGGCAGCTTAGATTTTCATGCGGTGAACTGGAAGAATGCCAGTAACTCCCACCATAAACCTAGCAGTAGGAACACTATATATTTTTTTTTATCAAGAAACTCTACTTTACTTTTCCAAGACCACTTGAAAACTGCACCATTTTAATGTTCCTTTAGCACAAAATAAAAGAAAGATTTAACCTGCTATTAAATTAACCCAATTAGCCATTTATTTCATGTAACCTTACACTTCTGATGGCATTAAATCAAACAGACCAACATGTGGATATTTTTTTTTTTTTTGTAAGTTATGGTAATTACACACTGCATGCTAGACAATAAATTTCTCTCTAGCCTTTTGCCCTATTCTTTCTCTCTGGAAGAAGATTATTAGAACAGAAACGTTTCAAGACCCCTCGTTGTATACCTCCTATAATACTGTATTGGAACAAGATGGAATATTTATGCACTTAAAAAATAAGCAGATAAAAATGGGGGACGGGGGACAAAAAGAAAAAGAAAAAAAAGAAAATAAGATAAAATATTTTCGAAGGTCTGGCTTCCAGGCATGATAAACTGAAGTGCTGGTGAGACTAGACTTTATTTGCTGTCCCTGTCATTTGACACAGATCACGGTTTGCTGGATGCTACACCTTTTCCCAATTTTA
>JAVJGH010000054.1:5646054-5662408 GCA_035590175.1 Aviceda leuphotes
GGTTAGATTATCCCCGCCCGGACCTGCAAGACTGCAGGAAAGTTCAGATCAGCGCACGTCCACCCGAGCAGACTGACTTTCCTTCTGTCACACCTGTAAAACCACAACACCATATGACATTTGGGGATGAGTTTCTTAACACCCTCTGCTGGTCACGCTGTTCTCGGTGATATCCCATCAACCGGTCCCAGTCAGCCCCACGGCTGCTGTACTGCTCCCAGTGCTGCGTTCCCTCCTGGACCCAGTGGAGTGAAACAGCAGCCCCCTCGGCGGAGCAGAATTCGCCTCCCCTCCTTCCGAGTCGCCTCAGGCAGTTAGGAGGAAGCCAATGGCAGCGCTTTTCGAATATTTCTAAACATTTCTTTAGGCACAGTTACTTCGCATGTTTAAAACTGAAGTCACAAACAGCTCCGAGTTGCCAGAAATTTCATTTCTTCAGCAAATAAATTCTTTCCCCTCCCACAAAAAAAAAAAAAAAAAAAAAAAAAAAAAAATCACCGTGCTACTCTGTTCCATTATTTTTCCATTATTTTCATAGCTTTATGGAGAGAATGACTGGATTCTTCAAAAAACATGTTGGAAAGAGAGAGACCTGTCCAGGGAACCAAATACAACATTGCGGACAAAATAAACAGGAATTACCTAAAGAGGCAGAGATGAGAGAAGAACGAGGCAGTCATTGTCAAGGAGTTCAGGATTACAGGTTGCCTGTGCACTTGGAGAGGGAATTCAGTGTCTGAAGGAGGCAACAAGATATTCAAGCCACCAGTACACCCAAGAAAACTGAGGCCACGTCTCATATAAAATAATAGAAGAGAGTTGGGAATGGTTTCAGCAACCACAGGTACGAATGAATCCCAAGGGAAAAGATGACCGTGGCCAGGACATAGGCAGGATACACAGTGGAAGAGGTTTTTATCAACAAGGTCCAAACCCACGACTGAGGAGAACAACCTGACGATTTGACTTTGAGAGCGAGTTAACTAGGGCACTTTTACCATAATGAAAAAGGCAGATTACTGGGACTTCAGAGAACTGAATTCTCAGCTATGTGACATATCATGACAATTATAAGGCTAAGTAAGCAAGCACAGGAAAAAAAAAAATTAGAAAAGAAGGAGTTCTAAAGCTCTGCATTTTAATTCATATCTTCCCACTCTGGAGCCTGACAATAAAATGTGTTATTAAAAATAAATAAAAGCAGGACATGAAATGGCTTCCTGGAATAAACTATAGTTTATAGAAGTGAAGTAAAATGCCTTCTCTACTCTGTAAAAATCTCTGCAAACTAGAAATGCACAGAATGAAATGGGATTTGAGATATTCTCAGTGAAAGCAGAAAGTCACTAACACATCTGTAATTGCCAAGGGGCCTGTTCTTCATAAAAATTTATATACTCAGGATACCCATGTCATCACAGCCTGTTACAAGCAAGTATTTTGCTCTTCTGCAAAACACCTGCATAAATACACAACATAAGTGGCTGTATTAAAGTACTTATCTCTGAATATGGAGATGGCTTCTTTTTGGATATGTAAATATTCCCTTAAAAGGAAATACAATAGCAGAGTGACAAAATGTTTCCGTTACGGCTCAAATTAAAAAAAAACCAAAACCAAAAACCAGCAGTACCTTAAAAGTAATTTTCTTTGTTTCTTACTTTACAGACCATCCTTCTGGAAGGACTCAAAGGAGAAATATGTTGGAACTCAATTACCTGTGCTAGTGAACCACCTACAGATATTTAAAAATAGCTACCTCTTGCAGATACCCAGTGTGAACCAAGTGCTTTTTTATGTGTGCCTCTCATGTCTCATTAACATAATAAAATGCAGCATGTACCTTTTCACGCTGCTGGAAGAAGCCCAAAATGGTCAATAAAACACTAAATATAACTCAGTGACCAGTGAAATTTTCTCTGATCACTTAAATAGTTTTCTTTGCTTTACCTTTGGTGAGTAATCAAATGAAGGTCAAGCAGCTACGCCTCAGTCAGACACACCTGGTGTATCTGAGCGAAGCACCAAAAGATAAACCTTGAATGTTCGGTGCATCCTTATGAAACTGCCACAGGTCTTCAAAAGGGAATCGAAAGCCTTGGGCATCAGTAAAGAGTCTTTCCCCTGGGCCTCAAACTCCTGTGGAAACCACATGGTAAAAAGGCAGATGAGAATTTCTTCTCCAAACATCTCAAATGGCTGCAAAGCCAAACGTGTGCTCGTCCTGGGACGAGCCTTTTGCTCACCCTGGCAGACGAAGGCAGGAGTCGGCAGGTAGACACCATTACAAGTCAGCATCGCAAACAACTTTGTCCTCTGGTGTTCCAGCTCTCATGCTTGTCTGATATGGGAGAGAAACAATTACCTGCCTTTCAAAGAAAAAAAAGAGGGAAAGGACAAAACAGAGGCACAAACACGATGAAAAAAGAAGGAAAAATCTTATTGACAGAATTCCTCTCTACCCCATTTTAGCAATACCATGATAGGTGTGTACAGCTATCATGAAACCTTTAACAACATCTCAGTCTGTTATTGAATGACCCTTATTTTTAAACCGCCATTAATGTTCTTCCTGGTCATATTTTTTACTACATTCTTTTTTATATTTTTCTTGCAGCAGCACTGCATCAGGTAAAGGTTAGTCTCATACTGGAAAGATTTCTTTTCTTGGGATGTTGTCATTTTTCTTATTGATATGTTCCTGACTTGAACTAGCACATTTTCACTAGATATTTCCAATTGTATTCACATATTCTTACTGTAATTCCCATTGTTTCAGGCTAGCTTCTCCTCCACATCGACTTGTTAGCACCACATTTTTCATAATCAGGTACTCCACTACTAAAGCTAGGAATCTTTTTTAGGATCCACACACTTTCATTTGTGCATAGGAATCTCTGATCTATATTTACAGTAGCTTTATCATTTAACAGATGTTTGGACAGTTACAGTCCCCTCTGGGACAGTACTGTGTGGTTTTGAACTACTCCAGAGTTGTTCTATGAATATTTTTCCTCACTCTCTTATAGTCCTGGGGGTCTGTAACAGATGCTAATTGCAGTTTCTTCTTTGTTTTTTGATAATCTAGTCTTACCCAAATTATTCCACTGTTGCCCTCATCATTATTGAATTGTATCTTACTGATTTTCAGGGTTTCAAGCAGTAGATAAGACCACATTAGCTACAGCTTATATACACACAGCATAGCTTAAAAGTTTCATATGTGCATATGGAGATGGTGAGAGCATTCAAGAAATAGGGGCTTTTGGCAGAGAACATCCCACACCTCCTGTCCTTTCAGAAATATGCCTTGGAATAATTAGCAGCTCCATCTCAACTTCCCAATTTGCCACAATGCTCTCAGATATTATGCTGCTGCTCCACAGTTTTCAAAGGGGCTTATCATGCTGCATGCTGATCTGTTCCCGGAATCAAACGCTTAAGACATTAATAGCATGACCTTGAAGCATTTTGAAGCAGTTTCCGTCATGGGAAGGTTGTCGACTTGTACAGGTGAAGATGCCCTGTTATTTAACAGTGCCTGTGTTCACCATGCACTACACTTGCCTTGGGGCCATGCCAGAATAGCCAGCTCTCTTGCTTCGGAGAGAATGGGAACTTTTTTTGCAAATAACAGCCATAATAAATGCTCAGGTTGTGCTCCATCTTTTAGTTCAGCGGAGGCAGAAGGCAAAAACTATTTTGATAAAGTAGCAAATATTCCAATTCCAGAACTTAGGACTCCAGTGGAGAATGAAAAGGCAGACAATGCTATCTATTTATAGTACATTTTGCCTGAATCCCTTCTTTTGTACACAACAGCCATGGTCTTTCATGCAGAACCACTGTAGATGGACAGCTGTGTGTCTAAACATCTGTGATGAACAGAACTCAGATGGGAGCTTAAAAAAAGAGAAAACGGCATCAACATATTCATAAGTTGGTGTGGGAACAATGAAAGCACATATTGTAGGTCTGAAGGAAAAAGGCAGAATCAGCTTGTAAAAAAAAAAAACCCACGAAATTCTCTAAGAAATTCTTTTTGCAGATGTCAGCATAAGCTTTCTGCCTGATTTAGTGTAGCAGTAGACTCAGGAAGGGGACAAAAGAAGTGCCTTTGACCAACCAGGAGTTTCAAGGAAGCACCTATAAATCTGAAAATCAAAATTTGAGCATAACTTGATCCAGAACTATAACTCTTCAAAAAGAAAATGAAAGAAAGAAAGAAAGAAAAAAGTAAACCAAATTAACTCTGTCTTGCTCATGTATAATACCAGATCAAGATCAGACTAAAGTCAAAGGCACACAGATAATAACCTCTGAACCTTACAAGGTTTTATCAGCATCTTTAGCTGGCTTTCCACTTGTGAATAGAGTGAATTCTATGCTTTAAAAAATAACTGAATAAAATAAAATTAAAAATCCTGCATTGCTGACCAGACATCAGCCTGAGTATCAAATATCATCATCCGAACTTGTACTGATACTACCTTAATTTTCAAGTAGTTCTAATGATAGCTGGCAGGAGTGAGAAGATATGACTTGAAGCAGTTTAAGTAGTTTGTTATCAGCATCTCTCCCCTGTAGAGAATGATAATGAAGCATATAGAATGCATCTTCACCTGAATTCGATCCCTATTATTCATTTAACTGTTTAGATGGTTTCTAGATCTAATAAAATTTTCTTTACATTAAATGCCAGAGTAAGATAGAAGCTCTCTCCTCCTTCTCTTTCTTCAAAGATGATGTGCAGAGCTCTAAGTAAAAAATGATGACCCCTGTCTTTCAAGTTTCCTTTTCTCTGTTCATAAGCAATTTCCTGGAATACCTAGTGGTATTCCACTAGAGAGAGGCTGAAACCCCATTAGGATATAATTCCCCTTACAGGTATTTCCAACAGTCTTCAGTGGGTTTGACATGTGAAACTGATGGGATATAGTGGACTCCAGCACAGGGATACATTTCAAGAATATATTGCATCAAACTGCATATGTCAGTACATTGTATAAGTTCTGCTGCATCATCTATCTGCTGACTCTTTTTACTGTACTTTCTCACATGTGGGAGAAAGTCACAGCTCCCAGAGTGGAAAAATCCAAAACTTTCTTACTTGAAAGTTAGGATATCATAATTTTTGCTCTTTAAAACTTCAATAATCAAAAAACCTAAACCCACAAGACACAACAATTCTGTCTTATAAATGCGTGCTCCCTAAATGACCTTAAACTTAAAGAATAAAGTCACAAAATCATTGCTTCCAACCATTAAGCTCACCATAAATGAAAAAGGGGTATCTGTGAGTTATCACAGACTGGTAACTGTGAGTTATCTGCGAACAGACTAATTTTCTCAAATATATTTGTTATTCAAAATTAATGTATAAATTTCTTTGAGTGATTCTTGGCTTGATCACGAGTATGAGAGCAGTCTATTGTAGACAAAATAATGACACTCATATATTGAGCCGCTTTGACGGGATATAGAGGTCACACATTACGTATCCAGATTCCCTAAGCAGCAATCTCAGCTCCAATGTGAGCTCCAACATTACATATTCACATCTTCCTGCCTTCTGGGACTGAGAAAGTCTTGATCAATAAGAGCTTTTAACTAAGAAATAATAGAGTAGTACTCCATTTCCAGGGACAGAAGAAGGAAAATCTGGCAAATGACGATAAAGAAGATATGCTGAACAATCATTCATTTATTAGCCACTACTAGGATCTAAAGTCTTTCCTTGTTCCTCACCGTCTTGCCAAATGCTGACATGATTCAATTTTCTCTTAGATTCTTCTGCGAATCTTCAAGGATGGAGAAATGATTCTGCCTCCAAAATTGCAGTATTATCTCCACTGGAGAGAGATCTGGGAGGGGAAACATCCCGAGTCCCGTGTTTGGGAAGCCTCTGCTATGAAAAGGTCCTTAGTCAGCGTGCCTTCCCCTCAGGTCTGGGCTCTGGGCAGCATCTCCCCCCAACATATTCTTTGGGAAAGATCAGCTTCCCCCTTCTCTCTTCAGAGCAAAGCCGCACCTGCCCTTGCCTGGATACGGGGACGAAACCATCTGCCCATCGATACACCTTATTTCACATCACCCGCAGTCATAGCTGAAATGGAAGAAAGCCCCAACGAACTTGGGCTCAGTCTGGAGCTCAGAATGCTTCACACAACACTGTTCCCTACCTTGGAAGTTTCCCGAATTTTGCCAAGACAAGACCCTGAAGAACCTGATTACCCTTGCTTTGGGCAGGAGGTTGGACCAGAGACCTCCAGAAGTCCCTTCCAACTTAAATTTGCCTGTGACTCTCATCCACACTAGTCTTGTGGCCAGTAGCAAAGATTTTTGTTGGGTATTACCTAGCTTCAGAAGAACAAACATAACACTTACCTTTAAGAGGTAGAGTCAATGAATACAGCAAATTGATAGCTGATTAGCCATATCAAAACATGCCAGACTTAGAGCAAACATAAATGGAAAATAAAAATTAGAAACATGGATGTAACTGCAAAACATGAATACAACACATTTATTTACCAAACATTGATTGTGCTAGAATAGGAAGATATCTTTCATTGACGAGATGCACTGATTTTTTTAGAAAGGGGAATGCTGTAGATGAATAGATCTAGGCTCAAACATATTATTAGGTCACAAAACGATGACAAGCTGCCGATCTCGCGCAGCTGCCGGAAACATGTTTGTGATTCTGGAGTATATGAAGTGAGGAGGGAGTTCACCCAGCAATCACCAAGTATTAACGCCCTTGCATAAGACCTTGTTTAGAACACTGTCGACAGCTATGTTCAAGAAAGGTAAGTTTTAACTAGAATTTGTATTAAGAAGGTTTATTAATATGATAAGGCAATGGAGAGTCCGCTGTTTAAGAAGAAACTAGAAAACTACGCCGAGGTGAAACGATCTAACAATAGGAGAAGGACTACAGTTCTTGTTCATAAATGTTACAGGGACAGACAATAGGAAGGATCAAACCCCCCAGAGGTTCAAGACAAAGCATAAGAATAAGAATACATGGCTATGAACCAGGATGAGTAAATTTAATCTGGAAACTACAAGGTTCCTGTCTGCTGGAGAAATCAGCTTCCAATGGAAATTTGCAATGGTATTGGGCAGGGGGTTGTGAGGGAGAAAGGGAAATTTAGCTAGTCTCAAGACTGAGTTTGATAACCACCTCAGTGAGATTGCATTATGATGTTGCTTTTTATAAGGACACTGAAATCAATGATCCACTGCTAGTCCTGTGCTCCTCCAGACAGACTGTAGTCATCAGGGCCAGAGGGGAACATCTCCTTTCTTAGCTAATTCTGAAAGCAGGACTCTCTAACCACAGAATTTCATTTCAGGGCTGGTGTGCAGCCCTATGCTTGTACTCCATTTTACAAAGAAGTGAGCAGGAAGGCAGGAAAAGCACGTTAATGAGTAAGGAGTTGCACACAAGATACCAAATTTCCAGGGTGCCAGAGTAGGACACTTTCAAGGATTACTAGTATTCACCTTCTCTCTGAAGCACAAATGAAAAAAATGCAATTTCATTATGATTTCTACACACAGCAGGTTCTGTAATAGAAAATGCATGTTCCTTTTGCAAAAGACTCTGCTCAGTAAACCCCTTGCATTCCCTACACTTTTTATTATAATGCATGCTTTTACTGAGGTGAATAGAAGTGGATATGGAATTAAAAATACAAACTCTTTTTTAAAAAAAAAATAAAATTCAGACAACACTTTTTCCACTCCTAATTTTTGGAATTGCTTTTCATTCATGGATAAAAGCTGAGGTTATAGGAAGGTATGTCAATATTACATTTTCCTCCAAGAGCAAAGGACACATCATTTTGTGCAAAGGGTGCACAAATACTGTGCAAAGGACACACAAATTCTGTACAATGAAAACGACAATGGTAAGAGAGCTGAACAGAAAAATATTTGGACCTTCAGAGAGGAAAATGTGAAGAACCAACCACAGTAGGGGTTTTTTGGGGTTTTTTTTGTGGAGACGCAGTAGTCCATCTATCTGAAATTAAGTCAGAAGACAAAATTGCAATCATACGTAAGTTTGCTTTCATATTCCAAACTTCCCTGTTGTGCTGAAGGGAGTCCAGATAGTGAAGGATGTAGATTCTTCAAAGCTTAGCGTGTTTGTGAAGAGCAAAGGAAGTTCAGTTTGCTCTACTTTCTAGTAAAAACAAAAGAGGACACTTCTGTAGCAACATTTTAGAGTAGTGAAAGAGCCATAACAAGTTACAAAAAATAAACTGTTGTACCACAACTGCTGGTTTCTGATTCAACAACTACCAATGCAGTCATTTGGGGAGCAGCTTCTCCTCCCACGTCCTTGAACAGGGTTCGTCTAATCTAACACTGACCATTTTTATCAAGCCTTGTTTCTGTAGGTTCTCTTTACAGATAATGCACCTTCAGAATACAAATACTGAAATCTATTTTAAGTATTTCCAGGGGGATTAAATGAAGTATTGCATTAGACCACAACTATTCTCCCACAGCTATAGAGTCTAGAGAGCTAGCTTAAACAGAGATGGCGAGGTTTGGTTAAGCGAATCCCTACCTCAGTGTCCTAAGTTTCTCAAAAAAAAATTTAAAAAATCAATACTACTGTCCTGAAGAATCACTTTGAAGCGTACAGTCTTTCATCCAATATTTGCCTTCGCACACTGCTCACCACCCCAGATGCTCAGGGTGCCGATTTGTTTGGTCCTGATAAACACAGGGCAAAATTGCTGTTTGTTACTGCCACACATTTTAAGCGTAATTTTTGCAGTTAAGTGAGTTAAACATTGCCTAAGAGTCAAAACTAAGACATGACAGGTATCAGGAGAGAGGCCCACAGGCAGCACATCATCATACAAGAAAACCCTGACAACAGTGATTACTAGAGCTGAAATAGATTTCTAATAAATAAAAACTAAAAGGTAATATGATAAAATGTCTGTTGTTAGAGCAACCTGCAACTTGGATATATGAAAAGCAAGGCTGAAACATAACGAATCAGAGTTCTATTTCTCTTGAGCTGAAGGACAATTCAAAAAAGGAAGCTGGTGGCACGTAGGTGGTGTGCAGAAACCTGATTAGAGGAGTCTTTAAGTTCCAATCCCCATCTGGGTTTCAGGGACCCACAAAAAATTACCGATTGTCAGACTTGTATTGTGTAAAAACTATTTTACAACTATGTAAGTCCAAAATAGCAAATACTCAATGAGCTTTAAATATTGAAAAATACATAGTAATACTTCTGATTAAATAACCATTTTGTTCAGTGATTACATTCAGTTTCCCCAGTTGGTAATTATTGATTACAGGGTATAGCCATTTATTTCTGCTACCCCCTCTGCCCTTGTGAGTGTAAACATCAAGGATGGGGCTTGCACTTGTCTATTTTACATAGCACTGGGCTGCTATGCATGTCGTACAAAGATCCACGACCCAGCAGTGATATACTTTTTCTTGCAAAGTAAACAGTTTGTGCTCATAAAGTTTTCTGATACTTGGGATCCTTTCGCTCTCCTTCCTGCGAGCTAAGTATTCACACAACTACTAGAGGTGTCATGAATACCCTAAATCTTAATATTATAATATCTAATAATTTTACACAACTGATTATATTTTGTGGTAATCTTGTAGTTGTCATTTCAGTGTACTTTAAGCAATAACTGAAAATTGCTCTTTCAAATTTCTTTGAGTCACAAAGGCATCTCTTCTTATAAAATAAGGAGAAACAGCAAGAAAAAATTTGCAGATGTCTACTGGACATATTACCGAATTTGGCTGCACATGTGTGATTTTAATGTTTTCCTATAAGGAATAAAAAGTCACTCAGTTGTGTTTTCCTGTGGATAACTAATTCAATCCCATGTGTCTAGTCATATGTTCAGACAAACTTTATCCTGAAGCAACAATAGATCACTATCAGAGGCTCAAAAAAAATTCTCTTTACTTCAGTCACCTTTTTTTTTTTTTTTTTCCCCCATATATTTTAAAATATAACAGCACGGGCCTGTGGTCTCCACTGCAGTGCATGCAGTCAGGGCTGTGTTGGTATGGGAGCAGGGAGGTTAGTGCAGGCTGCTCCCAGTCTCACACTGGGGAGATCGGGCGTTCTGAAAGCTGAAGGCAACCACCGAAAGACATATACTTTACGTGGAAAAGTAATCCTGCAACTTTTCATCTCTCAGTTTCTTGTATGCCCCTGGTTTTGTCCAGAAAGTGTCACTGTCTTTCAGTTAAAGATCCTCTCTAGCCAAGATCCGATGAGATCTTTGGTTTTTTTTTCCATATTCTACTGCTTATTCTTTGGATAATTTTGTCCTTTTTTTTGCACCTTCTGTCTCATACCTTTAATGTGTCTGAATTGCTCTGAATTCCTAGCATGAAAGAATATTATACTTAAGTTCAAATTATCTTCTGTATATCATTTCTGTTTTGAAGCACAGTTTTACCGATGCAGAATAAAGTGAAAATAGTATGTATGCTCTCTTGTTCTTGACATGCAAAACCTATTCCTCAAGCACAACAGTAATATGCTTAATAAAATGGTTATCTTTCATTTATTTTGAGTGATAGATAACCTGGTAAAAGTTTTCCATAAATAATATATTAAAAAATCATAACACATAACATCTCATTAGGTGATGTTTCTAATTTTATGCCTACCTGAAATAGCATGCTGTCTCATTTTAAATCTCAAAAACACATACACAGTGGAAAGCTTCCTAAAGGTTGTATTTTTTTAACTATCATCCAAACCTGCTTCAGGATTTATAATGTCAGAAAACTAGTTGTATTTGAATTAGTTATAAAGAGTGACTGATGATAATTTATAAACTTTAACAAATGCAGCCATTTTAAACTACTAAAAATATTTTTTTTCTTTAAAGTAGCTAAGATTAACATTTTTCGTAATACAAAATTATATTTTATGTTCCTAGTACTGATGTTGGTTAGTTCTTATTATTCATATCTATTTGGGTAATGTCTGCAGTATGTTTAAGTGTCTACATATTTCCCTGAAATCTGGAAAATTCCAGCAGCGCTGTAGATACAGGTGCCTCTCCCACCTCCCATGTTCATACCAGTGTTCTTGATCTCTGAGTTTGACCATTTGCCACAGGTTGTCACCACATCCATCTTCTGTACGACGTGGCCAGGACATCATCCATTTTGAGTAGGGTCTCATTAACATTAATTTTGATTACAGTCACATTATTCTCTCTGGCCTTGAGTGACTGCCCTACTAATATCAATCCAGCCTGTTGCTGTAAGATTCACTCTGCCAGATTCATTAGTGCCAGTCCTCCCTCGCCTTTGCATCCTTCCTGGGGCTCATCACTGATTATTACTTTAAACGTAAACTTACACTCTCAGATCGCCTTACTGCCTGGCTTGGGCTACTTTTTGATGCAAAGATCCATTCTCTCATTTGTTCCATTTCAGTGCAGGCATCAATGTGGTTTTGTCCAAATCATTCATTCGGACAAAAGAAAAACATTAAAACTGATCGATTCTTCAACTTCCGATTTCTCATAAAGTCATCTTCTGCAGTGCAACTTAGAAATCTTGATTTGTTCGCCGGGTCTACTGCCGGTGCCTGGCTGCTTCCTCGCACTTCGTTATTTTGCCCGAACCCATTTCCATTATCTTCCGTGTCTCCAGGGTGAGGATGGTCTTTGGGACCGTAAGAAGAACGTAACCCCCTCAGCCCCCACCAAATTAGAAATAGATCAGCACACTGAACTCTGTTCCCTGCATCACTTAAATAGTTCCTGATCAGTACAGCGCAAGCTATATGTGCCCAGCCACCTGTTTCTTTTAAGGAGAATAATATTTCCCCTGAAATAGGCTTGACTCACAAATTTGTAATCACACGGTTTTGAACTACTTAACATAAAATTTTAATAAAAAACACAGCATTTGTAAACCGTGTCAGCTTGAAAATAAAGCTAGGTATTTCAATAACACCCAAGTGCCCTATTTAACATTTTTGGAATGGAACGTTCGTTTCAAAATTTCTTTCCAAAGTGAAATTGCTTTTAGAGAAAATCATTAATAAGGAAATCAAAATGAAATATTTAAATTGCATTGAATAAAATAATTTGATGCAAAGGATTATGGGGAAAATTTCATCATTTTGTGAGCAAAAAATCTGTTTTCCTAGTTCTTTATTCCTCTGCAGGATACAAAGGTGTTTTTTTTCTTCTTTTTCATAGTGGAATTTCCAGGACAGGTTTCCTGGCTCTAATCTAAAATCTTATCTTTTCCCCTTTTACTATACTATCACATTTTATATAAAACACAATGAGCTGGATAGATTTCCCTCAGAGGTAATGCTAGCATGATCAAAAAATCACAAAAAATTCATTCTTTATTAAGATTAATGTGACTATGTTGGGAATCTTGGTTATTTTTGTGGGGACGAACTGGAGGAAGCAAGCAGTTTATCAATTAAAATAGGGGGAAAAAAAAGCTGTTCAATCTAAATTGAACACAGAATTTGTATTTCTTCTTGCACCAAAACCAGAGCAAACAATGCAGAAATATTTTGTTCATATTCTTTCCTATCCAAACTTAGCTGTATTCATTTAGGTGCTTGTACATAAAAACTGAAGGAATGAAAAACTTCTTTTTTTGCAAAATTGCTAGAAGACACATTTTCCCCATAAGCAAACCATCCTGGATTTTATGCACCTACGCACTGTAACAAAACAATTCAAATTCCCTCTTCTACTTGAAGCTTTGGAAATGTTCAGCTCTCAGGAGAAGGTCTACAAATGAGGCAGTAGATTTTTCTAGGATAAGGTGCTGATAACAACATCAATGATTAAGACACTGTTTCAGGACGAGAAGGAAAAACTGGTCAGGATATCCCTCTGTTTTGAGTGATTATCTCAGCAAAGAGACCTGGGTAAAAAGATCTTCCTCTTCTTGTTGGCTCATGAAAATATAACCCTCCGTTCTCCACATGTGGTGGCCAAGATTCTTCAGCACATATGAAACTATTTTTTTTTTCAGATAATTTACTGTCTAAGTAAAAAAAAGGACAAAAGAAACCAGTTCTATGCCTTGCAAGTTGTTGAATGAACTTTCTCCATTGCAAGATTATTTTGGACATAGACACTCCCACTCTGGCAATTAAGAACTCCACATCTTCAGTCTGATGCTTTCAATATTCAGCATTAAAACTCTAATTTTGATATCCCCTCTGGTAGCATGATATAGTGGTACAAAATTACTGCAATGTCTATGAACTGTACTGGATTTGAATCTTCTAGAATGTACTCCCTGATTGAACTATAAATGGAGAGCAGCTAAGGAGAGATTAATTAACTCTTCATTTCCTAACAAGGAAGATGTGTGATGTGAAGCTAAACATTTTCTGTAGAGAAATACATGCCAGGTGTTATTCTTCATCTTCCAAAAGGCAAATATAAATATCTGTCTGTCTTCCTAGAGAACTGCTCTAAAATAAAAAAATAGCGATATAAGATATAGATTTTATTCATGGACCAGTTCTGAAAATTCATTATGGATTGCTTGATGCAAGGGCAGTTATATGTGTGGCAAAATGCACAAAGAAGCTACAACTAGATATATTATAGGAAACATGAAGACTGTAACTGCCAGGCAAGAATTAATTTATATTACAGGTGAATGAATGCTCCCACTTCTGTTTCTACAATGTTCTGAAACTTTCCCTTCAATCCAGTTGACACTATAACTTTTTTTTTTTAATTAATTTTGAATTTAAGCATTTTGAATATCAGGGTCTGCTTTCACATCAGAAGAGATACTTTTGCTCCTGTTTTGGGACTTTTATGCACAAGCTTGAACAGGCATTATGCTGAAGACACTATTAGACCGGATCGATCAATTAGATGTAAGAAGTAAGACGTTAAACTGGATGGCCTTCACCCAAGAGCTCTGAAGTAACTCAGATGTGAACTTACAGGACTCTTGGCCCAGATCTGTAAACTACGTCACAAAAAGCCACTGTGGCAGAAGACTGGCAGACTGCCCGTACAACTCCCATCTCAAAAAAGTCTCAAGAAGTGATCCTAGGAAAAGCAGGCTTCCATCTCCAGTAAAAAAAAAAGCAGGCTTCCATCTCCGGTAAGAGAAAGTGTAAGATCACTGAGACTGTAGACAAACATGTTCCATGGGAAAGAGCCTGATTTCTGTAAAGAAAATACTGCCTCAATACCCCACTGCACTTCTATGGCAATGTCAGCAGAGTTGTGGATATACTTGCATTCTTAAAAAGTCCTTGACACCAAAGATTATTAAAGAAATGAAACTGTGGCCAGACTGGTAGAGAGGATCTTTTATGGATTAAAAGCTGATTAAAGTACAGGAAGAAAGCATCCTACCATAGACCTTCATAGATCAAATGTCCTTCAATTTTCTAGATGGAAGACAGTAGGATGGTCTCCCACTGACTGGTGCTTGGGCTGGTTTATTCCAATGTCATCAGTGATCTGGAAAAGGGAGTGAACACTAAAATCTCCAGCTCTGTAGATGATACTAATTTTTTTTTGGAGTAGTCAGCTGTTGTGCAAATGTTGAGGACCTACAAAGGGTTGCCCCCAAAATAAGTGGCCAGAAGGGTGGCAGTTGTGCTTTAGTGGAAAAATATAAGGTAATGCATTTGGGGAAAACCAAGGAAGCCTACATGATTCTGCATTTGGAATTCGTGGTTAAAAATCAGGAAAGGCATCCTGGAGTGTCCAGAAACAGTTCTCTGAAAGCAGTGGCTTGATGTGCAACAGAAGCCAAAGAAGCTGACAATGTGAATTCATCAGTGAATGGATTAAACAAGGAATTTTTTTTTTTCTTTTTCTTTTTTTTTTTTTAAAAAAAAAGGAAAAGTAAACAGGCATACCTGTCAAAAATGAAGAAAATTATTTACAGGATAATAGAAACAATTGTAACATTTTGGGTTTGGGGAGTTTGTTGTTGTTATTGTTGTTTATAGCTGATTTGTCTAATTTAATTTTAAGCTTGCTTTAATGATTAGAGTTATTCTTCTGCCAAAAAGACCCTCTTTTAACCCCCTTATGAGAGATATGAGATACTCAGGAATATAGCCACATGTATAGAAAAAGAACTCAACACATTAAAGAATCCTAAAATGAAATGAGACCAAAAAACCTTCATACACCCACAAATAAAGTAGAATCCTGAAGAATTTCAACTCCATTTCTAAATGGAAAAATTAAATAGCGAAGACTGTTCCACAGTACTTCCACAGAGGGCTGTGGCAAAGCCAATGAGATGGTAAGGAAGCTCGGAGGGGTTGGTGTCAAAACAGAAAGCAGAGCAATAATGGGGAACTCCGTGGGTAAATGCAACATCAAGGCACAACACCGTTTAGACAACGTAATTGGAATAGCTAGACAGAGAATCCACAGCAGAAGCCATATTTTATTTAGTCCTGAAACAAACCTTGGCTCAAAAATTTAACACCACATAGTTTTGGTAAAAGGGTGAGGATAACATACTCAAACTCTAAAAGTAAATTCAAAAAAAAGCAATAGAAATTTATTACAATGGTATTTAATATCAAGCAGGAGGACAACATAAAAATTAGAGAAGCAAAATACAGATGGTGCATGGCTTAGAGACATAATGTTACAATAAATATAAATATAAATGAATGTGATCTACTAAAATAAATGAAAAGATCTTTACATGATTGCACACAAAAAACACAAAAAGAAAAAAACAAACAAACAAACAAACAAACCCTAACTAAAACTATGATGAGAAAATAACAGCTATTTTTAGATAATAGTCTAATTGCAGAATTATCAGATGGTAAGAAGAAACTTTCTTAAAATCTTTTATTAAATTATTCAAAAAAATATTCAATTTTTCAATTATTCAAAAAATGGAAGCATTATCCAAATGAAAAAATTCTTGAAATCTAGAATTTGAGTTAAAAGTTAAGACAAGCCAAAAAGGTTTTGATAAATGTCTTCCCAACATCCTAAAACTAGTAATAAGACTTTTTCAAACAGTTGCAGGAAGAAATTGGTCATCAAAATGATCTTGGTACAAAATAAATGAAAAGTGGTGATTGAAATATAATTTTTCAAAAGGATCTTGGGAAGTTTGGGGAAATTACAGGTCATCAGATTTGACTTCTGTAAAGGAAAAGTTGGTAGAAACCCAAATTTAAACCGAAACAAGACAAGATAAAGCAGAATTAACAAAAGCATGGGTAATATAGAAGTGAAACAAAATGGAAAAGAAAGGAAAGGAAAGGAAAGGAAAGGAAAGGAAAGGAAAGGAAAGGAAAGGAAAGGAAAGGAAAGGAAAGGAAAGG
>JAVJGH010000054.1:5679130-5698893 GCA_035590175.1 Aviceda leuphotes
CTGACTACTGCCGTGCAGCCCCTGAAAAAGCAGAGTTAGAAACAATCTCTCTGATTCTGCCTTTTTTATAGATTATTGCACATTGGTGTTACTGTGAAGCACGGGGATCTACACCGTCAACCTGTACCCCAGAGGGATCGGACCCTGTACAAACGGGCACACAAATGTCAGCCCTGCCACATCTAGGAAAAGAGCTTAATGGGAGGGGTGGGCACAGGGAAGCAGTGGGAAAAACCAGGATACCGAGAGAGGCTGTGACCTCAGCAATACCGCAACCTAACCATTCCCAGCTTTTTTTTCTTTGTAGTCCTCGTTTTAAGAAGACACGAGAAGGAGAACTGTGAAGTGAGGCAGCATCTTTTTCTGGAGTTTACCCAAATCTCTTCCCAATTACATAGGGTAAGACAAGAGAAAGCACAATGTCCCTATGTGGCACATAAGTAGTCAGCACCTGCAGTACTTTTACAGGAGTGGGCTAATACCGACCCAAATGCACAAAGAAGTCTATATAGAGCATGGATTTAAAATTCTTTTGCTTTTCAAAAATTTGTCCCCGAAGAGGGTTTGCTTCAAACCCCACTCTTTGCTTCTGTACCAGGCCCATGCACGGCCACCAATATAAAACTAAGACCTCTCACAGCTTGAGACAAAACGGTTTATTTCAGAGGAGCATTGTAAACACAGTTAAGCGTGAGCTGTACAGATTAGATTTGGTAGTGTATCCAAGTCCAAGGGTAACCTGACCGGGTTTTGATTTGCGCCCACTTCTAATTCTGAAACAATTAGTTACAGCCCAACTAGTGGCTTGAGAGCATTTTCATGAGAAACAAGAATTTAACATAAATCCACATAACCAAGGAAATTCAGAATTGAAGCTGTCAATTCTTAGGCCCAATAGAACACATAAAGAGGCTTGTTAATGCTGAACTAATTGGCATTCTTGGCTTGACAGTCTCAGCAGAGAGACCAAGGAGTGAATAAGCATGGAGACTAAACTACCCTCTCACTCACAGGTGGTCCCTCTAGGTTAGGACTAAAGCACATTTGGAGATGAAGAAGCAAAGAGAAAAATGTACACCAACGGTGCTCTTTAATTCGCAAACAGGAGATTTTAGCCTGCGCTGAAGGCGACGCAACCAATTCCTAGCCACCGGCTATTCTTACAGCATCAGTTAGCCTGCAAATATGCAAAGGTTTTGATTTCCTTTCAGCAATAGTTTATGATTTATAATTAAGGGCAGAGGCTGATATCCTCCAGCCACCCCTACCACCATGTTAACTTCTGTGGAAATGTATGAAAAATCCCTGTATGAAAAATGCTGTACTCTGCAAAGTGACCAACAGAATCACAGTATTTTCAGAGGGGCGCTCGGGGGAGGACTTCTCCTCTGCCTCCTTGAGGATGCTAAGGAGAGGCCAGGGAGTAAGTGTACCCGCAGCCTTGGCTCCTCCGACACACACAAGGGCTCACCCTCCGCATCCCATGGAAAAGTCAATGTTTCTCCGGCAATCATCGCGCGGTGAGGAACTGGTTATCCTCAAGCCCCTATTATTTAAAGGTGTGTCTGTAGTACTCGGTGAACTTCATGAGGTTATTGATGTATCATTACCTCTGGAAGGGCATAATAAGGGACCAACAATATATTTGGTGTCGAGCAGTAAGAAAATCTCCTATCTTTCCCATTGAAACTGCTCTATTAAAAGAGAGAGAGATTGAAAATAAATGCACAATGTTAACACTGAGGGTAATTAATCACTGAAACAAATTACTGGGGGTGACGGTAGATTCTCTTTCAATGGCAGTCCTTACACCAGTGTTGAATTGTTTCTTAAAAGGTACGTTCTAGCTCAGCTACAAGTTATAGGGTTCAATGCAGAAATTGCAGGATGAAATTCAATGACCTGTGTAATACAGGAAGTTAAACTAAAATATTGTCATGAAGATTTCTAGACTTAAAATGTATTAATTTGCCCACAAGAAAAAAGGATATATCTACAAAAAAAAAAAAAAAAAGGTTGGGAAAGAATGACCCATCTGGACAGAGTAGTTCTTCAGCTGATGTAATATCAATGGAAATTAATGAGGAAATCTTGATCCTATGCATCTTAAAAGTGACTACTTAAAAATGACACATACATAACCTTCCAGATTCGTTCACTTGCCAGATTTTCCTTCCTTGGCTAAAGTATTCTCAGTGTGGCAATGGGAGATGGTGACAAAGGCAGTCCCAGTTCCTGGGGCCATCTGGGGGCTATTCAGCCCCAGTGCAATTTTGAGCAGCCTCGTTGTGCTAGCTTGTAATCATGCCCTGTGTAGCTGTTAAACCAGCTGAAGAATAACCAGGCCACAACATGATCCATACACCTCTACACTTGTCCCTCTGGCACTCCTCAAAGCTTGTTCGCTAAAAAAGGATGGAGAGACAGAGGAGGAGGTCAACAGCAGAAAACAGACTTTGTGATTAGTATCATATCTCCTTACTGCAGCTAAAATAATTTATCTAAATTAAATTATTTTCATCTTGTCAGCAATAGACTTTAAAAAGTTAGAGATAAAGAGAGGATCTACTCCTTCTTACATATGAGTGGAATTCCAAGCTAATTTAAAAGAAGTTATTTAACTGCAACACTTACAGACATCAACACAATCTCTCATGTGGAAAGTAGACTAAAACATTTGTAATTCTTCCCTTTCAGAAGAGCCTGAGCTACTCAAAACAGAAGAAAAGCAATTCTAATTTTCTGAGACACAAACACCAATTCTAATGGTATTATTTTAGAATTATGATCATAATTTTCACAGCTTTTCTGGCCTTTCAGTGAGGAATCTTCAACAAAGAGATAAATAAACTGAATCCTGCAGTATTAAAAATTAAAGGTCACAGGTTTGGCCATCGACATCACTTACGCTTTCTATACCTGTTTAATATAAGAAACCAGATAGGGTGTTCAGTTCTCTACTATGCTAGCTGTATATGTCAGTCTTTATGAATTTTCCCAAAGATACTTTCCCTTTGCAGAAGCATTTGGAGCAGAATTGCTGATAAAATTTGAAAATTTGATAGCATTTTTAATAATCTAAGCAAATTGCATAGTTTAGTTATCAGCTGTTCATGAAACTCTAAATGCCGAGCAGTTTGTCCATCACTGTTTTGTTCTCCTGGAAAACTGAACAACTCTTGTAGTAACAGAAGAAGAGATACGAGAAACAGATCATAAATGGTTCAAAATCAATCCATACACAGCCTTGTCAAATGGGGCTGTTTGAACTCAGCAGCCTACATGGATAGTTTTACAGGCTCAAGATCTAAACATTCTAATACAATAATTTCTGGTTTACAGTTTCTGACTGTTATGTATGTGAATGCAACACACATCTTTTTAAGAATTTTACCCTGGGAGTAAGAATTTTACCCTGGGAGCAAGACTTAATTTTTTCTTTTTCCCTGAAGAGAAAATAATAATGTGGAAATAAATACTAAATGTTGCACTCTACTGCTTCTTTGTACTATGCATCAAGCCAAATTCTACTTCCACTGTCCATGGGAGATAAAGGGTTTAATAATTTCAGGAATTCTTTGGCTGATGTGCACTCATTTCAGCTAAAAACGCCCCATGGGATCTGACGAAAGAAACGTAGCCTCGTAACTCTCGGGAGCCTGTTGTCCTGCTTTAACAGATATGTGCCAAATCCTACCTGATGCATTTCTTGGGATTTCCATCATTCCTCACATTGCTTACAAAAATTGAGGGTATTCCACATTTTCTAAAAAATGGTCCAAACAGGGAGCAAAAAATTTAGCAGAATAAAACACACTCACAGTGAGTCATCCAATGAAACCATAGAGTTTAAGACTATTCTTGTATTATCTGGAATGGCTAGAGATAATAATGGTCTCTCCACATCCAACCAATTGGAACAGCAACGGAATCATGATGAAATGAAAAACCAAAAGTAGATTATGAACAATGTGAAGTAGTTATCTCTTTTAGTTAATTTAAAATATATCGGCCATTAAGTCTGAGGAACTGTCTCTTTGAGAATCTAATGAGCCAAACAGATTGCCTCCTTTAGTATCCCCTTAAACATCTTTCTAGACATGAGTCTTACTCCTGAGAAGACCAACTGGTCAAAAGAGGATGCACGCCCAGCAGCGACAGCAACAGAAAAGAACAGATCTGTTTTCAGCTGCTCAGCAGACCAAATCATAAACCAGTGGAAATGGAGACTGCTTACTGCTATTGTACTTGCCTGAGCAGAGACTTCAGGATGTTCTGCATTTTTAACAACACACACAAAGAAATGGATCAAGTCCTACTTATTGCTCATGGGCAAAAGAGGAACATATTTAAGATTTTTCTGCAGATGAACGCGGGGGAGGCCAAGAAAAATATAATATAGCCCTACAGATGCATAGTAAGTAATTCTTTTTCCCATATTGCAGTATCATATGTGAGGGAACACATTTGCTCCAGGATTGCCAGTTCACAGAAGGATCAATGCACAGACAGGTTCGTAGAACCCCGTGTGAACCAAGGGAGCTTTCCAAACTCAGGGCAGATGAAAGGGAGCAAACGAGCCGCGCGGTGCCAAATCGTATATGGTGCTATAGATAGCTGATCAACGCCAGCCATGTAGCAGACCCTTGCTCTGACAATCCGAAGGTCTGCTCAGGTGACTGCAAACAGTGGAAGCAAAGAGAGAACACACGGAGCACAGCGTGGGCGTTATAACTAGAGTGCTGTAAATTAGAAAGGCACACATTTGTAATTGGCATTGCTGACAAAGAAGTGGCACTAAAGTTACAGATGGAGTCAGAGCTGATGCTGGAACAAGCAGCCTAAATAGCTTGTCACTCTGAGCTCATTAAGAAGTAAAATGCAGATCAGGGAACAGCTAAGCAGCTGGGTCAGGTTGTTCATTGGCTAATTTAGTCTAAACAAGAAAGAGGGAAGGCATGAAACATGTTCTGGAAGAGTGTAAAAGAAAGCAAGGAACCAGAAGGGTAGGGGTGGCCAACCACTTGCTGCAAGCTGAAACACAGCTTAAGAGAAAACACCAAAGCCAAAGAAAAAAAAACCCTTGAAAAACAAACCTCCAAACTTAAATCAACCTTCGCCTTCTCTTCTTTTTTTTTTTTTGATATTTCACTAAATAAACAAAATGCAAAAAAAAATTGGGGTTTCAGCTGTCTCAAAAAATCATTGGAATCCAAGAATCAAGTAATCAGCAACACACATGCCAGTCAAGCATACAGCTATCCCCGGCTGAAGACCGACACTGACATATTCATACATATGTATGAGCGTCAGTATTTGCATGTCAGCACTAAGCATGTAACAATGCAGGTACTTGGGTTAGAAAATTTGGCAAAACCCCCTCTCTCTTTTCAGAACTGACGCCAGACCTGCCACCACTGCAGTCGGAAGGCCGGAAGGCAAAGGAGTTCAGAGCCCTCTTCTCCCCAAATTCTGCACCGCTCGCTCACCTTCTGAAAACAGAGGCTTGCCATCAAGATCCCCAACAAGCGCAGGACTCCCCAGGCTCGAAAAGCCTGCCAGAAAACCTCCACGGACCCACCTAGGGTCCCCGTTTACAACAGGTCCCCTCCCAGGCTTGCCTGGCTTGTTGCGGTCCCGTTTCGTGGAGGCTCCTTTTTCAGCGCGCACCAGAGGGGAAGGCTGGGACAACGTTAACTAACTCTTCTTTGTAATTAGAGGCGTAAAATCTGCTCCACACACCATCTTTATTTAGGTAAATTTCATAGCCGATAATCAGATCTTCTATGAAAGAGAAGGAAACAAATGAGCTAGAAATTCGTGATCTGTCATATTTAGAAGCCGTCATCAGTCAACGCCAAGATGGTTTTTATGCATGGGCATGTAGGTATGGGGATTGAAAGGGGCTCTTCTGTGATATTTCGATCTTGTGGGATCCATTATCGTTCCCCAAAAATAAGTTTTGTGAAAGGTTATGGCTTTTAAGCAATATTATGTACACCAGAACCTCTGTCTGCATATTGTATTCTGGCTCCCTGCAGAGCTCCTGGGGTCCCTGGGCATTGCAGAAGATACAGAAGATCTCAGGCCAAACCCCCAAATTATCTATAAAGACGTCATGATCCTAGCAAACTGTTCTGAGACAGCCTGCATTGAGATTTCCTACTCCAGGTCCTCTTTCTGGAGATTTTAATGTCCGCTCCAGCATTACCAGTCTCCCTGAATTTTTCCTTGTCATTTTACACCCCTTTGTTTGATCTACAGTGAATAAATATGTCAGTGCTGCTAGAAAGGCAAGTTGATTTTTCGATTTAACAGAAAAGGAGCTAAAAGTTGAGAGCTTTCTCTGTGCGGGAACTGTTATAATGTTCTATTATCCCTGCAGGGATGGAAAGAAATTCTTGTAAATATTACTTATTTAACAGAATATTCTTAAAAAACGTATCAAACTACTTACTGAAATCATATGAACAAATCATAAGAGACTGGTGAATTGAAATGATTAAGGCTCGTATAATTTCTTGAAACCAGGACATTTCCCCAACATCATGATACGGCTTTGGGTTACAGTCTTCAAATAACTGCTGGATCAGTTTTCTGTCATATTTGTTGATGTAGTACATAGCTAACAGATAAAAACTCAGCTCTCTGAGTAGGGCATACCTCCTCTTTTCCTTTTTTCTTTTTTTTTTTTAATTTCTTAAAATAAATTTTTGTCCGTTAATGAGTCTATTGAGATAATTGTACTGATATTTTAAAACATCACTGTTCTCCAGACAAATACTTTGCATGAAGAGGAAGTTTCATCACACTCTCTATGCCCCTTTAAAGACATATAGAGAACATTATAGCTTCATTAGTCACATTCTTTTTAATATAGTATTAAAACCTAAACTAAAGAAGACAAATTTCTACAGAATCTGAAAAGACAAGGGGAAGACAATGTGTCTCATTCGTGGTGGCAGAATGAGGCTGACCCGATGGTTATTGCAGAAAGAGCTTCCGTGGACAAGGAGCTCTACTGCAAAGAGCACAGAGTGACTGAGGCTGCAGACGGTGGGTGTCCTCAGGGGTAAGGTGTCGGGGGGGGAGGGCGGGGGGAATAGCAGAATTTCATCTACTGTTACTAATAGCGGTGATATTCAAACCCCGACAAGAACACAAGGACAGGACGATTTGGTGGGTGGAAAGCGGGGCTGAAAATTAGTGGTCCTGGACTGTATTTTTTTCCTGGCATACACTTCGGATGAAATTCTCTTCTTTTCCCAAAGACCCAGGAAATCCTTAAGGAAAGGAATGACAAAAAAAGGCATTTTTGTTACTGATTGTCCAGAATTTCATGTCGGTAGTCCATTCCTCCTTTAGCCACCCCCTTCTCTAAATGGGTATCCCAAATTAGCAGGCATTTAAAAAGTTGAAGCCATTTTAATGCTTCCTTTTCTCACAGAAGCCTTGAAAATAGCTAATGTTTGTAGGATGTTTGGAGACAACTGAATGGAAAGTGCTCTAGAAATGCAGATTATTGTTGGTATTATAAACCAATATAATTTACATTTTTTTCAGTATTATTCTCTTTTTTGTGCTATTTGTTCATATTTATGACTTCTGTGTATTTATATGCATCAAAAATTAATAAAAAGATTTATTGAAGAAATGACAATGCTGTAATTGCTGCAGTTGGAAAATCAGTACAACTTCACAGACAACAAAGCAATATGTTGAATTTATGAACCCTGCCTCACTTATTTACATTTAGCATACTGAAAATATTTGAACCGTTTAGCTGATGGATTGGAAGCATATTAGGTTAATTAAACCTATCTTGCAAGTATCCTTTTCAGAGTTTATATGCTTCTTATATTGGTTGTATTTAGAAGAATATATGTGTTCTAGAAAAACTTGACTGTTATTACACCTCGATTCAGCAAAAACAGTATTTCTAATTTCAGTAACATCTCTCACAGCCTTACAAGTAGGTCTGAACTACACTGGAAAGTTTTACTGTTCACTGTGACAGGGGTGTTATTTTTCATTTTCTAGTTTAATTTAAAAGCTCCAGTGACCCTTCCTCCACTCTTGCTTTGTGATTTCTCCATTGGAAAGCAGGATTTACAAAGGCAATTTTTGCTTATACAAAATTTGATTATTTTCCATCTCAGCCTGTGGAGTTTAAGATACTAAAGACAACTGGCTAAGTCTCATGTTGCACTGGGTACCTCATTTCTAGTTTGTTGGGGTTTGGGTTTTTTTTTTTTTTACTAAATGCCTTTGATCCTCTTTTGCTGCTCCTGCAGAGGTCTGGGGTGATGTGAGTGCTGTACTAAACATCCCAAGTTTTCCTCTGCTGTGTCTCACGAAACAGAGGCTAAACAAGTCATCTGGGAATGATGAAAATTACAACTTGAGCAAAAACCCTTTAAGTCATGAAGTCTGCATCGCAAGTAGAGGTTGAGAGTGATGCAAATGGTTGCTAAAGATGGGTTCAGGTTCAGCAGAAAGTAAGCAGTGATTTTGTTACTATCTTTTATAACATTTCCATAGCTTGCTGACAGCTTTAACGTGTAGTCAGACACCCTGGCAGTTTAATACTGAATAGATTGGTTCCAGTTTCCTGAAATCATATGTGCTTTGTATGGTCACAGCCCACATCCAGACAAAATTTCCCTGTCTGAAAGATCTGCCCTCAGAGATGTGACTTGTAAAATTCAGTGTATTCCAGGCATGAATCAAGCTCATTGCTGTCACATTTATCACTTCAGAACCATGACAACATTTTAATGGAATTAATATTTAATAGAATTAAGTATTTTTGAATTGCCTGACTTTATTTTGCACAAAGAAACCAATGGAAATCTATCTCAATAGATCATATTAACCTAGAAATCTATGATGCTAGATCAGTTTCAAGCTAGAAAACCAAACTGAAATCTGTACGTTCCTAATCAGAGAAATTATATCTGGCAGTTCAATTATATGTGCAATTACTCATACTTCAATCATGGGAGATACAAAAATTCAGTGTTTCATGCTAAGTCTGTAAAAAGGAAATGCATATTTATGAAAAAATATTTTTATCTTTCATTTTTCTTTAAGAAAATTCTTGGGAGGTAAAATCCTAAACTACAGGGTGGGAAAATGCTTGCACAATACCGCTGAATCCCTCATCTGAACACAGTTTTTATTACTCCTGTGCAGTACTTTCACTAATATATTAATTATTTTTTGTCACATATGTTACTGCAATGAGTAGTACGTTCTGTAAGCAACTACATTTTGGTACTGTAGTAATATGTCAGAAAACACGCAACTTGCCCCAAAGTGCTCCAAGTCTAATTAAACATGGACAATTGCTTAAATGACTTTCTGAGATCAGCAGCACCTGTGTTTAAGAAGCAATGCTCTACCAGTCATAGCTCAACTACGTGTCTTCTACTCTGTTCCCACATTTACCTTTCATCCAGTAAATTATCTGTATTCAGAGTAAAATATGCTAAAATTTGTTCTTGCAAAAGCAAAAGCCATAAAAGGTCTTTCAGTTTTTCCTAGCACCGAAGTAATGCAAAGAATTCTTTCCTCATATCTGGCCAAAAGCTTCCCTGGTAGGAAGTCGAAGAAAGAAAGTCAGCCTATGCTGAGGTCCCTCCAAACCCCATGATCAAACATGATCGGTTTGCCTGTTCCCCACTGAGATAATAATTGTCTCCTACTACAAGGGATAGCAGTCTCAGTTGTGAAGGTTGTAGTTCAAATACTTGTTAGAGTGCAGAATGGAGGGTTGTCACAAACATATAAAAATATGTTTCGGTTTCCTCCTTTCTTCAAAAATCAGATGGCAAAAATCAAACATCTGAACTTAGGAAAGTTAGAGAATACTGAAATAGATGAGGGCTTATGAACAGTTGTGTGCTAGTTTCCAACCGGGATCCTAATTCGACCAGTGCGCAGGATGAATACGTAAGGGAGTATACACAATAATTTTAAGGGTATGTCTATAGTGAACAATATTGCACTGTGAAAAAGATACCCAGCTGGCTCCGAAAGTAGAAACAATCACAATATGAAAGTGAAGTGACCTAATTAGTCCCAGTGCAAATACCGTATTCACACAGCTGCACTGCCTCCTATACATGAGCTAGTATAGCTGTGTGGCGTAGCGCTGCGGCATACACGCGTCCTCTCTTTCGGGACTAGCTTGAATAACCTTATGTGAAGTGTATGTGGATGTGCCCTACGTTTCTCAATTATCCCAAGTTCTTAATTATCTTCAAGTGCTTGCTATCGGAACTCAACATTTTTAAAGAAGAGTTTATCAGTAGGTAATTAATATATCTTTATCTGTAGGCAATTAATATACACTTAAGATATTCAAGAAGAATAGCGATTTTCAGCAACCAAGAGTGTTTTAAAATAATTTGCTTTTTCAGAAGATGGGTGTGACTCACTCTTTCTAAAAATAAGACCTCTGAGAAGCTGTCAAGACCATACCTGAATATTTGCCTGTGAGACTCACTGGAAGCCTTGAAGGGAACTCAACAGAATTTTTCTCCTCTGGGGAAGAAAAGGGGAAGTAGACCTCCCCCATTCTCCTTCTGTCTCACTCTTTTTTTTCCCTTTTTGTTTTTAAATCCCCTTAGTTTTTACATTTAATTCAGAATATTTCTTGTGAGGTTTATATTTTAAACAATACCATAAAAAGAAAAAAAAAAAAAAACTTTGGAAGGAAACATTCTGTGTACTCTCTGTATTTCCAGGTTACCTGGAGCCAGGAAAGGACACTATTGTGACAGGTTCTTTGTTTCCAGCAAATTATGAGGAAGTAGCAGGGAAGGAAGTAGCCTACAGTATGACTAGCCTCTCTCAGTTAGTTCATTTTTTAGCACAACATTGATTCTAATTTCAGTTACATGAAGAAGTGCCGAGCTCAACACCACAAAACAAAAATTTAACTGGGGCAAAACTAGTCTAGATGATATTAAACCCCCACCATTTAATAGATTACCAGGCTACTTTAATTGGTACCCTTCACAGAAAGCAGAGAGGAGTTAAGTGAACCATTCCAATTTAATATAACTGAAGAGCTAATATTTTATACAGTGTTGGCTTTTAGTGTTTGCATTAAGTACAGAAAGAGTGCCAAGTGCTTTACAAATGTATACAAACGCACAGATCTCACCCCTAGAGCTTACAATATGAAAAGACAGATGGAGAATAATGGAAAAAAATATCACAGAAAAGAAAACTTCCTTTGTCTAAAAGTAGTTTATTAGAATCCTTATACTCTAAAAATTAGAATCCTAATTTTCTGTGTTATTCAGAGCAATAAAACACATGGGGAAACATCTCCGATGACTCTGTCTCTTTTACTTTTCTGCTAACTTCTCAGTTGCTATCAGAGACAGATTGTTTTCAGGCACTTTCCCAGTAAAAAACAGCCTTTTCCATTTATCAATAGAGTTCACTCAAAGCCAAGCTGAAGCTAGATATTTTCTTACCGAGTAAAGTCAGGACCAACTAATTTCAAACCCTGGAATGAAGTATAATGTAAAACTCTGTAAGACTTTGTTGTTATTTTCTCTTTAGTCTTTTCTATCTTACATTTATCATCCACAATTGCTGCCATTTGTTCTTTTCCTAGATGAATTAAATTAGAAGCCAATTAAAGCTCATGAGTTAAAGCATTTACTTATTTTACTTAGATGTATGAAGTTGCCTTAACGCAGTAATGGGCACGATGCAACCCACTATTAGTGGACTATTATTCCCTGTTTGCTCAGTACAATGTTAATTCTGATGAATATCCATGTGCTTTTTCATTCAATAAATCATGAGGAGAGGCCAGAGGTAAAGGATACTGACTCTTTTGATATCACATCCCTCCTTCTGTTGAGAAATGTAGGTTCATATTCAGCTGCTTTTGCCACGGCAGCCACAAAAGGATCCAGCAGTTTGTCTCTCAGGTAGAAATTTTTGCAGGTCCCAGCCCGGCCCTTCATCCGGCCTCTGCTGACCTCTCGTATTTGAACCGGAGGCCTAGTAAACCTTGAAATCTGCAAAGTAGAGCAATTCTTGCTTTGTTGCAAAATCTAGCTAGCCAGTTGGAACTAGAAGACTGTTTTTTTGGGTCTGGGATTTCCACTGTTATGTGAAGTTTGTTGTTTCCTTTACCAGGTTTCTTCTTTCCTATTTTGCATGAAAGCCAACTGAATTTAAGCAGAATACCATTCTTTAAAACAAAAAAAATCCCTCATTTTTTTCTACTGTAAAAATTTGAATGGCTTCATACTTTTAAAAAATATTCCAGTAACTGACAGAAAAAAACAATGGAGCCAGAATTTTCAATAGCACATATCCTAGAAAACTCTGGGAGGAAGTTCACTCCCTTTACTATCCTAGAGTACACACAAACTCAGCCCTGTTGCTATACTGTAAATAATTTTTTTAAACTTGTTGTTCATCAAATGGTCACAAATCTTGGCATATCACCTGAAGAAAAACTGCAAGTTTTAAAAGGCTTGAACTGATTCAGTTAAGAGATTATTTTCTTATCTATAATCTCTTTTACTGTTGCCTTATCCATTGGTTGACCTCTGCAGTCAAACTGCCTTCTAACTTCCTACAGATACAGAAAAATAGAAAAGCTCTTACCAGCACATGTATATATTTTTAGCTCTATAATATACAGAGATTTAATGTATTGTTAGGGTTTATTATGTGTGAAAGTAAACACCAATTATGTTGTTTCCTAAATGCTGGCAGTCACAGACCAAAAATACTGATTCCCCTCCCCCAAATTTTTCTAATCTTTTGTCATGAGGGGAATGTCTCAGATCTGTCAGATATGAACTCATCTCTTGCAAAAAAGAAAGCATAAACAGTATGACTTTTAGTAGGTGAAATGAAAAAAAAACCAAACCACATCTCTTTTAGTGAAACTAAATTACATACAATAACCAGAAGCAAGACTTCCAGTATTCAGTTCATCCTGCCTATCTTCTTTTATTATTATTTACAGAAGAAAAGAGAGAACCCATTTCCCTAGGTTAACTTTTTACTGTTACACTAAGTACACTTTTAAAATTTATCTTTGGCTTCTGGAGTCTTTGCAATCCACGCTTGCAAGCTTCTCTTTATCCATGGAATTTTAAATGTTTTCACATGACTCCAATCTGAAAATTCACTGAACATTTCCAAAAACTCAGAAAAAGAAAAGCAAGATAAGTTTCCCCTGGACTAGGAGTAGACTCCATAATAGCATAGCAGGGAATGGGAAGGAACAGTTTACTCCTGCTTAAATTCTTACTGAGCAGCACCTAGTACTTGTCAGTACTTTAGCTTTCTGCTGAGGAGGGACAAAAACATTTAGAAACAATTTACTACAACTTCATCAATTTTTGAATAAATGGAAAATACCGATTACTTTATAATCTGGTTTGAAATATGAAAATATTTATGAGGGCTTCTACAAAAGTACATATGAAAATTAATGTAAAATAGTAATTACACTTAAATATGAAATCAACCTGATCAAGATCAATTGTTATCTAGTGATATGCTGTTTGTGGACTGACTTCAAGAAAGGACTTAAGCTTTTTTGTTTTATTACAAATTGAGAAGTATTCTCCAGCAGCAGAACACTGTCTATGAGACTCTTGGCAATGGAGAGTGAGATGGTGTCAACCCAATCTGCTGGAAGTCTCACGGAAGAGACACGGGTTTAGGATTTATAAGAACAGAAAATGAAAACTGAACTGGGATCTCGACGCTGTAGTTTTGTGGCTAGGACACACTCATTTGTGCAGTTCTGGTCTCAGACACAGTTTTACGTATATGTATGATGTTATAAAATTCAGAGATAGTCCTTTAAATGTAATTCCATTGTTAGGGAGCAGTGAAATGACAAAACTTTCTGTCCTCCTCCTGTTCTTCCCTGCTGCCCCTTCCACCACCACAACCCCCCACCAGTGATTTGTTTCCCCACGATCAGGCAGCATTTGGCTTTAAAGTTGCTATTATGGACAAAGATGTCAAAATTCTTCCCAAGTGTTGATTAAGATGCCTAAGTGTTTGTTTAGATCTAAATTTCTTAATAGTTAATTTATTTATTGATAGAAGTTAATGTCCCTTGCCATTTGCTTCATCCTAACTAAAGCAAATTAAGCTGGCAGCTAAAACAAAACAAAGATGTCTATATTACTAGTTAGATTAATAATATCTTAATTTTAGAAAAGGACTCTTCTGCTCTAAACAGGGTTTGTGGAAGAAGTAATTACATGTAAAGAATTTAACTAATGTTTCGTTAGATAAGAATACCTAAAGTGCTGATATTTACAATCTGTTCAAGGCTACTTTCCATTTCTCCTCCCTAGAGTGATGCTATGACTCTGCCTTCTAAGTATATTCTCCAATTACATGAATCTCAGCTCCTGGTGTTCTGGGAGTTAATATTCAGCTTGCAGACTTCCTGACCTCAGTTCATTTTGGAAAACTAATGTTTTAGGATATTCTGGAAGAAAACCAACAAAGTCCATTTTCAGAGTATTTAGGACCGCATTATATTACATGTACTGCATTGGGATAAAGCTAATCTAAGAGTCATTTTAATCTTCTTTTTTCCAAGTAGGAAGAACTAAATAAAAAAATTGGCACTATAATACCTATTTTGAAGCACTCGGGTCTTGAGCTTAATCCTGAGGTGGACTGAAAATTGAAAACCGGCTGAACGGCCAGGCCCAAAGGGTGGGGGTCAGCAGCAGAAAGTCTGGTTGGAGACCAGTACCTAGCGGTGTACCCCACGGGTCAACACAAGGCCCAGTCCAGCTGAACATCTTCATTAATGAGCTGGATGATGGGTACATGCCCTTGCTGCAATGAAGGCGGACGGTATCCCGCATTAGGCAAAATTTTTCCAGCAGGTCGAGGGAGGTGATCCTTCCCCTCTGCCTAGCACTGGTGAGGCCACAGCTGGGGTGCTGGGTCCAGTTCTGGGCTCCTCAGTGTACGAGAGGATCAAATCTTGCTCTAAGAATATTTGTAGAAAGATAAACCATCATGAATACGACTGCAAAACTGTGTTCGTTCTGGTCGTAGCACATGACTGTCTTGAAAGTTTTGTATGGACTGTATAGCTGGAAGGGAAAGGAGAAGGTTTTGGCAAGAGAACAAAATAAATATATAGAACAAACACACAAATAGTCACTGCATGGAAAGTCAGGAAGTAGTACGGATGAAGAGCAATCCCACTCAAAATTCCATATATGGATACTTTGAAACTACAAATTGTTTAGTTATGAGTTGTAAGAAAAAGATCACAAGACGTATAGATAGATCATATCAATAAGATCCACAAAATTCATACACAGCTGTTGGGAAAAAAAAAAAGTCAGAAGTGCTAAATGTTTTTCAAAATGGTTTTCTAGCTTTCCAAAATAGAGGGTTTTTTTCAGAAAAACTAGATCAAAGGCATTTTTTCACTATAATTTTCAGTCTTGTTTCTTGAAAACATTTGATTTTCAGTCAAAAGGTCATTAAAGACACACTTTGGATTAATTTACCAGCTCTACTGCTTTATAGAAAGGCAGACAACAACTGGTATCCACACACATAAGGTACACCTTGGTCACGAAGGAGGAAAATATTTTCCCTGGAATCAGTATTTTCTTCAAAGTTTTAACAATGTATGGAAAGGTGATGGGCTGTTTCTTGGGCCCTTATAGTAGTGGTAAAATGCAGAAGGAAGACAAGAAATAGTTCTCAAAACATTCTGACCAGAGACCTTCCCCTGGAGTAGTTAATTACAAGGAAAAAGTTTATTGCGGATCCTATGTAAAGACCTCTGAGTAGCAGGCAATTATGACTTGTTGGAATAAGAGCTGGCTGGAAAATGAACTGTTAACTGGCAATACATCAGGTTGAAGAAATACCATAATTAAAAAAAAGGATAGAATGATTAAGTGCTAGCCATAGTGATACTAAGATTTAATATTCTTTCTTGTGAAATACATGAAATGGAAAAGCATAAAATGTCTTCAGATCTTCAAGGCCTAAATATTCTTCCCTGTAAAGTCATCCTACATCATTTCCCCTACTCACAGTATTTAACATCTATGGAAGTTTATGCAGCTGCTGTACTAAGAAAAGACCTCATATGATTGTTTTAATTGTTATTGATAATTACATATTAAAATACTAATAGTTAACAACAACATATTGCTTTTGTTGTTATTTATCTTTAGCAGGGTAATGTGACCAGTTAACTCAGTGAAATCCCAAATGCTGGTCAGAACTTCTGAGCAAAGCATTATTTAATACCGATGAAATATGTTCACCCCAAAAGTAGGAACAAAATAAAGTCTGTTTGCAGGAATTGGAAAGAAAATGCTATCTTTCCATGGCTTATTGTGAACTTCTCATTTGTTTCTAGTGGAGACAAATGAAAGACGAGAAAACTAGTTTACCCATGGCTGGAGAACAGAACAAAAAAAATCTTATGGTACATTTGATGTACCTACCTCTGTCATTTATCTCCTGTGTTTCCTAAGCAGGAATCACCTACTTACTCTGCAGTTCAGCTGCCTTATCTGCGGCACAGAGTTCAGTGCACACCATCTGACTGGAAAGGCGTACTGAATTGATATTTAAGAACTAAAGCCTTCAAACATAGATACTACTATAAATAGAGGATGTGGGGCTGCTTTATCATGCAAAAAAAAGTCTTACAGAAATGCAATCTTCAAATTTCCTGTAATAATATGAAAGTTAACTATGCTCACTTCTCATCTACCTTTGTGGGGTTTTTAAAAAATAATATATCTTCTCTCCAAAAAAAAAGAGGAAAGGCAAGCAACTATAGACTAATTCTATTTTCATTTGCTCACTTCTTTCAAACTTTGGCCAATTATGTCACAAAATCAACTTCACTCACGTCATCTTGTAAACGGATATACCTTCTAAGGTGAATGAATGTTCAACATTTATTTTGGTGCTTATTTCAACCAATGAAATTATTTTCTTGTAAGTCACATTGATAATTTCCTCTTCCTAAAGTATCTTGTAAGTTCTTTCCTCACAAAAACATATTCTTGCTAAACAAATTACCTGCACAGATTATGACTTTCACCCGGTGATTTTCTTACATCACTATTTCTCTTGTAGGCACTTGTACCCCAAAATATAGTTCCTCGGGTTAGCCAAAGCATGTCCTCTCACAATGAAGTTCTGATATGGATAAAATGTAAACAGTTTGGTAGAAATGTAATGTTTCTTTGTAAATTAATGTAAAATTTATAGAATTTTAATAGGCTGTATTGTTTCCATATATCTGCTGAATGATCCTATTGCATCTTATAGTAGAGATAATTTTTTTAATTTTTTTGTTAATGCAATAAGATAGTCCTAAAATAAATGATACCAGGTACCATTTTCCATTCCTTTTTTAAAGATTTTCCAATGAGGAAAACAATGCTTCATATCACTTCTGCTACATTCCTCCCTACTTTTTTCATTAGCTGTATGTTTTCCACTTAGTTTGGAAGCTGCTTTTTTCATTTCCAGGAAGTGCTCTCAATCTAATTGGACTTAATAATAGCAATATTCAAGTCTTTTCTCTTGGATGCAAAGTTAGAGATATCTGAGTATTCATCTTTTTGTGGTAAATTTAGCTGAAAAATCCTTAACTGTGCACTATAACTCAAAAACAACCAATGTGACTATCAGAAATTCTGCAGCTATATCCAGAACTATACCTTAATTTCTGAACTGGGTTATAACATTTAAGATAAAAGTAGAAGAAAGTGATCTCTTCTTACTAGACTGATGGTTTGCGTTTCCAGACAAACAGAACAATAACCAGTGGAGTTGGCAGACATGGATTTTCCCATGATCACTGACAGATGACTGCCCCTTTCACATGAAGGGCCCTTGGAAATAAATTGCTGTTTTTACCACAACTCGCGCTACACATCTGTGCTGAAATAATTTCTTGTTGGGATTTGTTTCAGATTTGGCTGATACCTCAGGACTGCTACTGTGCAAACGACTGGTAAGAGTCACCAGGTCTGCTCCTTTTGCTCTTGGAAAAATGAGATGCATAAATACAGGAGCACTGATTACAGAACAACTCAGAGGAAGGATTCCCCTGCTGAGTCAACATCAGATGCTAATAGATAGCCTAAATTTTCCACGTCTGTTTTACCACTTGCCCTACACTGCTCACTATTGGTTTTGAAAACTCGAAGCTTTGTCTTGAAAATAGAGATGCACTTTATATCACCACGTTGATGGGATTTCTGTATGTATACCATTAAAGTCACATCCTTAATAGAAATCAGTTGGTCTCCTTCTCAACTTAAAAGCAACTTAAGGGTTCCCTGATTATTCTGTGAGCAGGGTTTGTCCTCAGGAGAAATTGAGAGCAGTCCACACATTTGTACCAGCGGCCCCATGGAGTGCCAGTGCGAGGTGGTGGGCAGCAGTACGCTGGCTCCTCTCTCTGTCTTGGCCAGGGTTTCTCTGCTGAGAGAGGTTGAAAACGCCACAAGGGTGATTTTGAATGGGGAGACTGAGTGGAAAGCGGTAGTTAGTCAATCAAGTACATTTTGCATTTTAAAAACAAGAACAGTGGTGGTAGTAGCAGTCGTGGTAGTAGTAGTAGTATATTTTCTTCCAAGGAGAACACCATGATTCATGAAAGCCTAACTTATATCAGGGTATCTCATTGTTGTTGTTATTATGAAATTCATGCCAGCATTTAGAGTGGAATAGGTAAATTATAGCCACATTGAAAAGCTACGTTTTGAAGCGTATTTCGTCAGTCTCTCAATGTGCTCACCCTAAATTCCTATCGTGCAAAAGAAGGAATTTCTGCCTACCACCATTTCATCACTCTAATAAAACACTGGAGGAGAAAGAAGATGTGAAGGCAGAGTGAAAAGGGCCTATTCTCCTCCAAGCCTGTTTGATGCTAAGGCAGCTATTTAACAAAACCATATACCATAGCCTACTACTTACACATAATTTATTAATGTGTAAATCTTAAATTAAAAATAATTGAAAACCGTTAATGAGTAAGAGTATCCTGGCAAGGAAGACATACAAATTATAACGCGTAATATGAGCAGTGCAGAACTAAGTAAATCATTGTCGGTGTTCATTCAGGAAAGATGCTTTTTCTCTTATTTCCAGTGGGTGAAGAATTCACTTCCATAAAAAAATAAAGCAAACAAACTAAAACAAGCTCCTGTTTAAGGTTGTGTCTTTGCATAGTATATCTGTGTCTAAACTACAACAAATGTATTTAAATTATACAACTGCATCTCAATTAGTTAACATTATTTTTACATTCCCTAACTTCTGATTGCATCTACTTTTGACACGTCTCTCTGTGACTCACTTTATTTCCTGAGATGCTTCTATTTAGTGCATCTCCTACCTCATCCTTTAATTTTCCTAACACTAATTCAAACCCATAAACACAGAAGCCAAATGAAGGTTCACCAAACCCCTTGTGCACTCAAGCTGCCAAGTTTTGCACAGCTCTACTTAAGACTCACATATGTGATCACTCACTTTGAACAAGCTACAATCACAGCAACCAAGGAATTTGCACCAGTTTAGAACAAAGCCGGCTTCTTTCACTTGAGCCAAAGCTATTGGCAAAGAACACAAAGTGCTGGATTGGCAACTCAGCATGGATTTAATCCAGAATTCAATTTGAAGCTCCATTACCTACAAGCCTTAGCCTTCATACCAATTGAGGAAATGCCTAC
>JAVJGH010000054.1:5712523-5726664 GCA_035590175.1 Aviceda leuphotes
CTATGAAGTCTCCATCCTTGGAGATAATCAAAACCCAACTGGACAAGGCCCTGAACAACCTGCTTTAGTCAATCCTGGTTTGAGCCAGGAAGGTAGACTGGACAATATCAGGAGGTCCTGTTCAACCTCAACCATTTTGTGATCTGTGATTCTGTAAACAGATTCAGATAGAACAACATCTTGCCATTTCCTAAGTTTAAATGAACCTGAATGAAAGTGAAACCCTTTCTTTTAGATGCAGCACTTGCTACTGTTTATTTACTTGTCTAGCCTGCCTAACCTTGGCCACATCTCACTGCCCTTCTCACTCCTGTGTTCTGTTGATCTTGGAAACAAGAACTCATTACCTAAAAAGAAAGAACTACATCCTCAGGCAAATCCGACTGAAGTCTCATGTGTGAAGTTAGCTTCTCAGAGAATCCTCTTGAAATCTTGTCAGCCACAGCAGTCACAGCCGCGATCCACCCTCGTATCGGAGGACTTGGTGAAGAGGCAGGGTAGGATCCTGTGACTACAAATTCCTTGCTCAAACACTAGGCCTGATGAACAAGTACCAGTGGAAGATGCTAGTAAAACAAGGTTACATTGGTTGGTTACACGATGTGGTGTCTGTTTTCCCGAGGGAATCCTTGTGTCTGAGGAGTTTACTGACGTGGTTGGTGCCAACTGAACTTCCAGTGGTCCGTGGCCACATTCCCAGCAAACCTCCTTCTTCCACAGAGATGTTGCTGTTTTGTTTCTTTGCCTGACACCTTCTGTAAAAGCAGTTCCAGTTACAAGCCCATTAATCCAAAGCATTCCCAGGAATGTATAAATGGGGTTTTCTGCATATGATTGTATGTGCTACATCTACAAGGAAATATTACAGACATAAAGAGATAAGTTAGTTCTATTTTCATAACAGTATTTAAAGAAATATTTCCCACTCCTACCAGCTTTAATTGGGTACTTGATTATACAAACTGGGAAATACATATATGTTTCTGATAAAAATGTTTACACAGAGAGAAAGACAGTGTTCTAGTAAGATAGTGGTGTTTTTCCAGAAACAAGTCTCTGAGGAAAATATGAAAGTAAAAAATGCTTAGTTAACTTTTGGTTGTTAATTCTGAATCTATCTTTCCTTATTTCTTGCTTTCTTGTTTGGGTTAAGGCAGAAACAATACAATGAAGAAAATTTTCCCTAGGGTATTTCTTAGGTTAACTAAAGTAATAAATAGGAAAAGAACCCCACAATTTATTTTTTTTTTCTTGTGAGTCTCACAACCCAAATTTTTAGACCAAGTCAGATCACAGAATCTTCATATAAGCAGCTGAATTTGTGGCTACTTCACAGCAATATTCTTTGAACCTTCTGGCCTTATCTTTTTCTTATCACTCATTTTTCTTTCATACTATCCATTGCTGTAATTGCCTCATGGTCTCTCCATCCTTCAGCAAATAAACTTCAGCAACAATTAGTCAGAACTCTTTATTATATTTAGTTCTTATGTTGTATACATTAATTTTTCTTCTTTTTATACCCAATAGACAGTAGGAAAATGCTAGTTGTTGTGATGCTTCATATTTTTAATTCACATTTCTTTGCCTAGCAGTTTGTGCTAGCTTTTGTTCAATGACTAGGTCAGTTCCATTCCTGTGATTTACCAGCTACATACAAAGTTTTCATTTATTGTTGTCTTTGTAAAGTCACTTAAGTAAATTCATTAGAGAGTGTTACTAATTTCAGAGAGTGCAGTAAGTCCTTTCTCTGCCTCATCGTTTGGCTACTATATGAACATCTTTCTCAAACCCAGGGCTTGAGTTTATGGCCATTAGACAACAACAGAAAGCTTTTTGCTGGCCTCAGTGGGCTTTGCTTCAGCCTCTGGGTTCAGCATTAGAGATAGCAGTATGTAATTTTTCATTAGCATCATGGTCATTGACTCAAAAGAATTTCTGGTATTCAAGGGTGGTTGGAGATTGTCCAAGTAATGCCTTGATACAGGTGATTGTCATTACATTATACATTTAAGGAAAGGCTACTCTTGACATTCCCTATAAACCAACCGATACTCCAACCTACAGAAAACAGACTGTCTTCAGTAAGACAATGCACCTCTGTAAGCAGAAAATTTACTACCTGCAGTTATTGTATTGTGCAAGTATAAAATCTGGTCTCACCTACCAGTGGTAATAAAGGACTGTATCAGGTTCTAGACAAATTAGGACAAAAATGTTGCAGTCGGAAGTTTCATTTTTTACTTTCTATGGCCATAAGGGGCCATACCAAAGAGAATCATCGTTCTACTATCATCTACTGGATGCTTGAAAAGATTTTCTGAGTTAAGTTTATTAATAAGTGAGAATAAGGGGGAAATGCCTAGAAGGGGACATGTGACAGAAGAGCTGTGAGTGAAACCAGAACTCTTTGCTCAGAAGTACACAAGAGGAAAAGAGAGAGACATGTGGTTTAGTTCAATGCATTTCTAAAGATTCTCACAACACATCCTATTTTTTATGTAGCAAGCACTGTGGGCTCTTAGACTGGGTCTCAGAAGTGTTGGTTGCAGTTTCAGTGTCCTCTCTAACTAATTTTTGTCATTCAATTCTCCATCTATGAAATAGGGATACCACAAGTCACCTGTGGATAACACAAGCAACTTTGTAAAGCATTCTGAGACCACTGTTGAGAAGTGCTACAGAAAAGCAACGTGTTGCTCGTTACTATAGTCTTTCTTGCTTAATTTTTTTAAAAACGGTTCCACTTTTTCTTGTGCTGCCCCAGCTTTTTGCAGCATGAGCACGTATGTAATTATTAAATATACATAAATGGAGTGAATTTCAAGTGCCAGGAGTGGGCACACACTCTCCTTATTCAGAATTTCATAAGGGGTGTTAATATGCAGAGTTGGTGTGTGCACTTGGCAGCTGCACTGACATGATAGAGTGTCAGCTTCCTTGTTAATGATCCGCATAGGAAAGTATCCCCACACAGGCCTTGACAATTGACATACCATTACAGTCTATTGCGTCAATAATCCATGCATTCGAGTGCTTCCCACTCTTCCAGGCAAGGCTGACACAAGAGTCTATAATAGCTCTGTGCAGTATGTGAACGGGAGGCCTTGATATTAGAGTGTGATGACTCTGAAAGAGACGGTACGGTCTAGTGTGTAAATGATCCATGTATTACAAGTATACAGATCCTCAAGGATCTTTGGATCTGATGTAGTCTCAAGGAGAGTTTCCTTTTCCCCCCAAAAATGACACAGGACGTTTGGTTTTTAAAACAAAAGCTTTTCTTCTTGAAAAATTACAGCAGAAATGTAGGCTGACATCCCTAACATCTGTGCAGGGAACTGGAGCCTGGAAATTGGTATGAAGTCCTGTTCCATCCTGATGACATTAAAATAGCACCTTCTCCCTCAGTGCCAGCTCTCCGTGGATTGAATCACACGAGCTGCCCGCTGTGGCAAAAATAACCTGCGACTCTCAGCGCTCCGCAGTCGATGAGCCGAACCTGCCTCCGCGCGGCCGGCGCTGCTGCGACCACAACAGAGCGGAGGCACAACCAGATTAGCAAATATCGCTACCACGAGCAGTTCTGCAGCTCAGCACGGCGGGGAGCTTCGCCTGCCTCAGTAGGTGGGTGAATATTCGCTCAGGAAGCGCTTGCCGAGCTCCCCGTTGTCCCAGCCAGAAGGTTTGTGGCCTCCGAATTAGCTAATTTTTAAGCTCGTTTTCGTGTGTCGGCAGCACGTTGCAGCGCTTGCAGTGTGGTCGTACGCTAAGCATCAGTGACACACCAAGGCTCTTTTACCTGTGCCAGCTGTAAACCAACAGGTTACTGAATTCTGGATGTCACTTTGCTAGAAACAAAAATAAACCCTCAGAAGAGTGAAAAAAAAGTGATACTCTGGTAATGCCTTTGTTAGGACATCCACAGAGAGCAGTTTAAATAGAGAGGTACACATAGCAGTAACCCCTGTAGGTCAAACTAAAAGTTCACCTCTTGATTTCTATCGTATTACAACAAGATGCCAATTTACTGGTTTTGCTGAATTTTCTACATAACTGTCAGGCTGGTTTAACTATAGTGCTGTTTAAGCAGCTCTTAGGGGCACACAATACCTTAAAAGCTTTCATAGGGCACCAGCCTTGATTTTGCTGAATGTTTATGTGCATGTTCATGTGTGCGTGTGTTCTGCAGTAACGTGGTCCTCTAACACAAGAAACGAGTATCCAAACACCGACTGTTGGGCAGCCATCGGAATTCATACCAGGTAAGAGCAAACCTTTCTACCTTTGTTTGGTATGCATCCTTCAGGACACTTCTTTTCTGTCATTCAACCCAACATAAACACTTTACTTGCTTACTTACTGGTTTCATAAAGTTGCAGCTTCCTGACAGGTTTTTTTTTTTAGTTGATTTTTTTTTTCAGAAGAAATGTGTTGGGTGGTCATTGAGGCATGCTCTCTACATTCTGAATAGCTAGGAAGTGGAGAAAAGCTGCTTTTAAAAACTATTTTCCTCTTTCTCTTCTACCCTGTTTTATTTAAGATGGGCTCTTTGCCTATATATTCTCTGAAGGAGGACATTCTTGTAACCCAGCCCATACAGGAAGGAGGGCAGGAGGTTTCTCTCTCCATTAATCCTTCAAACATTTCCTTTCCTACTTCCCAGTCACTGAAAGAAGGGTCCTTTATTTGTCAGTTACTGTAAGTAGTTTTCCTGAAATGGAAAGAAATGGGGCTACAGGACCTACACCTTACCCTTGGAGGTTCAGTGCATATGTCTTTCTCATCTTAAAGAGAAAGCTGAGAGAAACTGGTTCTGGTGTCATTTAAACATATGCAAAGTGGATGTTATATGGTACCACTCTGACTTGTACAAGAATATGACAATACCTATTATCTACTCAAACTGACTACCTTATTATTGTAGCATTCATATGATCATTGTTCAGCAGTCTTTAGAAACAAAGGCTATTTTTAGTTAGTGACTTTTGACATTACTTTAATATGCATCAGGGCCAGTCTGTAAGTTCTTCTGGCTTTTGCTGTAAGAAAACTTTAGTCCTGATCATGCTGGGTAGGATTCAACTTACTGAAGTGCAACCACCTGAAAGTTGGGTGTCTCGTCTAAGCTAATCTTCTAGTCTCCATTTACAGTCAGCAGAGAAGGAGGCACTGCCAAGAGACAGTTGATCCTATTCTAAAATAGATACATAAGACAGAATTAATTGGAAATGCTGATCTTTTGCATAGTTAAATTTAGGTAACAGGGATCCTGTGCATTTTTTAATGATCCATACATAACATGCTAGAACCTCAAGGTCCCAGCTGGGGCTTGGGTGTACTGAATGCTGCACTGACTTAAATAGATTTATGAGTCATGTCATTATGGCTATCAACAGACTTCAGGGGTTTCACACTGTCTAATTTTAGGCACATAACTTGAGTGCTTAAGTACTTAAGGTCAATGCCTAGGCAGAAGTTCTGAATCATTGGAGGAACTTGTCTCTGTTTATGGTGGAGGGAGTCTGCTACTCTCTTGAAATAGGTGCCTGTGATTAAGTGCTGTAAATTTCCCCCCCCCCCCATCTCTTTAGTAGCTACTCTGCAGGAGAGATCTTGGAGTTTGCTGTTTATTTGTCTTTGGGTTTGTTGGTTGGTTTGGAGTATTTTCTCACTTCAATAGCAAAAACGTGTTTATATCTTGTTCAGGAAAAACAAGCTGACATTAGCTGCCTCTTGCGGTATGTGGATAAACATGAATTGCCTTCAGAATAGCCTTAATTACTGCTTGTACAGAAACATTTTGCTGTATCAGGGCTACTAAATATCTCAGGTTCACATCCCAATACTATCCCAAGGAGGATCAGCAGCACCACGGTTACTCAAAGGAGAACTCATTTAAAGTGCAAAAAATTGGTTTATAAAAGAAGACAAAATCGGTGAGAAAGAAATAGTCTCTATCTTGCTTTGATTTTTTTCCTCTTAATATATATTATTTCATGCATATAATGACATTAATGCTATGCTTAAGGTTGAGTTTATAATTGCAGAAAGTCAGAAATTTCAGATTTAATGTTCCCATCATAATATGATGGAATATTGAACCCAAAGTGACAAAATTCCCTATGATGGTTGGTCCTGAACTGAGGCATTATTAGCTGAATATATAGATATAGATATATTTATATTTATATGAGAGCCGCTAAGCTGTGTATTCAATGCTAGTAGACCAGCTTGTTATCTGCACAAAGAATGTTTAGAGTGCTTCCTAGGTCAGCCTGTTCTTCAAAGACCCTGCAGTTGGACTGGAATCCTACCAGCAGAATAAAACCAGAGACTGATCTGTGTAAGGGGGGGCATGGGGGAGAGAAAGAAGAAGGAGAAGAAATGGCCATTGTGAAAGTTCAGTCAAATGGAATGGAACTGAATATTTTTAGTGCATCCTTTTTGTTGTTTTTACTAATTTATCCTTCAATGTAAGTGGTAGACGTTAGTGACATGATATTACACTGAGAAGTTTCTTGAATTAAGCATAACCATGAACTGATATTTTTGGAATGCAAAGCTCCTTGGCATTAACCTTGGGAAATTAAAATAAAATACAACACATATTGATGCTAAGATGAGTTTTATTCAGATTTGAGGACAACACATATTACTTCTTTTTCTTTTGAGTTACATGGTGACAGACTGGTAACAGTGAAGGAAAGATCAAGATTCAATTTCATTCAATAGCATGGAGTTCTTGTACTTAAATGCATAATAGTAAAAAGTAACCATCACAGGTAAATACATAGTTACCTGTTTAGCTGCGAGACACAGGATTTTCATACTGGTTTATATTTATATTTAACAAAGCTTCTACCATCCATGGATTGCACTGTCTCACTGCAAGCTTTACAGTCTCATGGTAGGTTCAAGGCACAGCATGAGTCAAAAAAAGTTCAAGAAAATTGCATGATGGTATTGTTCATATCTGTCCCTATGACTTTTCACTAGCTATGCATGATTATAGGTGTGACACTTTCTAAACCAGTAAGCCCCACGAAATGGTGGAACTAGTAATGATTTACAAGTAGCCCATAGCTCTCTTACAGATGCTCCAGATGTTCTTAACATGAGCTTCTCTAGATAGAAAACTAAAAGTAGTCTGGTAGCTGATAGGCAAGTATAATTTATTGTTGTCCAGACACAGTGGATATTTGAGTTACAGTTGAAGTCTACTTATTATAGATGGAGTTATATTTAATTAATAATTCTCTCCAGAAAGATGTGTTACCCTCATGAACTATGGTCCAAATTCTAGAGGGATACACTAAAAAAAGACAGTTTTCCCTGTTTTTTCTACCTGGTCTTCCAGAGTATGCTTGGAAGAATAAATGATGTGAGTCACTCCAATCCCATGGGTATCTGTCACAATGAGATATCCTACTTAGATGAGAACTAAAGCTGAGCAGTTAGGATGCAGAACTGAAACTTCTCCTGGGTCATATGTATCTGCATATGAGGATTTTGTTATGTGCTGATCTCTACAGATACTCTTAAGAACCTGTTATTTTTCTGAAAATGCTGCCATATGTTCACTGGTATGGTATAAAGCAAGCTGAAAATTATTTAAATTAATCTGGAATAGTGGACAACTGTAGCTTATGGCACACTGATTATCATCATCTTGCTGGTTTCTGAATGCATTTATTCTGAAATGCAGTCAGGCTAAAAGGCTCCCAGGTAGTCATGTGGAAGGGGAAGGTGTAACAGGATTTCATATTCAGTAACGAGAATTACAGCTGAGATTTGCTTTGAAGCCATAGTCAGAAATGGTGATATCAGTGCTTACAATGTACTTATTTGCTTATATTACATTGTGGTCTTTGACAGAGTCCATGCCAGAAGACACTTACCTGTACATGCTGTGTTTAAAATCTCTAATGTATAGGAGATGTCACGTAAATACTGATGAAAAGAGCAGCCCTTCTTCACCACCACACACAGATCTCAAGTCATCTGATATAATTTGAAATGACAACTGTGTTTTTTACAACATTAATCCCAGATTTCTTACCTGTGTTGGCTTTTCAGACAGCAACCTGTATTGAGATATAATGCGCTAAGGATGTTGCTTCACATAAAATGTGGCAATTACTTGTTCATTTTAATTCTGCAAATGTCATAGTTTTTCTTGCTGTTTACTTGCTGCTTATTTACTAACTGCCCACTAATCAGAGCTGCAGTAGCAAAATATGTATGTACACCTGCACAAACATGCTCACACGCACATATCCCTTTATAAATATTAAGTATGACTATATATACATTATCTATATGAAAAAAAGACAATAGAATTAAACAGACCACATATCCAAAATAATTTGGCCCAAATGTCAATATGTAAAGTATCAAATAGGATTAACTTTGAAGTAAGTTAAGTTTAGTGTAATACAAGCTGTGGAATGAATCTGGGCTAGAACATAAAGACATCCAAATGGTGGCTCACTCAGAACACACTTTCCTGAGGCGTACGCGAGGTTGGTTCCTTGACAATTGTTTACTAGCAGCTTTTAAGACACAAACAGCTGTGAGTGACAACAGTCTGTCACAAAATTTGTCTAAGTTCATGGCAGAGAGCTGCAAACTCTGACACCTACTGAAAGAGGTATCGTATTTGCAAGCAGTCAAAAGTGATTGAAAACCAGATGAATCTGTTAGGATACCTCATGCCATTGAACACTGTTGCCTATGCCAAATATGCATTCGTAATCTACAATCTGTTATCTACTAGCACTGATGCTATAAGGTAGCATTGTTAAGAGTTTATTAATATGTAGACATCTACTCTGAAATAAAACCTCATATTTAATCAGAAAGAAACCCACATGATTTAAAAGATTCAACCAACATTGCCACAGATGGAGTATTTAGACTACTCTCTCCTCTGAGTCGCAGCGTTTTTACATGATTTCTAACAGAATATAGAAAAAAAAATAAACAGTAGGATTACACATCAGGGGAATACGCTGCAAAATCTACTGCCTTTAATAGTAAAGAATTATGCTTGGGATAACCACAGTTGTAATTACTTTACATGCATAGGCACTCTGATTGCATACCATGATGGGCAACAGATTTGGTAGCACTGTTTCTGTCATTTAATTATTAGAGTTGGCCTGGAAATGTTCCTCCTTGATTGTACTTAGCTTAATCAAATATGACTCGAGCACCCGAGCTGGCACAGACCCTGCAGGAACCCACTGAAATGACAAGGAAGTGAAAAGCTACTCTTTCATCCCTTCACAGCTTAATTTGGCAATTTCTGGGAGGGCCGAGGCAGCGCCGGGGAGAGGCGAGCGCCTTTAACGCAAGCGCGAGCGATACGGCGGGAAACGCCGAGTCAGCGCAAGGGGCTGCAAAGACCCAGCTCCGCCGGGAGAGACTTCCCTCCTCTCCCCAAATCCCTCTCCACGGCAATTGGCGCGCTCTGCCGTGGCAACCTCGCTCCCTCCTCTCGCCACGCGTTCCTATCCGGTCTTAGGCCCCTTGCGCCAAGCACGACCGTTACTGGAGGACTTGGGGGTTTCTGGTGAGGTGCAGAAAGCACGCGTGAATTTAGCTAAAATTAAAGTGTTTCCTTTTTCAATCTTTAATATCAGGAAATCAAACAAAAAACGTTTTTTTCTCTCTTTTTTTTTTTTCATTTTCTCTTTCGTTGATCGGCAAAACCAAATAAGTTTTTGCCCACTATTACCTATCCATTACTATTACCTGTGGAAGATTGCCATCAGGATCATCCTTATGGTCATGGACCCACTACGAAGAATGCTGTAAGGCAAAGAATGCTGTTAAAAAGACAAAACCAGATAAAGCAAGAGAAAACAAGTTTTGTCAGACAAGCAAAGTGATCGGAATAAAAAGTGTTTCAAAGGTTAGTTTCACATTTCTACTTACAGTATGTTATTTTACTTTCCACAAACGTAAAAACATTTAAAAACATTAAAAAACTGTTTAAAAACGTTAAAACATAAAAACGTAAAAAAGAGCATCACCTCTAAAAATTGTTCACTTACCGCACACATCTGCATTGTGTGTGTTACCTGAAAACTGTTTATACTCCCTGTTTTCTACCTTTTGTTAATATCAGTGACTGGATTAGCTGTGTTAATTTTGTTTTTTTCCTATTATATTTCCTGAAACTTTTAAAACGAAGAATCATGAATAATCAGCGATAACAGTGTGGAGCTTTCAGTATTATTGGTATGTTTGAAAAAAGATAGTATATAAATATTTTTACAAATAAGTCATTAGACAGTTGCCAAGAAATGTCTTTCGGGGCACTTGAAATGCCCTGATTTTCCGTGTCACATTTTGTTTATTAATAGCTCCAGATTGTTTGCTCAAGAGACATTTCAAGACCGTATACAATTTGCTCCATGGTTAGCAGGAATAAAAATTTTGCAAGAATAAATGCTCAGTCATGAACAATTTTTGTGATGATGAGAAAAGTCTGATGAGTGTAGTCAGCAATGTTTTGGCGATAAGTGTTGATGTAATGGTAGTTTTCTCACTATTTTAATGATAATGATATGAATTTGTTTAAGGCACTAAAAAATCAAGCTTTTTTTGATGAGTCACAAGTTGGAAGTAAGTAGCATATACTGTTTTCAGTAACTTTTAAATTAATAGCATTTTTATTAAAACTCAGGTATTTAAAATATGACTATATTTTAGTGGCTTTTAGACTCAGACTACCTTAGTCAACCTCTGACATAACTTTTGCTGTATCTACGGTCACATGATCATCGGGTATTTAAAAAATTGTTCTTTTGTTTGTATGTCTCTCCTTGACTATTGGGTGCTATCTAGACTGCTAAAAATACAATATTGCCCCAGAGCTCTGAAGGGGGCTTTATTGACCTGAGCCAATACTTGCAGCTCTGTTTCTGCCCGCGATTGCTAAAGCTTTATAAGGCAGCTCAGAATTGCTTGCTAAAATTGTTGTCAAGACAGAAATGAGTATTCATAAGAGATTAAAATTTTATTGCAGAAAACATCATATAAAAATTGGGCCTCCATCTTTTCACTGGTAAAAGTTTATCAAAGCGAGGTTTCCAGATCTTTAATTTGATTTGTAAAAGTACTGACTGGACTTCTTCACCGCCTTTGAGCAGTGACCAGTTTCTACCTTGCATGTAAATATCTCCCTACTTGCACCGCCTGCAGACCTGACTCCATTTCACTGCGGCACGAATCCTTCAAAGGCGAAATGATTGACTCTGTAGCCCTCCCATCCATTTCTCCCTCCCTCCCCCCAAGACATTTTTATTAAAAAATATTTTACTGGCACAAGAGTATCTTCCATAAACAGCGAGGGCTTTGCACTGCTGGGGTGATACTGGGTGCACTGCTTACTCTTGGGTGGTAGGGCCACTGTGAAGACACCGACAGAAGACAACCCCATCAGACTCTTCCAACAGAACATTGAGATAAAATATTTTTTAGTCTGAAAGACAATATGCACATTATTAAGCAACACAGCAATCAGTTTTGTTATTCTCATATGGCTAGCTAAAAATCTGAGATCTTGTACGTTTATCCAATTAGAAGAAGAAATAGGTAATAAACATTCTCATACATAGTTTTAAAATGCCTTTGCAGATTCAGATGTTTCTGCTTCTGTCACTGGCACATGTGTTCTTTGCTGGGAGACTCCAATTATTTCATATATCCATATCCTGCATGCAGTTTAATGCTTTTTTAACAACTATCTGAAAGGAAGAACTGCAGTTTCAGCCCTCAGTTTCAATGGACTATTTTAGACCACACATTGAAGAAGCAAGACTAGGCATAAAGAAAAGGCCTGTCACCTAAAAATTTCCTTTCAGAGTAGTGATTTCTGTTGTTTGCTTTTAAATTATTGCATTTTATTTTACAAGTATGGGGAAAATTAATTTGCCTGTAATTCTCTATACTCTCATCAGGGGATTTACTGTTAATATTACTATCAGTTATTCTATGCTGAAGTAGTTTCCAGACTTCCCGAACAAAGTGAGCTTACCATTGTATCGCATTCAGTATATACCAGCATGAAGGTAACTGCAGTCTAATTTATGGTGAAAAGCCTGATTCATCTGAGATAAGTTTACAATATAATATACAGTTTGTTAGATGTCTTTGAACAATTAGAAAATCCCTTTTTATACCCCTGATGTTAGTATGCAGGCTCTCTACATGAGAAGGATATGTCTTGTATTGTTAGAAGATATTTCAGTTTAAATTATTAAGCTAATATTCAGATAGGTCAGAATATTAACCTTATTTAACTAGTTCTGCAGTTTGAGGTAAAGGGCCAGATTGATGCCTTCCCTTCTTCTGTAGCACCAGTCCAGAAAGACCTGGATACCTAATGGATTTCTGAGTGTAGGATTGGGGATCAAGGCTGAATATAAATCTTACAAGCTTCACCCTCTGTATTTGGATGATTTAAAGTCCTTTCCCACAGCTTTCTTGACACTTTTCAGAATTCTAAAATAGCAACAAGCAGAAAAGGAAATTATTACTTGATAAACCCCCACTCCCCCCAAAACCAAAAAAACCCAACCAACCAACCAAAAAAACCTCCAATACTGAACAAAAGCAAAATGATGCTGTATTTGCCAGGCACTTCTGTCTTCAATGTCTGAATGTTTAAATTTGTGACCCTTGAACAGTGGGGAAGTATAGTCCTTATTTGTCATATGACAAATAGGATAAATATAGTAGAATTTTGTGAAACTTGTAGTGAAGACAGCCTAACACTCTGTACAACGATTATCTTTCCTGGTTTAATAAACTTGTCACCTGCACAGCAGTTTATAAAATGTTTAAGCTAATGTTACACGATAACAAACTCAAACAATGGTACTGCAGATACATAATGGTAAGGGTACTTCAGTATGAATAAATTATGGGAGTCTGAGTGAGCACCAAGTGAATCCATTGTTGGAAGAAAAGGGTCTGAATATTTCTGAGCAAGAATATATTCCTCTAGTTGTGCCACACTGAAGTGACCAGGTAAAGGTGCTCTGTTACATCCACAGCACTGGAGGCCTTTAAAATATAGACCCATATTTCTTAACCCTTCCTTTGGATGAAAATTACAAGGAGAAAGAAAAAGCTACCGAGCAAGATTCAGGGTTCAGGTTTGTGTCTTAACACTGTGCACTGTGCACTGCAGAGCTTGGTGCAAGTCAAACCATCTAGCTTGAGGTTTTGGTCTATGTTACAACATACAGTTTAAATTTGTAAAGTGATTTTCCTTCACTCCGCTTAGCTGAGATTCTGGCTGAGGGAAATCTCACTGTCAGTTCCTTGCCAGGATGAACACCTTGGAAATATAAATATCTCACTGTGCCTTAAACTTCTGAGCCTACTTAGCTCTTTTTCTTTGTTCACTTGCCCACTTGTATACTGCACGTTATACCTTGAACTGCCATCTGTTTGATGTGTGTCTCACGTTATATTAAATTTACTTTTAAGCCTGTGCTAAAAAGGGCAAAGCAGGGCTGCTCTGACCCAGGAGAAATATCTCTGTGTCCTGACTCTTTCCCTCACTCCCTTGTTGCTGCAGAACCAAAATAACGTACTAATTATTTTGTGCCCGGTGGGTGGCACAATAAAGATGCTGAGGAGAAAGCTCTTTTTTTTTGCCTTGGTCCTGACTGCTCATTCTCCCATGTCTTGGGGAGTACAAGTCAAAGTGGGACCTTGACGTGGTATTTCTCCATTCCCGAGCTGTTTAAATAAAGAGGTCAAATAGGTCTTCCTGGTACGGAGAACGAATCTTTCAGCTGGCGGAGGCTGAGACAGCATGTCGGTCTATACTTGCCGTATTACTTTTCTAAAGATCAGCACCCGCTTCTACCAGAGACAGGACAGGAAAGTTTAGGTAGACTCTTGGTTTTACCCACTATGGCCATTCTTCTAGTCTCATGTCGTAACAGGCCCGAGAAATAATTACGGAGGAGCATAATATCCAAAGGGATCTTTGTACCAGGACATCACGGCTTCTTCATAGCTTTTCATTTACAAGTTTGGTTTTTTTATTTATTTTTAATTGTACCACTTACAAGACCTCCTTGAAAACCTATTTTAGTTTATACTCTGCCTGG
>JAVJGH010000054.1:5731153-5741782 GCA_035590175.1 Aviceda leuphotes
CACCACTCGTCACTGGTCTCCACTCGGACATCGAGCCATTGACTACAGCTCTTTGAGTGTGACCATCCAGCCAATTCTTTATCCACTGAGTGGTCTGTCCATCAAATACATGTCTCTTCAATTTCGATCCTTGAATGTTATCCAGTTTTCTTGGGCCCCTCTTCCCTCCACAGCTGCATCCCGTGGTACTCTGCTAAGCAGATCCCTGAAGAGGACAAAGTCTGCTCTCCCGAATTCCAGGGTAGCAAGCTTGCTGTGCACCCTCCTCACTGCCCCAAGGATCTTGAGCTCCACCATTTCATGGTCACTGCAGCCAAGAACTTTCGCTGTTTAGAAGAGGAAGAGGATGTGGCTTGAAGTTCAGATCCACAAGAACCCAAAACCATCAGTGGTGCACTTCAAGAATCAGCTACAGGAAGATGAATCAGCAGATGTAACCAGATTACCTCTACCTCCTCTCTTCAAGACTGATAGCTAATCTGTATTTTACTATTAAGTTGAAATATAATCTCTCCAGAATATTTAAGAGAAACTGAATAACCTGAAATAAATTCAGTCCAGGTCTTCCTGAAACTGAAAAGCTTAATAAGCTATGCTAGTGAATGCATTTCTGCATTTTGAACTTTTGGTTATGTGATCAGTTGGCTGGTTTTGCCTCACTCTACCTAATGACATCTTTGATACAGAAGTGGAACATGCTATAAGAAAAGCTCTGATCAGAGATAGAAATTACTGGAAATACTTATCAAACCCTACTCCTGTGAGTTTTTTTAATTATAAATGGCCACCGATATAAAGCCTCCATAATTTTGATAATTATCTTGATCTTTTGAGATATATGCCTCACTACAGGAAAGCTAAGAGACCATGCTCCATGAAGTAAAAATAATAAAGAAAGTTAAAACCAAAATCTCTACCAAAACAATCCAATTTTTTTCCTGTTTTCCAGAGCTGCTACATAACCACATTTTGGGTTTTGTTGGTTTTTTGGTTTTTTTTTTATTGGTTGGTTGACTGATTGTTGGTTGTGGGTGCTGGTTTTTTTTTCTGGTGACTTGTACAGGAAACATTCCTTAGAAAAAGTATCATAGAAAAAACATGACCACAAACATTGCAGAACATTCAGGTTAGTCTAATATTATGTAGCATTAAAGTCTGATATTTAAAATTACTTATTTCATTTTATTTCTTTTTTTTCTGAAGGAAAAATAGGCAGTTTTCAAGGAAACTGGAGGTATTTTTAAAAGTTGTCAGATGGTACAACATTGTGTCAGCAAATATGAAGAATGGACAACGTGGAGGATGTTGTAAATGCTCTGACTAGACAAGGGATATTGCATCTTAGACAATCAAACAGTTTAACAATATCAATGGCCAAGAAAGCTGAAAGCACTGAATTATATCTGAGGAAAAATGGTGTTCCAGAAGGTGGTGGACAGGCTTTGGAAAGATCATCCCCTTTTAGTGATATTATGCCAGGGTGTGCTCCCTGTGAGCCTGTAAAGGATCTCACAAAAGCAGGGACTTGTCTTTCTTCCACGTTACAAGTTAATTCAGGTGCCTATCGGGATTGTTCCCCCTCAACGGCCATCGGAGATCTGCAAGGGCAGAAAGGGAGACAACATTTTATCTTGGGGAGTGTCAGAAGAACATTTATCATCTCCCCAACCACCCCACCAAAGGTTACATGGGACTTCAAACACAGCTGCAGTCCCTGTCGTGAAGATCTGTCCCCCTCCTGCCCCAGTGACCAAGGAACAGCAAAGCAATACAGAGCTTTAAGGTCTGCCTGAGCTCTTGCCTATGGCTTATGTTCATAAGCCAGGAACTATCTAAGTAACACAATTAAGAGTATTAAATTATTTTCAGGTCAAACTCTTCTCTTCACATGATGCTGGTGGTGCTTCCTTAGCATGAGTGATGAGCTCAGTATTTCCAGCCTCAGCTGTTCCAACACCATGAGGGAAGCCCCTTACATCATATAAATTACATTACAAATTGCAAGATTTTTCTATTAAGTAGGATTCTTTTTTTTATTTGCCATCTGGGTTTCTTTGAGCCCTTTATATTCTGTGGGGTTTGTTTTTGTTTTGTTTTGTTGGTGGCTGGGTTTTTTTTTTTTTCTTGTTTTGTCACAGTTCTTAAGCCTGAAAGCTTTGATTTTATGTATTTATTTATTTTTAATGAAAGCAGAGATTCTAATGTTACCAAATGAGTACTGGAGCTAGGGCTTTAAATATCATGAGACTCATGATAAAATCACTGGAGCTGGCAACACTGCTCGAATTTGGCACGAGATCCTAAAGCTTTAAAGGAAAAAGTGTGACTCATCAAACTTGCCTGGAGAGTTAAGGGAGCTGGGGGCAAGGGCTAATGGGGGTATCCTTCCATTTCAGTACTTCAGAGAAAAATCTACAGATACAGTCCAGTAATTGTGCCAAGAAAAGAAACTGCTTGCTATACAGAGAATAACAATTTCTAATTATGTACTGAAACAGGGGGAATGCAGAATGGCAGAATATTTAAAAAATACAGGTATAAACATTGCCAATTATCCAGAAATATTTTAGGAAAGACTTGGTGGTTCATAGGCTGGAAACTTACCTCACCTTTATGTGATATAAAACATAAAATCCTAAACACTCTTTACACATATGAAATCTTCTTCTCTAATGATCCTTCCTTTTCAGTTGAAGTGAAATACAGAATTTGATCTTACATTTTCTCAGGGGAATTGTATATATATTTGTCATAGTTTTGATCTGCCACCAGAAGCTAGCCTTAACTTACTGAATTATACATGACAAAGCATTAGATTAAATACATTTACATGTGTTAAGTCATAAAAATCAATCCAGTTACTTGCTGCTTTACCTTTCTGTAGGTGCTGTGGTCCTGTGTTAGTATGCAAGATTACCCTCCTAAGCTAAGCAAGCCCAAATGTACAAGATAAAACTGGACAGACACCTTTCATCAAAGCGTTTTTTCATTCTCAGTTCTTGAATTGTTGAAACGAAGTTTTTTGCAAGAAAATTCATGTTTATCAAAATTTCCCTTGAGATTTTTTTTTTTCATGCCCAGGATATAAATTATAGCGAGAAAACATCATGTTCCGGTCTTCCTAACAGCCTTCTGGCTAAGCCATGCAAAAGGAAAGCATCTCATATCCTTGTGCTCTGGCTAAGACAGGTCAAGTTATCTCATTTCTGGTTTTCCTTCATCGTTAGACAGAGGAGGACATTCCCTAATGCAAAGCTGTAATGATTTAAGGCATTATGTCTCTCACTATCTTCCATCTAGAAGTCACCACCTCCATGGCTTTGGTGTCTGTATGTGTTCCTCACCCTCTCCAGAAGCAGGTTTGATGCTTTACCCCGTGAATTATTTGGGAGAGTTTTTGCACTGAAGTAGAAGAGTAGCCTTTGCACGTTCCTTTCATGGTCTGAACTGTGAACACACATAAAAGAGAGCAAGGAGGAAACTTCTAGGAGGTGTCAAGCTCTTAAGTTGTCTTTCTATAACTTCATAATGTATCAAATTAATTTCTATCTTTTTTTTTTTTTTTTCTTTTGGTTGGTAAGAATTCTTACCCCCACAGCTATTACTGACCTGTGTGGTGGGTAGGTACCTCTCTTTCCTGCCTTTTGTGGGTTTTTTTGTTTGGGTTTTTTTGGTGGTTTTTTTGTTTGTTTTGTTTGGCTGGGCTTTTTTGCTACTGGACTTAGGATTTTTTTTGCAAAATACTTCAAAAGATTTAAATTTCATCCCATACTGAGCAGGAAAACTGCCACTCCAAGAGGAGACATACATTGCAGCTCCCTAGCTTTTGTAGTTTTCAGAGTTCTCTATATTTAAAATGTCTCTCTCTCTTTTTGAAGCACACATGAATATGTGTATCAATAGAATATGTGTATCAATATATGAACCAGAGACGGTTTGTGCTTGTAGGTACATCCAGTGAAATATTTTTTTTTTTTAAATATGTGTTTTAAAATAGGTGTGTAGTGGGGTTTGTAGGAGCTTGTGGAGTTTAATTTCCTAATCAGCACCAGGATGTACAGTAGAGGCGTTGCTATGGATCTGCAAGCGAAGAGGTTGACCATGTCCCTAACTCCGAGCGCCCACTGAAGAGTGGTAAGGATCCGGCCGACTCCCTCTCCGGGCCAGTTACCTGGTGCAAACCACTAATCCGGGGGTTGCATTTGCCTGCCCACAGCCTCTTTACTGGGTATTTACCATCCCACTTTTTTGCAGGAGCACGGCATGGCCCCCGCACGGGCAGCGAGCAGGTTTTGTAGGCAATACTGGGAACAGAGGCCCTGTTTCTGGAGGGGTGGGCACCGAGAGTCCTCGGGAACGAAATACCTGCCACTAGCATCCTGATTCTTTGCGCACCGGGTATTTATTCCATGCCGTGGGCTAGTGACCTGCAAAACGTCGCGTTAAAAACCAACATTTTGTAGTTAGTGTTGCACTGGGCAACACTGGAAACTGGAGGAAACAAACTGCTTTTTGTATAGTTAATTAAAAAATGCTTAATCAAATTAGTATGCATAAAGTTTATAGGGCATTTTTTTACAGGCTGGTAAGTTATGTACCCGAGTTTCAGTCCAGTGTGAATTTTATGACTTCAGTTTTCAAGCCCAGAGAAGTCTTATACAGTGGAAGTGCTGATAGTCCTCTTATCACAGAGACTGTAGTAGGTGCCACTGTAATAATCCATGCTCCTACAGTCATAGTCAACTTTTTTATACCCTATAGAAGTGGTAAATAATATTGGGACAAAATGAGTTAGGATACTTAGGATTCACTGTAGCAAAGAGAATCAGAACAACAAAAGCACTCTCACTGATGAAATTGGAAATGTTTTTTTTTAATTAACACTTCTAATTAGAATTTAACATCTCACTAGCTTCGTATGGGATTTTTCGCTTCCTTAACCTCACGGAAACCTATCTATTGGCTCTAAATAGGCAGTCACTTACCATGCACCACTTGAGGATTTCAATTAATCCCAAATCCTCTAACTTTGGTGTGTGAACTTGCATTTTTCTTCGCATGCCATTCCCTCCTGTTTCAATTTTCTTACTAAGAACCTTCTCAACAGTTTTTTTCTTCTTCAATTCTTTGCCTTTCTGTTTACCTTTCTATTTAAAAAACTGTAGTATTTTGATTTGAAAATGGTGGGACAATGCAATATGTATGTAGGCGCTGGTAAGGACTGCTTAACATAGCTCTGGGGAGACAAGTAGCTAGAGAAACTGCAGAGGCTTGAACCTAGCTAGCCTCTGTCAACTCCGAAGGGAAAGAAATAGATATCTTGAAGATGCTTGGCTAAATGAATAAAAAGGCATTTAATTTGTTCAAAACAAGAATAATGTATACTTATATTTTTAATTGCATTTCTCCTTACATGATATGTCTGAATATTTGTCTACAGCCATCTTTGGCCCTGACGAAATTCAACTCTCAACCACTAGCTGGGTTTTGGCCGTTTCACGTATAATCTTAGTTTACTTGAACTCTCACTGTGGAAAAGTCTACTTCCTTTCCTCTGAAATAGGATTTCTATTTTAAAAAGAAACAAACAAAGACACTAACAAACTAATAGCCAAGAATGGAAATGTAAAATAGTCTAGCTCAGAGTGGAATGAATTAATTCCCAGTACTGTGACCATGGTGGTTTTAAAGAAATGGCAAGTTTCGCATCCTGGAGATGGGATAGATTATAAATTTCCCTGTAGCAGCAGAAAAAAACTCCAGTTTCTTTGTATTATTAATTTACCTTCCTAACAGGTTGAGCACTCAAGTGCCTCACAGGCTGATCACTAGTCAGTCCTCTTTCTGTATTAGCTACTTTTGAAGTGAGTTTACTTTGATGGCAAACAAAGCAAAAAAAGCTTGCATACCAAGGGTTCTGTATGACTCATTATTCACAAATAGCCTGGAGTTTGGCTTGCAGTTGGCTCACTTGTTAAAAATGTGACCACAGTGGCATTAAATAGCACCAGTGTAGTCTAGCACCTGTGGTCCTTTTGAAGTTACACATTTTAGAAAATATAGGCTGTGTTATGGATTCTCTGTTTTGTTTTCTATCGAAAAATTCAACCACCTATCCAAGTAAACCAAAATTCCCTTCCTCTAATTATAAGAATATGAACTGCCAGCTTAGAAGTTCTTCATAAAAATATTTACAGGACTTCATGGAAATCTTTTTTGCTAGATATAATACATCCTGAAAAATCAAGAAGGAAAATAAATTACAGAGAACTCTATAAAACACCGATATAAATGGACTGTGAGAATGTGATTACAAGTGAAATTTCCTCCTATGGTGAGTAGTAACCACAGTCTGCTTGCACCTATTACAGGCAATATAACCACATAGAAGTATGTCTGAAATACTTAGTCTTACATAATGAAGCAAAGCAAAAAGGTGTTTTTTTTAACCTCCCTCTGTTAAATTGCTTACAAGGGTCATGCTAGCCTGGAGACAGGGTGGATCCCAGTCTGTATCCATACAGCAAGGTCTTCAGCTGGAGTAATTTGTCTGGTGAAATACATCCTGTCTTCCAAGCCACTTTCCTCAGAGTCCAGATCTTCATCTCTCACTGCACAGAGGGATATACAGGGTCTCCAGAAAATGCTGTCTTGGCCTTCCATTTTCTTGGATCTCTTAAGTTTTTTCATGTACAGAATGCTTTCCAAGTAGGGCAGCATCCCTGTTCCTGGTCACAAGTAAGGAAGATCATAGGATCACGTAACCTACTGGTAACTTCCAACGCGCACCACTTTGCCTTACACTGGATGTGTAGTTTGAAACGTGGATTGTTTTTCCATGTAGGTGCACTTAGGCAGGCTGACCACAAAAGGCATTGCATTAAATTGGCTTCCATGTACAGAAAGACCACAGAGAAGTATGTGGAGAGCTGCTACCACAGTGATCTGATGGATATCACACAGCCGAGATGGATGACAGCTGAGGTATTTCTTATTTGGGTCTACATGCAGCACTATAGTTAGATGGCAAGTACAGACAACTGAGACACAAAGTGAATGCTAGGAGATCCTCATCAGAGGTACCACAATGATCTCCCATTTGGGTCTTCTATGCAAAGATATCCCATGGACTGTAGTGCGTGGGCACTCCCCAAAAGCCATGTTTGCACAGAATCGTTATACCAAAGCCAACACCAAAGGCTCAGATGGTCCAGATAACGCATTGTAGATGGTAAAGGGAGAGAGAAAAACATGTCTTGACTAGAAGGCCATGACTGATCCCAGCTGTTGTACCTTCTCTGTGCCCTTGGAAAATGTCTGAATCAGTCTCCAGCCCCCAGGAAGTTTCCCACAGATCAGTAGAGAGCAGCTTTGGATCCAGCCTTCTTTAAAAGTGGACATAAATAGGCCCAAGTCAAAGCTATGCTGGGGGTGAGTCAGGCTGGTATTTGGCGAATATTGAGAGATGTGCATAGCCACAAACAGAATATATGTTGGAAGATTATGATTGCTTTTTATTTTCCATCCTAAGGAAGCAACTGGATGATCCATCCCCTGGATGATCCAGGCCACAGAACACTCTATTTTTGGAGTGGACAACTTTGTGGGGGTTTTATGGGGCTTTGAACCAATCTTCCAGCATTAAAAGTTTGGCATTAGTCAGAAAAATGGAGTATGGGAATGGGAGGTTGGACAGCTGTAGAAATATACAGAAAAGATGAGGCATAAGACAGTTGTACAGTCCTTGACCTATATAGAAGACTTTTCTCTCTCTGGTTACCCAAGTGTGTGTGAGTATTGGTCACGGGTATAGGTGTTTCCTGTTCAGAAATGGTGGTTGGGATGGTCACTTTTAAATTTTCAAAAAAAGGAGTTCCAATTACATAAGGAAGCACCCTCTAACGCAGTGCGAGCTGATGCAGTATGACCCCTGCATTTCATGTTTTTTCTATACAACCTGCAGTTCCTGAAGTCAGAGCATCACCTTACTGAAGAGCTCTTCAGCGAGTGTGGTTACAACTGCATGCCTGTTCAGCTTGCTGCCTTTTACTATAATGCTTTGGGTGTGAAATAATCCACGGTGGCAGATGTATAATCTTCAGTGCTCTTTCTCCCCTCAACTTTGATTCTCACCGCTGACAAATTTTAATATCTAAAGTCTCTTTCTGGCAGGTTGCAAGCATGTTAGCACAAACCACTTCTCCGAGGCACAGAGAGATGCTGGAAGTGCTAGTTTTCTTTCCCAAAACTCCTGCACCTTTTCATCAGGTAATGAAACCTGCTGAAAAGTGTTAAATGGATTCTCATGACTCTAGCTTGCTTCCCAGCTAGCCTTCACAAGGGTGGGTGTACAGCTTGGGGATAACTAGTTAGAGATAAATAGATGGGATCTGCTGAAAGAAAACCTTCAACAAAGAGACGCTGGAGGCAGTCTTGGCATGAACCTATTACCTTGGGAAAATCAACCTGCAAGGAGATTAGAAAGCACCTTTCTTCCTCTCTCACCCGTCTCCACCTCCTAGGAAAATAAATCAAGCGAGGAGTGACTTCCTTTAAGATGTAATTGTAATTTGAACACCCTCTCAAAAAGCACCAACCCATTTCCTGCAATGCTAAAAAAGCAAAGGGTAAAGAAAAGAGCTCAAATAATTCTTTTACATTGATTAACCTCTATCCAACACGTTCTCTTCCTCCTCCTCATTAGTATTAGTCACCCTCCCTGTCTGCTTTCTGCTCCTCTCATGGCATGCACAGGCCCCTTTTTCCTCCCGTTCCGTTCGCCTCATTTTGCTCACTTCTCGTTGAGGATCTGATCTAACTTACACCGAAGCTCTTCTAGATGTGACGAGCTTCCCGGAGAAAGCCATCAGCACGGTGACGACTTCATTGGGCCGATAAAGCTCACCTGCCTGTGAGCCTGTACCGTGTACAGCCCTTTTGGCAGAACCTATTTGCACTCCGTGGGAAGACCGGGCCTGACTCCGTCCATCTGAAGGGCAGTATTTGTGCCTGCAAAAAAAAAAAATAGCTGGATGAGGAACGAGAGGTGGGGGACAGGGACTGCGAGCTTGGCTGGTCTCCGATGCGCCCCACTACCCTCCACGCTTCGTAAGAGGGTGCCTGTGCTGTTTACTAGGGCAGCATCTCAGGCCAAATTCAGCCCCGCTGTGAATGGGCACGACTCCGCTGGCTTCGTACAAAGGCTGCCTTCCTGAGAGCAGAACAGGGAGAGCTGTTTGAACAGTGCCAATAATGGCTCCTCTTTTTTTTCTTTTTTTTTTATTCATTTTTAAAAGACAGTGGAAGATCAGAGGCAGCAGCTACAATTCACAGTCTACAAATAGCATTAGTAAGAACACAAATGAAAGGCTTTGTGCCACAGTTATATAGCACATCTAACACAAATAGCTAGGCAGTGAGTGGTTGTTGATTAGCTGTGAAAGAGTGGAAGGAGCACAGGGAAAACCTCTTCTGCGTGAGTCTCTTATGACCTGGGGAAGTAGATGCCATTCCTGATGAGGGGCCACTGAAGGGAGGGGGTGCAACTATAAACAGTGTTGTAAAAGAAACAGCAGAGGTTTTTTTTGAAGAAAAATCTTTCCACTGCTGCTTTTGGAAGGGCGTCAGACTGGGTTCTACTCGGGGACCCTGCAAGAAAGACATGTTCTAGTCTAGTGCAAAGGCAGCTGGGGAAACAACTCTGTACTAGTGGGAAATAGGCGGAAATCCTCATTACGTGTCCTCCATATACAGCTTCTTTGACACAAGTTGCATAATGGATGTAAGGCAAACCCAACCACACTGCTAGTGTAGTCACCAATCTATTGAAGGAGACTGCATTGAGCTCTTCAAAAGTAGTTTAATATTTGACCTTAAAATAGCATAATAGTTCTCCCTTTAAACAAAAAAGTCAGTACACCTGAAAAGCTTCCCTTTCACCAACATTGCAAATATGATCTTCTTTGGAAATAAAACAAACACTCCAAAAAGCTCTGTCAAGTAGTGCTCTGGATCTCCAAAAATAATGTAATTATCATGAAAATTTAAACATGATTGCATGCTCTTTTTATGCCAGCCTGTGCATTAGTTTGTGTATATGTTCCTCATTAAAACCTCACTTAGAATGAACTTTTTATGGGATTGTGCTTTTATTGAATATTATAACCTGTAAAGGTTTAATTAAATCAGTGAATTACCCATACAGCAGCTTTTCACCATCTTTATCTACTCCACATGCAGATATTCCTCAATCTGTCCCAGCCAAGTGGACCCAGAACCTCGTATCTCTCTCTCCCCAGCTTTGGTACTCTAGTTTGCTGGAGTTCATAACTCTGGGGGACAATTTCCTGCAGCCCTAGTTAGCAGGTGATTTACAGGCCTGCAGTTTTCTCAAAGGCTTTGCTAAAACACCCAGGGCAAAGCGTTGTTTATCACAAACAGTGATGCATAATAGCAGGGGCTGACCAAGCTGTAATTATGTCACCAAAAAATCTCACAAATTTATCAGACCATTAGTGAGGGGACACGTTTGTCTGCTCTGTGTATTCCTCTACAAAGGCACTCCAGGTTGACAGGCATCTAGAAAGCTAACTGCTATACTCACAGAGGTGGAAAACTGTGGCAAGCTGG
>JAVJGH010000054.1:5767701-5782208 GCA_035590175.1 Aviceda leuphotes
ATTAGTTTCTTCTTTTATGTTCTATTAAACTGTTCTTATCTCAACCTACGAGTTTTACTTCTTTTCCTGATTTCCTCCCCCATCCCACTGCGGGGGGGGAGTGAGTTTGCGGCTGCGTGGTGCTTAGTCGCTGGCTGGGGTTAAACCACGACACACACAAACCCGTAACACCCCCTTGGTTGCCTCATCCTCAAGACTTTCTTGTCTCATCTCCTTGGTGATGCACGATGTAGCAGGGAGGTTATGGCAGGTGCTGTCAAGACCCTTGCCCCAATCCCAAAAGAGGATGATCATGCTGTCTATATCATACCTAAGGACAGAGATGAAGGTGACAGTTCAGTTTGATCCTAAGTACTTTGGAGAGAACATGCATCTAATTGTCACAGCCTGGTTATAGACAGCTGTAACGATATAAGGGAAAAATAAATAGATAAATAAATAAATAAATAAAAGCCGTTCTTAAGAAAAAAGCACACTTATTTAGAATTACCTTTACATGCACCTCCATGCGATTTGTGATAGGCATCACCGATTTACAGATAAATTCTGTATTTATAAGGATAGCATGAAGGCCTGATTTTAGTAGCTTAATAGAAAGTAAACTGCATTCATTTAAATTCATGCTCTAGGGTTTAGGACAATATCTGTCTGTCAGCAATTACTCAGATACTTGTATGGGGAGCAAATAATTTCATATTTACTACCTGTGAGATCGGGATGTGTGTGTATGTGTATTCTTCTGAACCATCTGGCGCCAACTGACCTCCATGGGATGACCAGTTTAGCCAGGCAGTAGAGTGGCTGAGCCAGGTATATGAACCCCTGGGGGCCAATACTGTGTAACATCTTAATTAATGACCAGGATGATGGGCCAGAGTGCACCCTCAGCAAGTTTGCAGATGATACAAAACAGGGAGGAGTGGTTCATACACCAGATGGCTGTGCTGCCATTGAGAGGGACGTCAAAAGGATGGAGAAATGGGCTAACGGGAACCTCATGAAGTTCAACGGGGGAAAACGACAAGTCTTGCATCTGGGGAGGAATTACCCCAGGTACCTCTGCAATAAAAAAAACCCAACATTGTGCCCTTGTGGCAAAGGTGGCCAACTGCCTCCTGGGCTGCCTTAGGAAGAGCATCGCTTAAAGGCTGAGGGAAGGGACACTTCGTCTCTGCTCAGCCCTGGTGAGACACATCTGGAGTGCTGGGTCCGGGTCTGGGCTTTGCACTACAAGGGAGGCACGGGCAAGTGCTATGAAGATGATTAAGGGACTGGAGAATCTCTCCTTGAGAGAGCTGGGACTGTTCAGCCTGGAGAAGAGAAGGCTCAGGGGGGTCGTATCCGTGTGTCTAAATACCTGACGGGGGAGTAAAGACAAAGGCTCTTCCCCGCAGTGCTCGGCGAGAGAACAAGGGGTGATGGGCACAAAATGAAATTCAGGAAATTCTACCTAAACATAAGGAAAAGCTTTTTTACTATGAGGGTGGTCAAAGATTGGAAGAGATTCCTCAGCAAAGTTGTGGAGTCTTCATCCTTGGGGATATTCTAAACCCAACTGAATATAGCTCTGAGCGACCCACTGTAGCTGTCTCTGCTTGAGCAGGTTTTGGACTAGATGATCTCCAGAGGCGCCTTCCAACCTCAGCCATTCTTTGATTCTGTGGTGATACTGACGGTGAGTTTTAATGATGAAACTGCTACAGCTTTTAACACTTATTATTATTGTCCTATCCACAAAGAAAAAGAAAAAAATATAGAAAGCAACGTACAATGTATTTTTTGATCTGAAATACAGGGCTTTGCTTCTGAAATTTTGGTGTGAAAACTTTCAGTCAGTGCAAAGGGAATCTTGTCTGGGAGCTTTCTTACATGATGGCTGTAACAAAAAATCATTGTAATGGGTCTAGTTGGGGTGGAATTAGTTTTCTTCACAGCAGCCTGTATGGTGCTGCGCTTTATTTTCATGATAAAAACAATGGTGATATCACTTCAGTGTTTTAGCTACTGCTGAACAGTGCTTGCACAGTGTCAAGGCCTTCTCTGTTTCTCACTCTGCCCCCACCCAGGGTGCAGACACAGGGTGGGCGGGAGGTTGGAAGAGGACAGAGCCATACAGCTGAGCCAAAATGACCAGAGATACTACGTATAATGCCACGTTCAGCAATAAAATGGTGGTTGTGGTGGAGAGTTTTTTCTACGCTAGCCATTGCTTGGAGACCAGCTGGACATCACTCAGCCTGTGGGAGGTGGTGAGTGTTTGCTTTTGCATCACTTGGGTTGCGGGGTTTTTTGTATTCACCCCATTCACTTATTAAGCTGCCTTTATCTTAACCCACAATTTTTTATTGATTTTGCCTTCCAATTCTCTCCCCCATGCTGCTGGGGGAAAGTGAGAGCAACCAGGTGGGACCTTACCTGCTGGCTGGGTCAGCCCACCACAGTCATTTAGATCAAATACAGATATGAACTCACATGGTAATAAAACGAGAATTGAGGCTAAAAGCACCTATTGTAAACACGTTAGCATTTCAAATTCTTCTACGTTAGGCAAAGACAGAAATACCATAGAGGTTTCACCACACATGGAGCTGTATTTTGTAGCTGCTATAGTAAGATTAGTGATATAAATGTCTCTCAATCATCCAGATTATTTAGACATCATTCACAAAACTGCAGCAGTTCCAGACTTGTGCTGTTTGAATATCTTATGATAGTATTCTATTTAATTGACTGCATACGACCTAAAAGTGGCAGTTTTGCAAAATTGCTTTTCATTTCCCTTTGCATTTGTGTCTGAGAGACCACAGAGCCATGAACAAAAGGGCAGTCAACATGGCTTGAGGAAAATTGCAGGAGACAGTCTTACTTCTGCTATCACCTGAGTTTCACTGGTACTGCCTAACACTCTTGGGGGAAACAAATTCATTAACTAGGCGTGGAACTTCCATATTACTTAGCATGAGCAGCCTACTTGTTGGGTAGGACTGATTTGTTTCTTTTGGTCCTCTCACGCCCGCGCTCCTTGCATCCCCCTCAATCACCTTTTCTCTGAATGGATGTGCAGCTCTGCTGCGTGCTCATTTGGTTGTCTTCGCCTGGTGCCCGAGGCCAAATGACTGAGTTGCATTTTTCAATTACAGGCAATTGTCAGCGAGAACCATGGCATATAGGTCCATCGGTTCAGGACAAAACTGGTTTTACAAAGTGGGTTTCAGATCAAGTATCTTACTGCAGAATTTCCTGTTTGAACTTTGTAGATATGCTGTTTTAAAAGTCACATTAAGAATATTTGAATATAAGAATATTCATCAATGCAAAGTACGTTGCTATTGTATATAGGCCAGATACCAGTGCAAAATATCCTGTTTTATTGAAATGCTGGACCTGATGCCAGCTTTCTAGGCAATGCTAGAAATGAAGACAAAGGTCTCATTTTCAGAAATGACAGAACTATTCTAACCAGATGCAGCTGGAACAGGACTGATTTCCCAGAGGCTACTTTAGCATCCAGTAGTTGAAATTCAAGGCACACTTTTGAAAATTTGGGCTAGAAGATACTAACACCATTTGTCCTTGTTTTTATATTTTGAGCTATCACTCAGTAACACGTATCTAGACTGGTGGGCAGGTGTAGGACTGCTTCTTTATTGATACTGGTACTGTTCCTTAATCCAAAAGCAAAAGGCACATGTGCACCAGCTCCTGCACACTACCCTGCATGCATTAAGTATTCACCACCCTGAACACTAGTTTGTGCTCAGCTCAGGATTTATCAAGCATTAGGCACTTCGCTTAGAATGAGCATTCAGAGATTAATTTTCCCATTAAAATTAATTTCATATAAACACTTTGTAGCATTTGGGTAAATTCGTGGCTTTTTCTAACTCTTCTGCCTAACTGACTAGACTACATGAGACAATTCAAGAAAAGCTATTGAGCAAGAGGGCAAAGCCACCCATAAGAATTCAATTCTTTTTGGTCACCTGTATGTTCACAAGACATTTTTAGGTACTTATGCAGCTCTTACTGGTAAATTTGAAAAATTCAGGACCAAATTGCTTTTTCTTGGCAAACAGTTAAGTTTTATATTTCACCCTTATAGTCACTCCTACTGTGCTTCCCTCAGTGGTGATGCTGAAATAGTTCTGAACTAGTAAAATAAACCTTTAAAAAGTTTCAAGCAGATTTTCTTGATTTAAAAATGATGATTTATGATTATGCGAACTAGGTTTAATATGCATTAGGAATTCAAATGCTGTTGCAATAATTTTTTAGTAAAAGCTGCTTTTTAGAACTACCTTTGCACATTCTCTCCACAAGCAATAATTCTTCATCTATAGAGTAATTTATTTCTTCTGGTTTTAATATGTTACAGATGAATGGTTGTATGTCTTTCCTGTTAGAGCATTACAAGACAGGCCACTTTTGCATTAGGCTGGTACTACAACAGATACCTGTGGTGCTCTTCATGGTTCATGTGGTACTAATTTAAATGGGAAGTTGCACATATTTCATTGAAACACTTGGTAAAGCCAGCTTTCACAGAAGGGTGCAAATGATGGACTGTTCTCTGTGTGCAGCTGAACTGCTCTAAATGTGTCAGTGAGGGTTATGGATCATTTCATTCACCCATCAGCTCTGGTCCGCTGTGTGTACAAATCACAGTATAGTGTCATCCAACAGAACATTCCTGACAATACTAGAACATTTATAGTACTGCCATTTTTAATAGGAGTTCTGCAACCCTGTTTAAATAGTATTACTTCTTTAACTCTTTAAACTCTGAATTTGAAGTCATTTTTGGTTTCCTTCTCTGTTAGTTGCAGTGTTCCCAGTTTGGACTCTTTGCTCATTTTTTTGGTTTCATAGCTACTGGAAAAGGAAATAAGAGACACTCAAGGTTAAAGGTAAGTTGCAGCTAAGACCCACATTCAAGAAAATTTCAGTCTCCATAAATAGTATGCTATTTTCTGTTTTTTTCCTCAGCAGTGATCTTTGGATAATTCAATATCCCCTGAGCATAGAGTCCCTTTAAATATCAAACAGTCCACCTTCATTCTCTGTCAAGAATCGATTGAATTGATGGCAAATGTTATATGATTAGTGAACCCTTTGTCTTTCCATTGTCAGGATGAAAAACATTTCTGGCAGTTGAAGTAGACTATTTCCCCATTACCTAGGTTTTACAGCTGAGAAAAGAAACTTGCTGAAATTTAAAGGAAACTTTGTCAGTGGCTTCTTGTCACGAATGGGAGAAACTGCAGCAAGAAACCCAGCATAATTATGATTATTGTAAAAGCAAAGGCATGTATTTGTATTTAGGGAGTGTCCAACTGTTTTAGCACTTACTTATTTTATCTTACTTTTTTGTTAGAACTGATCTCTTCTAGTCCTGCATAATAGACTGACAGAACTTGCACACAGAAGTGGTGCTGATCAGACATATAAATATATACATCCAGGCTTCCCTTTATTTTGTAATTGCCATTCAAAATCAAGGGTTGTGAGTGTTCATTTTCTCCTGAAGGACTGGTGACTTACCTAGGTGCAAGGGAGATGTCCACACTGGTGAAATTAAGGTAGCTTACTCAAAGTATTGAAGCTATAAGCTCTTGTTAAACCCAAACCTACAGTCACTGGAGACTGACAGGCTCCTAACTCAGACTTTCGGGTTTCTCCGTGAACTATAGGAAGACTCATCATCTATGCTAGACACCAAAACTAGGTTTTTAAACTTACGTAATGTGAATATCTCCTAGTTGGTCAACTATGGATTTAGAAGTCTGTATTTAAGAAATAAGGTTTAAGATGTTTTAGTACAAACCTTGACAGCTGGTGACTTCCCAAACCAGTTTACTATCCCATAGCCCTTCAGAGAGTAGGTAATTTTGGACCAATGTTACTTCACAAACCTCATTTCTGAGTTTGTACCAGGCATTGTCATTCTGCATATCTCCTAGATACATGGGGAGTGCTCTGAAAGCAGCACTCTTAAACAAAACAAAGCAGAAACCAGCAATAATTTTTTTACTTGAACAACATGGGATTTTTCCTGAATGTGACTAAGCCTGCACAAGCCATCCTGGCTGAAGTTAATAATGCTAGAAAAAATTCTAACACCATTAACCGTTTTCATCACTTGAAAGCAAAGATCCTGCGTCACCACTGACAACCACGGTACGTGTAAGGATATTAACCACAGAATACAGGTTACATATTCCCTTCTAGCTGTGGTCCCCTATGGACAACAACAACAACTGTCAACATTTGCATTATTTTTTCTGTTTCAAACAACACCCCATGCTCATGCTGCGTACACACATTACCAGTGCACCCACAAATAGGACCACGAAGTCTCATGGGGCTTTTTGTTAGTATTTTCAATTTATCATTGCTAAACTTTCACTTAGCCCCTTCACAGAAACGGAACCGTTTCAGTGCTTTTAGGTACCATAGTAGAGGCAGTTTGGGGGGGCCACGCTCCACAGCCACATAGTGACATCTTTCTTCTCTCTTGTGGGATGCAGGGGCAGCTCAAGGGGTTAATGAAATGCGAAGAGGTGGGCCAAATAAATTTAACTCCTTGTTTGGTTGTGGGATTATCTTGCTACTGATGATCATGTAGATTTCAGAGTATTTTTAAATGTAATTTTTCCTGTGGTAAAATCTACTTACTCTAGTCTCATATTTCATGTCAGTGTAAGGGCCAAGTTCTGCATGGTTCGAGCAAAATTCCTGTCATCATTTTTAAATTAGAGATAATTAGTATGCATTTTATTTGACTTGGGAGTATGGTATAATTACTCCTTGCATGCTTTTAATCCAGCAGTAGCTTTTGCTTCTAAGGTTTTGATTTTTCTTTACATTTAAAGTTAAACACTCATTTGCTAAATATATTTGAAAAAAATTCACACTGTAAAAAAAAGAAAGTTATTAAGTTTACTGTGAGGATAGTTTTGAATTTAGTTTTCTTCTTATGTATGTGATAGAAAGTTTTCTCTTCTCCCATTGACTTCAGTGAGAGCAATGTGAATTACGATTTTTGCCTATGTAAATTAATGAAACTCCATCAGTGGTATCAATAAGCCTGTCAACATAAAATAACTAGAGAATTTGACCATATTTATGTCTTTTGGCCCTGTGAGATTATTACTGGGGTTTTTTATCTTTGTTGGCAACATCTCTCCTCTCAGAGCTAGAGGGCAAGGGTCCACTCTTGGCTTTTGCAGATATGCATGCTGTGTTATGGAGACACTCCAGCTTCTCTGTAAATAAACCCTAACAATACCATTCATCCTCCCTGTAAGTGAAAAGAAAAGCCATTATACTTTCCAGTTTCTCAAATTAAAGTTGACAGACAATGGCGATATGCTCTGAATATATGATTGAAATTATTTGCGAGATTAAAAACCGTAAATTACTCCATTTCACACCATGTGTAAATAATGTTTCTTTGTGCCCCTTCATTCAAGACTGTATGTTTGGGAACAGTCACTTTTTCTTTAAAAAAACCCCATTTGTTAAAAATGAGACATGATTTCTTGCCAGGGAAGCTGACAGAGAAAAAAAAAATATGGTGATGGAGAAGATACTTTTCATCTCCTTCTGAATGATCACTGTGTGATGCTGCTTCCTAAATTCCCTAGCTAAAAGCCAACCTCACTACAGAAAAATTACTCGTATCCATTTCCCAAATTGAGTAATGGCAAGCAGGGATTCTTGGACTATGCCTGCACCTCGCAACGAAAGCCTGCGTGAGACGTATTGTAGCACGCTCTGAGCAAGCTGGTAAGTCTGTGCAGCGAGGACATCAGCGTGTGACGCAGAAGCTATAAAACCACATTAAAGTAGCGTAGCCCTGACAGGCAGGACTAATAAGCCCATATGCCGGGTCTCCTGCTCCAGAGATAGCCCGCTCCCAAATTGCTTGGGTACCTCAGCGTGGGACTTCCCACGCAGGCAGTCTTGTCGAATGCCACACAGGAATTTTATTCTCTTCCCTGGTTTCTGCAAGGGGAGGCTTATGGCTTCATCTTTAGATCAGTACAGCTGGGCCTTTCAAAGGCTGCACAGAGATGGGGCAACTCGGGAAAAGCATGAAAGAAAATTTTGCTGAAGGGGGAAGTTCAGCGCAGCTCGCTGGTGCTTCTGCTTCTAAATGGCAATCTTTTTCATGGGGAGCTCCTGTTTAGGAGGCTTGCAGACTGGTGATAACTATGATTTTTCCTAAAGTGGCTTTTTCGTTTCTTTTCTTCCACCCGCTGTGTACCCACGTACTGTGCACCAAGTAGTTGACCTATATAAACCTGTCGAGAAACATGATTGCCAGCAACACATGGTTGTAAGAAGTTCGACATTATCTTGAATATGTTGTAGTGAATATTTGACAAAGCATCAGTAATGCAGGTTGTGTTTGACAAAAACAATAATGCTGAAAAATGTGATTAAAACTTTAAGGACCGGGCCACATTTCACAGATATTGATTGCTTAATTACCACTTACCCATTGACCAACATGTCTCTAACAACGAACATTTGTTTTCAAGTGAACATAGCAAGTTCCAAATTGATTAGCAAAACATTAAATGAGTTTTCCCTTTCCTGTTTTACAAGTGTTCATTTCTGAGCCCGAGTACATCGTATTCCTGCATCTCACACGGTTATGCAATGTGCAGGTTAGAATTAGTGGAATTCCTAAGCCATGAGAGAATTGCAAACTCTTTTCCCATTGATATTCCACAAAGGAAGTGAACTTGGAAACTAATGTGGTTTTGGGGGAAAACCTGAATAGAGGCCTTAGTGGCGTTCAGTTTTCGGCAGTTGGCATGTTGTTCAGTTTTGTCCAATTATCAATAAATAAGAGGGATTAGCTGCTGGTAATGGTGCAGTGGACAAAGGATGCAGGTCACATGCAGCGAATTCAGAAAAGTGAGAGTGTACTTAGGAAAAAAAGCTTTTCTAAATTAGCAATAAAAAGAGATTATTAGGTTAACTGTTTAGTTTCTAAAGTAGATAAATCCTGATGATATGAATTCGCTGCTGAATTATACCCTGAGTGATATGTCAAGGTTCATCTAACTTTCATCTTCTTACTACAAAATAATCATTTAGCTCTTCATCTAACTTGCTGCACAAAAAGCCGAGCCTTTGGAAACCGATGAATATGACCTTGAGAACTGAAACCAAAAGAGAAGACAAACAGAAGTGAAACTTCAGCTGCTTAAAATGTAGATTAATGATTTTAGAAGTTTAAATGTCACTCTGTTTATTCACCTGAAATTTGCCCTGAAAGGAAGAGCAAAAATGCTCACGTCTTTAAGTACAGAATATGAGCTTTCATGGAAAGTGTTCAGTACAGAAAGTGTGTTGATTTATGTTATGAACGGTTCCCTAGCTTTTATATTCCCTCTTTCAGTATCAATTTAAGCAGTGAGGTAATCAAAGTTAATTAAGAAAAGTTTGGTATTTAGAGTTTAGAGATGCAGATGCTTTGAGACTGTTATTTTACACTGTCCAGAAATCTGAGAAGTGGTAGATCAAGAGTGATTCATACTCACAGATTAATTTGGAGGCTCCAAGCTGGGGATGGAAAAGCACCTCCTACTGTGTACATAGAGTCTAGGCATCCAATAAATCTCTGCCACACTAGTTCTCCAACTGAACAGCAGAGAAGGACACGGTAAGACATATAAGTGCTCAGCAACAGAAATTTTAGCCAATGGAACATTATCTAAAACCTGACATTACACGTTATACCATCAACTGATAAATCCTCTTGGACAACACATTCCCTATAGAACATTGTACACAAGTAGTTTCTATCCAATTCACTATATGTCTGAATGAATTATTTGTGGGAGGAGTGAGAAGAGAAGTTATAGTATTTGCAATACATTTTCATTTTAAAATGCCAAGTTTTCTGCAACCTGACCTGCTGGACACTCTCAGTTTCTCTTCAGTACATGGAAATTGATATTTCAAGTTAGTTTTAAAGCCCTAGATAACATGACAGGCACAGAAATGTCCACTGGTAGTTCTGTTGTTAAAAATAACCGGCTTAGTCAGCTCCCCCTTAAACATCCTTTCATCACGCTTGTGCTGAGGGTGCCAGAAATGGAGATACCTCTGTCTGCGTTGTCTATTAGTTTTTGTCAACAAGCAGGAAAAGAGGAAAAAAAAGACATGGCTAGGAAGCTTGTTCCGTGAAGAAAACAAGCGCCCAGCATCCTATAGATATTCCTTACACGCCTTCTGTGTTCCCAGCATAAACATTAAAAATTTGAGGGCGTACAGCGGATGAATGGCTGGGGGTACTGGGGCACAGCTCCCCATTTCTTCCCATGGAGCTGACCAGAGCCCCTGCCGTTTAGGGGCCGTGCTGCTGAACTTCCAGGAGTTTACCACTTTCCCAATCAGCTACCATATGGTAATAAACCCAACGCACATAGCAAGGGATGTTGTTCGTTTTTGATTAGAGGAGGTTGGAGACACATATTCCATTTTATGAACTAAAATACCTGCTGCAGTTGGCTTGTGGATTATACTTTTCTCAGGTATATGGCCTGGAAAATGGCTGATGTGTGCCAAGTAAGTGATGTTTATCAACTTGCAGCTTTTTATGAACGCAGGGGAGAAAAATGTGTATAACAGGATTATAAAGACTTGAATCAAATCCAGACAAACTGTTCTTGTTTTCTAATCTGCAAACACGTAAATACTGTTATAGCTCTGAAAGTAGAAAAAAAAGTGTAACTTTCCAAATAAAATTCTATTAAAGTCTCCAAAGTTAATTAATGTAATAAATATGCCTGTGCTATATTAGGCAACAAACCTAACACTATTATCTCTTCCTATTTTCTTCCTGGGTAACTCAGTACATCAGTATTCTAAGGCCTTGAACTATATACAGTGCACTCACTTAACTATCACCACCCAAAGCCAAGTATTTCAGCAATACACAGTTATAAACAAAAAGTGATTATGATTATATTTAGTAAAGTTTGGAGCCAGGATTTTCTATTGCAGTTTTATAGCAGAAGGTAGTATAAATTCCTTATTAAGAGGCTATAATTGCTGGAAGTGGCATACCATGTTTGTTTTACGAGACTATTATTGTTTAATAAGGGTGGCAATAGAGGAGACGACTGAGAAAAGTTAATGACACACATAGTTGAGAACTAAATCCTCTATAAAGTCTGCAGACCATGTCTTGTGATGTCAACTAATCTTGCCAATTCTTAGTCATGCTCCACTGACTTGTAGTGATAACTAACCGATTCACTAAGTTGGGGAGCGTAGATCCTTGGGCTATCTTAAAATAGTGCATGTTCCATTAATTAAGTATCCCATGCATTTTGGAGAGGAAAAAATGTCCTACTCAACATATGGGTTCAGGATGAATAAATTATTTTTTGTCTGAGTTTCAACAATTCAAAGACCTGTCCCTTTTTTCACCTTCCTCTCTCCTCTTAAGTAGATCCATTTTTTATGACGTATCATGCGTTGAGACCACAGCCAAGTCGTAAATATCAGCATTCCCTTTTAAGACATAGAAATACAACTTGTGATATTTGCTAGCGGTTTTTTGGTGCTTCTGTTAGCCGAACAATGTCAGCTAATGGTCTACTCTAATGGATTCTCATTGTACAATGTTTTCTCCCACCAAGCCAGTAGGACTCTGTTGAGAATAGTGTAGTGCTTGTTAGAAGTAAAGGCATCCAGATCTGGGGTTGCTACCCAAATCTCTCCCTTGCTGGCTGGAGGTGTCCCTGGGAGGCTGTCTCTGTGATCACAGACAGAAATGAGGGAAAGGGAAGGCAGTGTCAGTCTGCAAACTCCCATCCTTTAGGAGGGTTCAGGGCACAGTTTGGTAACCTACGGGTACAAACCAGAAAAGAGAACAGCGAGCCGAGGTGTCTAATGAAGGGTGTTTATGTTTCAGTTCATGTTTGACTGAGGAGTTCAGTCACATCATATCCAAACTTTGTTTCCAGTGGCTCCTAAAGTCTGAATAAATGAATAAGTTCTGAATTAAGTGCTTCCACAAAGCTTCCCAAACTTTATCCCAGCTGATGGGATGCACTTCATGCAGTAGTTTGATTACTCATTTTCTCTTATTCCCCATTCCCAGAAGTGCTAAATCTGACCCGTACTTTCACTAGGCTTGCTGCTCCAAATTTCACAACACTGATTTTTTGAATTTCATTCTGACTGACATCATGTAACAGCGCTAAAATGTGGTTCAATGTTCATTAAATATCTAGTACATTGACAATATTTTAGTGATTTCGTGATAGTGACTCCGATAACCTATGACTAGAATTTACCCTGTTCTTGACAGGGAATACTGGACTATATGCCTAAACGGAACGCAGTCCATTGCTCGGCCTTAGCTGCTGCCAGCTATCTCTGTGGGGGGAGCAAAAGAATAGGAATGGAATTTCTTCCTCTTTATTGTTGCATTTGAGAAGTTATTAAAGGCTTGTTGGGGCTCCCTGCCCCTTTTCTTTTTTTAATACACTGGTTGGCACTCCAGTACTAGTGGCTAGATTTTACCATGTTAAGAAATATTAATGGTCATACATATGCAAGTAGTGGAAGACACTTGCACACTTAATTCTCCACAATGGTCTTGGCAAGCAGTAGTTATGTTTTATCTTTCCTGTAACTAGACTTTGTTTTTAATACGCTACATTTCAACTTACTTCTGAAATCTCCTTGAAGAGCTGGGTTAAATGAAAGGCAAAAATAGGTTCTCTGCTTCAAAAAATGTATGAAAGAAGAAACAAGCAAGGAAAATATACATGAAACAAAAAGCAAGGTAACAGAGATACACTTGTGTTTGGTTCCACGTGCAACACTGTGATATGGATGTGCTTTTCTGCTTTTTTGTTTAGACAGGGACAAATTCTTTTAGGCCAAATTCCCTCTCTTACACAGATGACAATGACACCTAAGTATATAAGGGGTCTAATGGAACAGTTACTCTATTTCTGAGGTAATGCATTAGTTGTCGTACGTAGAAGTGCAGAATTTAGTGCTCTGAGCTTTCATATATTGTCCATTATTCTTTTTTCCTTATAACTGTTTTGTCTGTTCTTATGGATATGCACGTGCATTGTCTGACACTCTGCTCTATATTATCCAACCTCTACCCTACTATGATGTAAGGTGTAAAGAGCCAAGCTTAGAGAGTTTAAACAGAACCAACTCAACCAAAGTTTGTTGTCCCAGGCCTAAAGCCAAAAATTATAGGGATGAAATCAGGAAAAATCTTCCAAGAAGTTTCTCAATTAAAAAGAACATAAAATTGCTTTTTAAAAATTAAATTCAAAATTCATTTTGATAATGAATTTTCATTAAAGCTCTTCCAATAAAAACAATTAGGCATTTAAGGTGCCTGAACAGCAGCCTATGTTGGCTGCATTTCATGCACCACCTCACATATCACCTGTCCCCCAAACCCTTGCATCACCTTTCGCAAACACCTTCCAGCATGTGCCTTTCATTTGTAGCAGAAAAACATGCTCTAATCCCACCACACTGCATCTATGTGAAAGATTTGCAAGCTGTGGATAAGCATGCTGTGACTGGTCATACTTGTGAGGCTGGAGGAGAGTAACGAAGAGCAGAAGGCTTCAGACACCTTAAGGTGAGAGAACCAGCACGTTCTCCCATTATGAGTTAGTTAATCAGAATAACATAGAGGATGCTTCTGTGTGACTGTAAGCCAGCTATAAGTCACTGCTGCAACACCAGGGGCTCCACGGAGCCACCACTGATGCATGCATGCACAAGACAAAAGACCCAAATGAAGTGCAAGTGTCAACGAAGCTGAGCAAAGGTTTAGCTCCGAAAGTCCTCGGTTCCTCAGCAACCTGATAGAAACCTGTGGGTGTCAATAGCCAGAATGGTAAAGCTTTCCGCATGGAAAAGGCATCATCCTGGCATCAGAAAATCATCCCGCAGTTTCTGAGCAAATGACGGTGCAAATAGGAGCCCCACCAGGTAGAAAAGGCTTAGGTGTCAGACAGCTCCCTGCACAACAAGAACAACTCCCTGGCAAGGCGCAACTCTTCCCAAGCTCAAGACGTGGAACAGGGTCATGGAAGTCCCCGATGAGTTGGTGCTCCGTACTGAGAGGAGACCTTCAGCTCTGCAGCCACACCAGATGTTGTACCACTGTCCTCAAGGACATGAGAAAAATATTCTTTTTTTTGTACTAGTGATGTCCTTCCATCTACAGAGCCACGTTCAGTCCACTGTCTTGCGCTGGCCACGTTGTAGATGTCTCCTGGAATACCTTCTCTCCCCTCTCTGCTGCACAGGGGGCTCCTGGCCTTCTTGTCGAAGAGCTCCTCCAGGCTGCAGAAAGGGTCCCTGTACCTGAGGGATGGAGGACATAGTGCGTGGTCCAGGCCGCGCTGCCCGGCAGGGTACGTGCTGTTGGATACCGGCACTTTGGACAGGGACCTTCACAGGTGTCAGGTCTCCAGGCGTCATGTGCA
>JAVJGH010000054.1:5807918-5821630 GCA_035590175.1 Aviceda leuphotes
AGTCTTCATTTCAGGAGGGGGTACATAAACAGCCCAGCTGGCAGAGTTTGTTTGTGGGGCTGGTGGTGTCTAGTGGGAGAGGAGGAAGAATAAACCAAACTTGTTCATAGATCATACGGGTCTGTTCACTTGGGGGGGTTGGGGCAGAGGCTGGGAATGTCTGTAGAACGCCTCTTATGGTGGGCCACAATTTAAAAACACTATTCCAAGACAAACAGCTGTGATCCCAACAGAACCAACCTTCCTACTCAAGTGTCCTGATGACATTATAGTACATATATTTAAACCACTGAAGGTGTGATTCTATCCTCCCAGCTGAGGTGAATATCTGTTCTCCTGGAGTCAGCCTCGTCGTTAATTGTCTCCTCATTCTATGCAACAACAGGCAGCAGAGACTGCTAGGATGGTTAGCTGCGGCTGCCTGGTTTATTGCAAGACTGTTTCTTCAGACCTGATTAACAAATGAAAACTGACTGATTAATTTAACTTCAGCACCTTCCCAGAGTCCCTGAAAATAATTTTGAACTTTGCAATAGGTATTTTTAAAATAATATATTTCTCTATGGGGAAGAAGATAAGGGAAGTCATGTAACTATTCCAGACCAAAGGCGTCCTAGTCTAACAATCCGGAAGACAAGCTGTGGGACTTCTTTCATGGAATAAACTGAATGCGCATGGGAGGAACAATGAGAGGACGCAAGCCATCTACTCACTTAAATTCAAATGTTGCATAGTCTTAAGAGCAAAAGCTCGTAAAACTACCTGTCTTTTATACTCTAATAATGAATTAAAAACACATGCAGAAAAAATAAAATGAAAAACAGGTTTGTGGTGACTTTTTCTTTTTTTGCCTTCTTTCAACATTTTTAGTGAGATTTTAGGCATTTAAGACTTTGTATACCTGTGATAATAAAAGCTTTGAGAAGCTTTAGATTCCTAGCCAAGCCATGTCTTTAACCACTTCAGAGATCCAGAGGAAAAATTCTTGTGAGTTGAATTGAACTGTGATGCTCTTTCCAGGATCCATTTACTAACAGATCAATCGTACTACATTATACATTTGGACTTCCACTTTACCACGTATACCTTATTTATTTGCAGTTGCAGGGTTTGGGGCCCATTGATGTCTAGACCCTGTTTTTACCTCTTGCTCATACTGTTTTCCCTCAACATTTTAATTACTTGCAGGGGTTAGTCCTCTGTGCCACCCAGTCATTGCCACAGCATTAATTGGGTGCTTCGGATTTTTTTTAAGTGCCCACTTTTCGCGACAGCACTGACTTTCTGCTCCTCAGCATCTGCAGACTTGCCTGCTCCTAAACTCCCTGATTCCCAACCGTGGTCAGTACCCCGCAAGAGTTCCACTTTGGGAGCATGCAACAGCGTAATTCTGGACATACTCACAGCACCTTTAGAGCAAACTGCTATTTTTTCATTTATGATATGCGTCAGAAAGAGCAAATCCCAACTGATCTGCCGCTTGTGGATTTCCTGAGCGTTATCGTTCTTCACTGTCCGTTTCCTCCCACCTGGTTCCCTTCCAGCTCTGAAGGAAGGGAACCCCTTCCCCATTTCTTCCAGCCCCCGTTTCTCCCACAGCCTGTCTGCAGGCTGACCTCCTTGGCCAAATGCAAACCACGGCAATGCAGACAGCAGGGAGTCTCCAGGCACTCCATTAACCCTTTCTTGGCTCCTAGCACCTTTTCAGGTTTGGAGATCGAAGCCCTGTTTGCAAGTTCAACCTTGTAAGCAATGGATTGGCTGAAAACAGATTTTCCTGATTGCTGGTCTCTCCTCCTCCTTAAAACCCAACTCATTTACACTGAATACTCCCACCCTTTCTGCCTCCCTTTTCTTCAGGGAGCTCGACCTTTGCTTTTCTCCCATTCACCACGTCACTTGCTTCTTCTGCAGTTTATTACGCTGTTTGTTTGTCAGACAAGCTTAGCCACACCGGCTCGACCTTGCCTTTCTTAAGATGAGAACTTCATGAGGTTCTTTTCTGAACAGTGCCTCATTTTCAATAGTGACCGCCTTTAGCAATTTACAGCCCCATGTTGTTGTGGAAGAGCACATTTCAGCCCCCTTCACACAGTCAGGCGACTTCAGGTTCCTGATACAAAGACACCCTTCCTCTCCGGTTTCGCGAAACCTCTGCTGATACAGACACTTTAGTCCTCCCCTCGCCGTCAGAGATCTCCCGACTCCAGGACCGAGACGTGCCCCAGGTCTCGCTCGCTGCCTGCCCCAGTGGGACCCCCATCACAGACACCAGTGTAACTTTGTCCTGGCGGCAGAGGTCGTCCCAGAAGGAATTTGGCTCACGGACAGCTTAGCTGACAACCTGAGGCTTCTGGTCAGGACGGCCCGGGGGTGAAACCAAAGCTCGGGCTCCATTGAAGTCAAGAGCTTACTTACTGGTCCTTAATATGGATGAATTTTTGCCTAGGTTTAAGTGCTTCCCTCAATTGGGCAAAAGCACATAACTGTCCTTTATTTCCTCCAATAAATAAGCTTATTTCCCCCCGTCCATCTGTCTGCCTCTCTATTTGATCTGCTTTATTGTTTGCTTTCATCTCAGGTATTGTTCACACTGTCGTTTATTATTAATTTTTCCTATCGCTTTATTACATGTTAGAAGTCAAGCGGAGTGGATGCTGAATTCACCTAGTATTTGCTTTCAGAATAGGTCATAAAATAATGTGATGCTATGTAGAGATTCAGGGCATGCCTTCAAATAGAAGATAAAGATTTTTTTACATCTATCAGTCCAAGAAAATTAATGTAGCCTCTACTTGCCTCTCTCGACCTTGGTATCCCTTATTAAACTTAGGGCAATTACGATCTGAACGTTTTTAGTATGACAAACATCAGGGATCATCTGAGGTTAATGTCAATTAATAGGCTGTGGCAGTCATGGAGTAACTGGCAATTTGGCTGAGAAATGAAAGAAACAAGGAAGCAGAAAAAGGTAGAAGGACATAATACTGTATCACTCAGGAATCAAAGACGGAAGTGCAATAAATACTAATAGTGAGAAAGGAATCATTGCAAGTTAAACTCCATAGCATCCGTCAGCCCGTACCGCCGTGTCAGACTGATCACTGCGGCGATGCCTGCACCCTGTATTCCGCCAAGGAGTTCCACTGGGCGCGTGGGGGCTGGCAGGGCCGGAAGAGGGGATCTGCCAGAAAGATCTCCGCAGCATTTAATGCTCTTTTAATGGGACCTGGAGTAATTGTTGTGCAATTCCTCTACGTACCTGCGTACGGCTGTGTCATATTTTAGAAGACTTCTTGCTTTTTATCTCAGGTACAGCTGAGCCAGATCCTTGCAGATATAATTGGCTATAGATCCTCCGACTTCGCCAGGATTGTGCCGCTTTACACCAGCCGAAGCTGAGACCCGAGAGGTTTTATAATTCAGAATACCATATATCCTGGAGAAACAGATTTATGTAGAGGATGGTGTTCACCTGGCATAGCATACTGTAAAGGAAAAATGAGAGACAAGAAAACAAGCTGTCTGCTTTCCTAAGTTAGAAATTTCTCCATTCCAGTTAGGGACGCAAATAATAAAACATTATGTAGAGCATTTCTGCCCATTATTGAGTCAATTTTAAATAAAAATCCTAATGAATACACATGGATGTGTTTTATGCATTTTTATACATATGAGGTATAAAAAAGATGCACACTGGATCTGGTTTTTCAGTTAGGCACACATAAGAGCTTAACGAAAAATGAGTGTGGTGATATGTCAAATTTATGTACATTTACCATGATTTCATGTATAGTGGGGGACCACGAGCTGTTTCCAAATCTTACTATGCTATAGAAATAAAAAATGATTTCATGAAAAAAATATTATCACTAGTGTCATGGTAACTGTACCCATAAATCAGGCACACAACTGAGCATACAATATATACTAGTAATAAATTTGGATTTCAAACAATTATTTCCTGCATTTAACTATTTGGTCATTTACATATGATTTTTATCTGCTGTTGAAGGCCATAGCTCTCATATGATATTTTGAAGATATCCAGTGTCATTGCTAGCTTCCTGATGCACCCAAAATTGGATACATGAAACATAAGGCAAGTTGTGAAAAAAAGGTAAGAAGAAAATCCAAAGCAATATATAAATATGTGTATACAAGAAACACCAAACCCTTTTGGATTTCACTAATTGTGTTCCAAAGACTTTTTCTTTGTTTTTTTTTAAATTCCTCCTTTTCAAAAGTATTCAGACAGTATTCAGGTGTTAACAGCCTTTATTCAGTGTAATTGCAATGTTCTCTTATGCCTTCGGTGAGGTTTTTGTTGCTGTTCCATTGTACTATCACAATTGTCCTGTTCATTGGACTTTGAGAGTTTAAGGCTTACAACTCATTCTAACAAGCATGTAAGAAGAAGAGTGTAAATGTCTCTCTTTTATCTGTGTCTAAGAATGAGCTTGCAAGCAGCATTTTCCATGTATAGATTTCAAGGGAAAATCAACTAATTTGGTACCCCATGTCTATAGCATTTAGGAAAGATACAGACCCTCCATCTCTGATAAACTGGAAGCCAGACCAAGAGTATTTTAAAATAGCACCAGGGAATCATATTGTACTTTAATGGCTGTTTAGTAGAAGAGTCTGCAGCTATCCATGTTTTGAGACATGTTTTAGTTATAAGGCTATGATTAAACTGTGGAACGTGGTGAATGCCGTAAAAAGAAAACACCCTGAACACAGCTCCTATGTATTCACATGTGTTTGAATCTTAATGGAATACATCTGTTCTTTTTGTTTAAAACTGTTATTTTAAAAGAGCAAAACAACAACAACAACAAAGAAAAGTGAATACATAAATTGTGAAGGAACAATGAAATTCCATTTCGTCTTACCCAAGAGGTAGCATTTATTAATGGCCACTTGGTAGTGGAAAGTAGGGAGATAGTATGTGGATTATTTTAAATTATTACGTATCTTCTTACTTAGAATATAAGTAATTACATTAGTACAGTTGACTACAAAAACAAGCAATAAATCCACATTAGTTTGTTGAATCTGTGTTAGCGGACATCCTTGGTGTGCAATTCAGATTAATATTTATAGCTCTGCATGAATTTCTTGTACTTGGCTCTGTAAATTTAGCTTGGAGGACACCAACAACTGTGCTTAGTTTTGTGATGCAATGAAAAAAAGTCCATGTTGATTGAAGTCCAAAATTATTTTCAAATATAAATGTATATTTGTGTTTCTGTCTTTCCAAAGTGGCTGAGCTAAAAAAAGCTTTCCAAGTTTTTTTTCAGAAGCCTCTCAGCTTCGAGATACGGTGTTTCTACATTAGAATGTGAAAGATTAAATTCAGCATATATGTACGTATTTTTTTTCAAAGAAAAAACCTCTTCGAACTTTCATCTTAAAATCTAAGGCATGGTTAAATCTCTTACAAAGATTCCTTACCTTTTCATTAGAATTCTGTCTTTGCATTCGTAGTTTTTTACACATTTTTAAATGCTATTCTAAATATTTTGCTTTCTTCCAAAGTTAGTGTTTTGAATTAGCAAGAAAAGTCCACTTTTTCTGTCTTCTGTATTCAGAAGTTCTAAGATCTTTCCAAACTAATCAAGTTGACAGTATCTTATCTTATACTGGGAGGTGTCTTATATTGGGGGTTGCCTGCAGAAGCAAAAGGCACCAGTACTGGGCACAAAGACAACTCTAGTACCAGCAATACACATAGGAATGCTGTATTAAAAAAAAAATTATCTCATATGAAAGAAGATAGGCTCTTGAGGCAGCTAGTAAATTATCCTCCAGCCCCTAGGTTTGTGTGCTATAATTGTTATTGCAGATAGCTAGAACTTAGGAAGAAAAGCATGTCCTTTAAAATAAGCAATAGGTATAAAGGTCTAAGGAAACATTTTAAACTATTGAATGCTCAGAATAATACATGAATTGCAATGCTAAAGTATTACTGGCCATTAACAGAAAAGATATAGCCCAGATCAAGCAAAGTCAATCTTTGTACCTAATTTAAGTAGACCCCCACAAATGTTTTGAAACTGTATCCCCCTGCCAATGGACAACATATTTAAAGTTAGTGTCTGTAGTCCCTGTTCAATCAATGGAAAGATGTAGGTCTGTCTAAAGGAACGATGGTGAAAAAACCCTCCGAAATTAGTCCTAATTTAGAAAACTACCTCTACACTGTCTGAAATGTGAATCAAGTGGAGGAAGTAAAGATAATTCATTTGCAGATGAATAATCTAGTATAGAGAAAAACAGCCTGAGAGAAGCAGGCGTGATGGTCAACTGGATGGTAGGTCAAATGACGTCCTGTAGTTTGTAGCTGACAAACTGTAGTTTGTACTAAGGGCAACTTATAAAGAGCCCTATTGAGCCTAGCCCCCAGAAGCAAAAGTTGGAAGAAATTCCAGTTTCCAGGTGTATAAGGATGGCCTTATCCTTTAAAAAAAAAGAGGGGAAATTTTATATTTGATAACTAAAGGTATTTAAATGACACTCAATTAATCTTAATAATCCTTAAGATCTCTCCCTCACTAATGTCTCTCTGGCGGTATAATATTTTCCAATCCACTATTTCATCAACAGTGACCCTTCCTAGCCCAATACATATTACAAAAATCATATAAAACTGAGAAATTAACAGCAAACAAATCACAAGGGATGCTAGTGGTTGACTAATTGAATGTTCCATTTTCAAGATTTCTAAATTCAGAAAGTCAAATATCCAGCTCCATCCCAAGCTTGTCTATGTCATTAGCAACCCAGCAGATCCTGGTCTGTCCTTGCACCGTATGTTTTACATCAATTACTTTAGTGAAAGTAAAATATCACATCATACCTTTGTCAGTTTATTTAATCATACCATAACATAGCTTTATGCTGCAAACACTGTATAACCCATAACAACAACAACAACAAAAAATAAAGACAGAACAGTTTAGTAAAGTTTGTACTGAACTATGTCCATGTAGGATGCAACATTTTCTGAACTGGAAAAAAAGGAAATTAATGTGATGATACACCAAAATTTTTACTTAGTTCAGCAGAGGTTGTTTTGGTTTTTATTTTGTTTGGGATTTTGGTTTGGGGTTTTGTTTTGGGTTTTGCTTTGACTAACAATATCCAGGGTAGAGGAAAACTAAAGATTTTAACAATGTCTTAGCAGTAATTCTTGACTTTACACTTCTGAAGTGCACAAAGATAGTTTCTGGCTTTACTGCTGTTAAAATATGTGCTGGTTTTGTGTCATTAATTTAAGATGGCATAGGTAAGAGAAGCAGCTTCATTCATGAAATCAAATTCTGCTTGTATGCCTTTCAAGAAAAAGGAAGATTTGTGTTTCTTCTAAGTGTTTGCAGGTAGTGCATCTGTGTTAATTCAAATAATGAAAGCCAGGATTGATGATGGGCTGATTCAGTGTAGCTCTTGCCAACAATTTTCAGAGATTAGGAGGTTGTTGGAAAGATATCAATGAAGGTTTAGGGATCACTGTCTGAAGTATTCTAAATTAACAGCTAATGGATGTTTTTAATAGCTCTTTTATAGATGAGTGCAGTTGAATGAAAACCGACAACAAGAAAGCTCAGCTTTGCTTAGTATGAGCTTTAACTTTTTTTCACACATGATGACCTGCCTCTGCACTAGCTTTCTTACTTTGTTTCTGCATAGGGTAAAAATGCATTTATTTTATAGTTAATAAACATATCCATACACACTTTAATCTTTTTGAGATTTTTTTTTTTTAAATACCAGAGATTATTTTCTTCTTCAAATGCTGTATATACACCGTGCTGCACTACTCTTTTCCAAAGATTTGTTCATCCATCCTGCTGTTTCTGGCAAAGTTCAGTTCTTGCAGAAATGGTGAGCAGATATGAAAAAAATGAATACTCTTTGATTATAGCTTGTGTAATCAAGTTGTCTGACCTTCCTGGTGCACAAAGAGACCTGACTTGGGTATTCAATATTCAATTTCAGTGGCCCAAAGAGATGAATAAATATAAGTGAGACAGAGTTCATATGAAAGTATACCAGTGGGACAGAAAATAAATGTCTTGAGGTTGTGTTTTGCAGTAGAGCTCATAATCTTCCTACCCTCATCTCCACTGATGCCAACTGGCTGTCAAAAGACAGGTTTTTTTGTCATAGAATAGGCAGAGAGGTGACATCATTGCTTCTGTCTGGTTCACAGGTGTTTAAAATTACCTAAGTGTTTTCAGTGTCAAAATTTGACCAACAGAGATCCATCAACTACCTCTTCCAAAAAGTAACTCTATTTACTGTTTTACATGTGGCCTTTTTTCACTTCTGCGCTATGAACATATCAGATGGGTAAGCAATGTAATTTTCAATTTTTAATTTATCTTTAGGTAAACAAAATATTCAGCAGCTAAATATCTTTAACTCATCCTGAACCTTTCCTGTTAATGTACAAACATAACTAGAAAAAAATCCATGTGGAAAACATACACATCTTTAAAATGGACCTGACTTCAAAGAGATGCCAGTTTAAGTCCATTTTAGAACTATTTGTCAGACTGGAAAAAGTCTATTTCCACTCATGCACAGGCTGTGCAGGGAACACACAATGTTACTGGTTGTCTAGTATGGATAGTTAAGTCAAACTACGTATTTCCAGTGAGTGTAACTGGAAATTAGACATCTAGCCATAATGTTGAAACTGCATTTAGACAATACATTTTGGTGTCTGAATCTGGAGTGGAAACCCACTATAGAAACCTGCAGAGTACGTATTAATAAAATAATAATTATTTTATTGTATTTTATCTTGTACCATCCTGGCATATTCTATAATGGTGCATTCCAAGAACTAGCTAATATTGATTGATACCATCCCACATGAACATAAACTTACTGCCCTAATTTATAAAAGTTGCTATGAAAAGCAAGAACTTTCGCACATCTTACAAGCTTTCTAGATTAAACAGCTTTATTTGAATCTGAGTAACATCTTGAACAGGGACATAGATACAGTATATAAGTAAGCTTTATAAAAGATGTCAGTCTCTATTATCAAGCCTAATTGGTCTATTACGTCCCTTTTTTGCAAGAAGCCATTAACTTCTTAATGCATTGTGGGCAGTAAGATTCTCATCAGCACGTTCTGCAGCATTTTTAAACCTTTCTTTCACTGAAGCAATGAAAGAAAAAAAAAGAAAAAAACAGAATTGATCCATATTGAAAAGAAAGCATATATTGTTTTTTTCCTGACACTATCACAATAAACAAAAATTGAAAAATAAGATCTTATTGAGGGAATGTTTTTAAATGGTTTTTTATTTTTTTATTTTCAAAAACACCTCAGTAGTTTTGTACAGCATCTGTAGGGATATGACTGCACCATGGGCAAGTGACTCCTGTCCCAAGAAACCTCCACACAGAGACAGGGAAAGAAATAACATTAGTACAATTTGTATCTTCTTCAGATCTAATGGTCTTCATTTTTCTTTCATTTTGTTTTGTGCTTTTAACATTTATACACATTATTGTCAAGGTTTAATATCATGATAGTGCTTTAAGGCAAAACCCTGACTCCAGTGATGGAGTTCTCTGACTCAAAATGCCAGTCAGACTCAAAAAATGTATCTAAAGTATGGCTGAAGAGAAAATAATAAGAAAGTCCAGATACAGGTTGCTTACAGCTAGGGAAAGCTAACTCCTCACATTTGTATTCTTAACCTAGCCCCAAATATTTTAAAAGTAAAAATTCTTGAGAAGAACAGCAGCATCAACATTTTTAATAGATTCAAGATTCCTATCACAACAAGCATTCAGGAAATTTTACCGTTCAGAGTGGAGAAAAAAAAGTGCAACAAAGAATAATTTTAACACATAACTGAGCAAGATATGCATGAATTCCCATCTTAAGCTCTGGGACTGAATGGCGTCTTTGGAAAAATGCATGTAATGTCTTAGCAGCTACGCTTACTACCTTTGAAACTAGACTTACTGGCCTCCCCAGATCTTGCACCTTTTCTCATATTATTTTCCTATCACTTTCTACTAGTTCAACTGTTCTACATTAATGTTTAAAAAAATTCTTGAATTCGTAATGCAGATTTTGTTATTACTCTACTTTTGTGAACCATTCAAACAAGCTATGAGACAAATACCTTTAGATAACTAATTAGTGACCTGGAGCTTCTGGAAACTAGTTGTAGTTGACAAGAGAACAGTAATTTAAACAAGGGCAAAAAGAAATGTTCCTCATTATGACTTTGCAAAATAAATAATTTGCGTTTCTAAGTCTACAGAAACAAAGAGGAATTTTCTTTAGCTGCCACCTTTTCTTCAAAGTGAACACGATGCCAGCGTCTTGTAGCGTAGTCCTTGTAAGGAACTGACAAGGGAGGCAGTTTCTTACTAGCTTGTGATCTGTGATAGCTGGGTTCTCTGCTGTGACCAGCCCAAAAAAATGCAGATTCATGTTCATCCCATTTTAGGTATTTAACTCCTCAGATAAAGACTGGACTTGGCCTAAGCATCCCCCATTGACAAAAATGCGTGGAGGACAATTCACACGATTCGTATCAGTTACACACTTGTATTTTCAATCCTATGAGATGCAGTGACAGACATACAATAATAATATTTCGATTTATGTTTGAAAAGCATTGGGTTTTGATGGAAAGGAAGGAAAAAAAACCCAGATTCAGCGAAAATCCAGTTACCTGTCAGATAACAGTTTTGATTATCTCTACTTCAGAAAGTGGTGGCGGAGTTCTTCCCTATCTAATAGTGGGATATGCCTACAATTCATTCTCCACAATCATTCTCACATGGAAAACACCATGCCACCTTAGAACTTTTTAAGTCTGGGTTTCAATGTACTAAATTGAACCTGTACAGGGGAATGAAAAGCACAGCAGGATGAGACCTCGAGTTTGTTGTAGTGGCTGTGTTCTTTCACTGTTCTTCTTGGCGTGAACCTTACTTTTTGGCGTGACAGGCACCCACATCACTTAGGGCTCTGAAACCCAGTGATGGGCACTGGCTGTACTGGAGGTTGAAAAACCATTCATGGGTGACCACGGAGTCGCAGGGATGGAGTGACACATTGGTGGCAACGATCCTAATGCTTGAACGAGAGGGTCTTAATCTTGTAGAAACAAACACCATCATGCACAGACTAATCTGGAGTGTCAGAAACACTTGTGGTAGAGAGAGAGCCTCGTATATGATGGAATAGTATTTCTTATTACAGTAAGTTTCTGCTTTCTTGAAGGAGCAACTAATGGGAACAGATAAGCTGTCTCTGTCCACAGTGCAACTGAGAATGCTCTTTCAGGATGAAGCAGTGCAAGGATGTAGCAGAGATGTTCAGGATCATGCTCTAGTGACTACAAATCACAGATGGCAAATGGGTGACATCTGTGACAAAAATGACCAAGGTGACTTGCCACCATTGAACCGCTATGCCCTAGGTTCTACTGATAGGTGATGTTTACCCCCTTGTGAACCGGTGTGAGGAACTTCTAAGACAATGCTATTTCCTGGCGGAAGATCAATTTTTTTCCAGCCTAGAAATTAGCAGTCCCCTGCTGATCCCACGTTGACACCCAGAACCCTCAAGACACCACAGGCATCACCCAGAACCTGGGCCATGCTCTTTGTGCGTAAGGCAATGTAAAAAACACAGCTGCTTCTGGCACCGATGGAGACGGGGAGCAATCACAGCTCTTGAGATGTTCTAGGGAACCAGCCCTGTGGAAAGGAGCACTGCATTGCCCACTTAGTGACAGCTTTCCTTTTTCCTTGAACCGAAGCATCCTGGAGCTCCTAATTTCTCTTCTTACCTTCTTTGAACTCAGATGTTGTTGCCTAAGTTGGGCACAGGTATTCTGGGATGCCGCCAGGCTGTGCCAACCTGGGTCGATCACGTAAGGCTCTATGCTGGACTCGGGGATAAATTTCCTGCGTACAAATCACGTGCAGGGCAGGTGTCAGAAAGGTTTTGGAGGCTGCGTGGCAGTGCGTCCCCTCCAGCAAGAAATGCAGCTGGATGGAAGCACTCCCGAGGCTCCGCGAGACCTGCAGAAGTGCCACCAGTAGAACGCTGGCCATGGAGAGCAATCTAACACGGCGTCGTGGGCATGGCCGTTGCTATCACTGGGAGTTGTAAGCATGGTTCGAGGCCATTTGTATTATCCAATTTGTATCATCAAATTAAAATACTGCGGTGCATAGAACTGGAAAATGGTATCTGGGAGTCATTAATAAATAGCTGGGCCAGAATAAGGCAAGGTTATCACCTTTTTGTCAAAGTAATAGAGATACTTCTCTTAATGAATGGCCCAAATCACAGTTGGACAATAAATATAAAAGCATGCAGACGGAAAGGTTTTTCAGACTATAGAACAATAACGAGATATTACTAGTTGGTTTCACAGAGCCAGACAAAGTGAATTATTAGTAAAGATTCTTTTTCTCATAAGAACTGCAATAATGAAAAAAGATATATCTATAAGAGCATTATAATTTCTTAGACTCTCCTTCCAGAAATAGGAGAAATGTGTGGCAGGGAGTCTGTATTTCGTGACCTTGGTGGATCAAAATGCAAAAGGTTTTGCCCTCAAATGTCACCAGTGGTTTAGAGTGAAGAACTTTTTATTAACATTTTTAGAGTTTCTGGGTATATTCCCTTTAAGAACTTCCTTTCTAAAATCTGCATGTTAAATTATTCTGCTGCCCTGCCAGGTCACACATGTTCCATTGAAGCAGAACACTTTCTTGCTTAAGTTATGCAGAAGAACAAATTCTCAGTTTCTACCCTTCAGTTGGATTCTGAAAAATTAGGGGTGGGAAGAAGAATTTTTCTTTGATATTCAACTTAAAAAACAAAACAAACAAAAAAAAAACCCATACGTTTCATTTTGAATGTAACAAAGAACAAATACAGCAGTACCTCTGTTCAACAAAATAAACAATACACAATTTCAGACAAAACATCTGTATTTTAAAACTTCTTGAAAGGTTGTGGCCCTCTTAAGAAAGTTTAAATTTTCTTAGCTTATATTTTAAAGAAACAAATGTAATCTTAGTTTAAGTAGAATCAACAGACTAGTCCCCTATGGTCTGAGAAATGTTGAGTCTTCGTCTAAAGTGTTAAAAATATTCACCTCTCAAAATTCCTGAAAAGAGCTATGGAACATGAACAGGCAGAACACGAACATACAATTAGTGTTATGCATTTTATCTTGCTATTGTGTTTTGAATAAGCCTGAGTAATTTGTTTTATCTTAAAGTAAAAATCTGAAATGGGTCAAATGCGTTTTGCACAAATACTTGTGTCTTATCATTGGCTATAAAGGAAGTTCCAATAAGTACCTGGCAGGCAGACATGATCATGGCAGATGGTTAAACTCCATCAGTGTTAAGAAAATGTAGAAATATCTTGACTATAAGAATGAAAGAGTTTAACCTAATTTTGAAATGCCAGCCAAACTTGTGTGGCTGTCTTTATCTCAGTTTCCTGGATTGCTTTTTTGAATAGAAATCCTTTACTTTAGACATCAAATTGCTGGTTTATCTGATTTTTCCTTGCTGGACTGGATCAACCTAAGCAAATATGTACAACCAGTATTTAATAGTGGTCTATATAAATAGTATGGAAACAATTCACTGAAGAAAAAATCTACACGCTTCTGACAGGAAACAAGTAAAACACC